>CM073776.1:9842330-10442330 GCA_037158775.1 Hetaerina titia
ACCTGAAATGAAGACTGCACGATTAGAGAAAAACGATCAATCTTTCTCTTGATGCGGAGGCGGGAGAACATGGAACGGAATAAGTTAATAACCGAACGGCCGGGAGCATGCATTCTAAGTACAATCGCAGACGCGGATGTGTGGGAAATCTAGACGATGGAGGAAATAGAGGGAATCGGGGGAAGAGTGGAGGGAAACCTGGCGTCGGCATTAGTACACTTTTAATGATAGACACCTAGGGGTCAATAAAATATATCGTCCCATCCGACAGACGGTGAACTCCATCGGACTGGAATAGCTATGAAAAATTCTGACACCGCCGAGAGTTTAAACCAATACCACCAGAATGAGAAGTGTGTGCATTAGCCACTGCTCCAACTCAATTCCTAAACATTTAAAACAATGCCAAATTTATTGTCATGATATAAAATAAAGGGAAATTCTACTGTGCCCATTAGTTAGTTCACATTCCACTGTGGATATAACGTTTGGACTCCAGTAGTAGGAAGGTGCGTAGTATACAACCAGTTTTTCTACAGCATTTTAAACATTTCTATTAGAAAACGTGACGTAGGGCTATTGCCCTCTAACAACATAAAATTCGCAATCCGCAATGTATTCCATTGTCATTGGGCCAGTCAGTTGCTTCCCTTTGGACTCAAAACCTGCTTAGTAATCAATCCAACTATCGCGGAGTGGAGATTACGAAACAGATCAGCTGCACGAGGGATCAAAGAGGTGACTCGATGGTGCAAATGATCGGTTACGCAGGCCAATCTCTTTCGTGTTTTACGTCGCTCTGAAAGGAGTCGATTTAGAATTGATAAAATATTGACTCTTTAGAAATGTTCATAACAGCCAGACGTATTTGGAGTGTAATGGCATTAGGAATTATTACTAAAACACAACATATGCGAAATATCTGTATATTTATTACACAAATCATGACACAAGATTCCAAAGTGCACTCTGACAATTCCAGTCACTCAGAAGTTTTAAACGAAACATGAGGGTTGGAAAGTAAGCAAGATTGCGCGTCACTAAATGAAACAAAATGAATAACAAGCGATAACTTTTTTAATAGAAGGTGATCATAGCATAGGATTGGCCAAAGGGTACTTCGTGTCCCAAATTCAATCTTGGGAGCAAATGTCGCAATGGTGTGATTCATGTTGTGCTGAATTTGCCGACCTGAGGCCGATCGAAAATCTCGTATGTCCTTAAGTCCTGAGAGGAAGAGAGAGTGAGAATGCTATTTTTCCCCATGGACTTTGATTTTTATTTGATAAAAATTATTCTCTCCATGTCTTCGTTCAAATTGTAATGTTTACAATTGGGGAGAAGATAATTCCGCCAGGAATGTAATTAAAAGAGAAGAGTATATCCATGTATATCTCATTTTATGGCGACACATCTCAAAACTAAACGCGAGCACATCTGAAGCATAAACGTTAATGGAAAACGGTAAAGTAAGAACGACGCATTCTCTCATCTTTACGAGCCTCATAGACTACTGCCTCCTAAGAAAAAAGATCCCATTTGTTCGAGCCGAAGAAGGTGACAATCGACAAAGGACCAGTACGCAGGTATTACATTTTCTGGCACCAATTTTATGACTTCAGTAGATTGCACTGCAGGTGATGTGAAGTCAACTTTTTGATGAAGGCCGTGAGACTTATTCATAAATTGCCATTCGATAAATATTAAACAGCTCTTTCGTGAAAATAAGGCCCTTAGTGTTAGTTCTAGCATGATAAGGAATGAGAATTCTACATCAGAAGAGGGAATAGAAAATAAAGCTTCCTCAATATTTGATAAAATCTATTCAACTTTGTGCCTGATTGGATTTCAACTTTTTCTTAGCAAAGGAAATTGTTAGTAAGATGCAGTTGTGCTTAAAATATACGGCAATCATTATAAATAAAAGAAAAAGATGGCTGTATTGTACAGATGTTTTCAGACAAGCTTTCCAGTACAGATAGATACAAATACTCATTCTTTCCCCGAAAAATCAGAAATTATAATAATAAGAACCCGAAGTCACTTTGGAAATGTTAAAAACATTTCATTTACAAGTCGTAATAATTGAAAATTGCAAAGACATTAGGTATATTTGTAGGTGTATTTGTAATTTAGTTAGTAGTTTGTGTGTTCGCATGCGTGTGAGGTTTAAGGGTCCATGCATGAATGCATACCGTGTTTTATTTATGGACTATGCATTTGTGGCTTTTGCATGCGGTTTTTTTCCTTAATTTCGGGTGGTGCCCTAACACCCCTCGCCACACGCCTTTGCGGAGGCTTAGGAGGTATTTAGTAGATGTAGATATAAAATGTACGGTGTTTATATCACTGCCTCTTCGTGAGTTAGAGACGTTTTTAGCACCTACATCCACTCATACGTACAATACCCCGTATTTCGTTGAAAGGGCCGGTAGCATGAGGTGTTAGGACACGTGTCGTATATGCAAAAATATTAGTAACAGGTGTATCCAAATATATTTTAGTAATATAAAAAGCATATGTTTTCTTTGCATATCTTCGATATATTGCTATCTAAATCGCTAATCTGTTCCTATTTTTTTCTTTGTAAATAACTTTTTCATATTAGTTCATACTTTCAGTTGATATATTTATTAGCCATTATACAAAACACTCGTGCATATCCTCACATACATGTCCCTATGCATCAGGCAATACTTTTAGTCTTTGAGCTATTATAATCTGGAACTTGGGTTTAATTTAGAACTTGAATGGACCTGATCTTTAATGGAATAAATTCCATCCAAGGCGATCAATGTCACTTTTCAATATGCTAAGTGCTAGACATTGATAATGTAACATCATCCTGAATTCCGAAGACATAATTACAACTGTCTTAAACATGGCTCTCAACAAAAGATTGATAGATTGAGTCCTCGGTTAAATTTGCAACCCTTTTCCTGTCAACGATACCTAATTGTTTGCATGCAATTTTAGAAAACACCGTTGTTTTTATGAATTTTTGAGACAAGTATTTTTATTTTAAATATTAAATATGAATAATTTCTAATTTTATGACGTACTTGATTGGAGAGATTGTGCTCTATATATCTCAACAGGTAGGGCTCGTAAAAAACATTGTATGATTCATTACTCATTCAAACTCAAAACACTTTGCTTTATTTAATTATTACAAAATCACAAATTACTCTGATTAAGTTACGCTCGAATATGTAGAGTTTTGGGAAAATGAAGAAGGGACATTGGAAGGGTTCTGAAAACTGTCTCACGCATTCAATTCACTGGTATTTTTAATGATAACTCGAACATCTATGTGGCATTGCTATAGTAAAACCAAAGTAAAAATTAATATTCAAATGGTCGATAACTAGATGCACATAAGTCGTCAGTATTTGACGATAACGTTGTCATGGCACAATATGTGGCTTTATAGTACCACACTAGCAAATTTTTGTTGCCATCTTGAGATCTCAGAGAGGTTATTTATTCTTCGAGGCTAGAATATTTAGTTTCTCGGTCGAGATACGACTTGATCAGTCGCATATTTTATGCAAACATGATTTTTTTAATCGATTTATTGATGTACCCTGCAAGCCACCGCTAGGGTGTGGGGAAGGCGGTGAATACACACCAGAATAATTTTGACCCAAACATGACCCTACCGCTATCGGACAAAGTTATTATGATCCCTTGTCATTGGTGGAAAAAATGACATAATAAATCTATCTTTTCTACACTTAATCTGTCTAATTTTCCTAACATGATCTCTCCTACCGCAGGATGAATTCTTCTCCTGGAGTCGCCATATCAATAAGCACGAGTAAGCTACGGGATCCACTACTGTGCCACTATTGTTAGCCACCAATGTAGTGAGACACCATTGCTATCCTTGCTAAGCTAAACCAAAGGATTCTTTTCGACATGTAGTGTTACCGGTGACGGAAATCGCAATCAAAAATGTGCGCATACTGAAGACGGCTCTCAATCTAAAAAAACCACTAACAACGGAAAATATTACGTGTCTCAACGTAAGGAAACGGATCATTTAAACTGACATATTGGATGGGGTTTACGATAGTGACATGTTATGCTGAGGATAGGGTAATAGGATAGGAATTTAGGGAAAACGATGTAGAGGGAGGAGTAATATTTCAAATGAAATAAACGAGGGCAGGAAGTGTGAAGGGCTAAATAATGAGTTATAGTGTTAGGTATAAAGAGCTTAAATTATATTGTATGCCACGTTAGTCAGGGACACAATAGCAGTATTTCATAGGGCCAGGGTTCATCAAAACCCACCCTAACCTGATAGACTATTTGTAATAGTAATAAAGTTTCCATTTCCACAGATTTGATGTTATGTAGCCCATCGGAATGGAAGATTTTCGGATAGTCATGAAAGTGCATTGGTATGATGATGATTGAGAATGATGTAAATAAAATGGATGGACAAAATAAAGAATAAAGATACACTTCCACGAGTGGATGAAACAAGAAGAATGCGGAGGGCGCTCAAAAGAAGAGGAATCCTCAGTCAACATTGTTCACCGAAGACCGTCACAAAACGGAACATCCAGCGGAGATGTTACACATCTACATCTAAACAATACCACGCAAGCCGCCGCAATGGCGTGTGGCAGGGGGAGGTAGGTCACCAGCGATTCTACTTACGTACATTCACTCTATTTCCTCGTGAGCCTGGGAACCCGTGATCCACCAAAAACCGCGTGGAAAGGGGGCGATCGAACACTAATCATGCAACATGCCTGCGCATATTACGAGTGTCAAATGATAAACAGCTGCTCCTGTCCCTACACAAAGAGCACAAAAATTTACGTTAAAAGAGAGCAGGCACGCATGCAATTCAGACTCTTATTACCCGAAAGCGTTCTACACATTCCGGACGGACAACTCACAAATATAATAGGCTTTATACACATTCACCAACACCCCACCTGACACAATGGCGTACGGCGGGGGGTGTTAGGACGCCAGAATTGAAGAAATTTTTAGGGAAATTTAATCTTCTATTCCCCTATTTTTGAGAGCGTGTGCCTATTACTGTCTTTGGTGCTCTACCTATTGTTGTTGTCTCGAATAGTGTGCGGGAAAAATGAATACTTGAATCTACATCTACACGACACCCCGCAAGCTGCAAGAGACTGTGGTGGGGGTGTTCATCTACATCTACATAATGCCCCGCAAGCGGTCGCAAGGGCGTGTGGCGGGGGGTGTTAGGGCACCACCCATTAAACATAATACAACCACATGTAAATCTACAACCAGAGAGGCAAATGCGACATTCATGCAAAAAACTTTATATGGTAAAAAAGCATTAAAGAGGAAGGATAGAGATGAGCTATGAGAGGCAGGTAATGGAAAAGGTCGGTGCGAGGAGCGTATGAGGAAAGGAATGAAGAGATTGTGGGTAAGAGGAGGGATTGGACAGTTGATACAAACAAACTTCCAAGACTAATGACCCGTGATGATCCGGGGGCTCTGGCGATTTCCAGAGAGAGAATTGAAGCGTGGGTTGCGACACTCGGCGTGTCGCCAATTTGTAAGCAGGGACAGTTAAAGCCAAATGTAGCTGTTTCTGTGCATTTCAATGCATTACACTTTAAATTAGCTCCATCAAATTCAATAATGATGATTTGTCCTTGTCTCTTCTTGGCTTTTCTGCCTTTTATAGCATTATATTTTGTTTTTTTTTTTTCGATAAAGAGATATCCTATATTCCCATGTGCATCACGAATGCATGGATTAATGTAACATTAATTTATTCTTTTCATATTTTACGTATAATTACAACTTTCCGACAACACATGTGCTATATTCATTCGATATAATATTCTCATTATCCTGCATTTGGCGACGAATTCCGGATTTTGGCATTTTGATTTCTATCCCTTTGTCAATTTAGATTAAATTAATTTGATTAAAAATTATTATAGTGGTGTGATGAAAAACAATAGCTTATTGGCAATGTAATTGTTTCGCTAAAGATAGCGATAAGGGGTATTCTTATTAAGGGCTATTATTCATTTTTAGAGAATTAAAAAAAGGTAATTTTCCCCAGCACGACAACATGGCAATGTTGGCAGGACCGCGCAGGATCCGAATGGATTGCGTCGCTCTCCCTTGGGATTACCTGAAAAGCGACGTTTGTGTGAACTTAATTTTTTCCCAAATTTAAATAATTCAGAGAAATTTATATTTGATAGAGAGTAAACATTTAAGGGAGCAACGAAACCTAAAATGTCGACAATAGTACAATTTGCATCGCTTTTTGTGTAGAAAAACAAAAATTAGGTGTTCCATTTGGTATGGATGTTTGTGATTTTTAAACTATTCCCTTAGGCTCGTACCTAAAATAAAGGACGAATGGATCTTGACATGTGATTTCCAGTTGTTGTAAGATTGGTGACGACGACGAATGAGAAATTTACTACAAATCGCAGTCCGTCGAGGCAATCGTTTCGTTGCGGCAGCTATTTTCTCGGTCACTAGAGATTCCTCGTACACTCGTATTATTAGTAGTATAATATACATCAGTAATGATAATATGTAGCTTCCCGGGGATACACTTTTCCGTGGTGAATTACCCCTATGTAATATGCAAATATGTTGATTACTCTTCCCTCACTTCGGCATCTCAAGTCAATCAGGTGTTCGTCGAGGAGAAATATTCTCCGTCCCAACAATGAATTTCTCGTCGGAAATGCCACCTTCTCATACTCACATAGCGTGTTTGCGTGCACTTGAGTTCCATATCGCCGCCAACCAATTTCGATCCAGCCATCGGCTTCCAGTCATCGCAATCCTTTGATGTAAGACTTAACATATCACCTCGCGATTAGCAGCCTTGACTAGGCCGAACACAAGAAACGCAAGCCGGAAACTCATGGCTTTATTCTGCTAGCAAAAGATAGCTCTATAAGGAATTCCCCCCTGCCGCTTCCATAAACTAATTTTTTCCAGTAACATACGCTCGATTCAGCTTTGAACTTTCAATTCGAAAGGGCACTGAGCGATAAAAGGAGTAAAATGTATACAGCCATATTAGTCGTTAATTTTTTCATCATCCAAGTATTTAATTCGTGATATTGCTTTTCTCAGTCGCTTCCAAAGGCATATACCCTTCAATATTTAGTTCTCCTACAAAGAAATCTGACACAGCCGAAATTTTAAGGTGAAACGCTTTCCACACTAACGTCCTATAACTCCAATATATACTATATATCTTGTTTTAGCTCAAACATGGCAATATTCAGATAAAAAGCATAGCTTTTCAAAAACAACTCTCGGATAAGGAAAAAGGTAGTTTTCTGTAACACAAGATATTTACGTTGCTATTTATCCACCCGCTTGGCTTCATTCAGCTCTCACTGGAATTTCTTTAATATTAAAATATTTAAGCTCGCAAATTTAAATGAATATTTAATTAACGGCATAAAATCTGTGTGTCCAAATAAAATCGAATTAATTGATTTAATGACTTCCATTATTAATGACAAAGCTTACGATCAAAGTATTCCCCCGGACGTATAATTGATATGAGAATAATATATAATCAAACATTTACTAATAATTATTCATAAATATGATTTCTGTAATCAATTTCCGGGGTGTAGTTCTGATTACTGACTCGTTTCATTGGAATTAAATTATAGTATAGCCCCGAAAGAGAGTCCGACAAAGTTTAAAAATAGCATCAATACGAGCTCGTATAATTCTATCATTTGAAGGCATAAAAAATATTGTTCCTTTTTAATTTTTGAAAAACCGTGTGGGAATAAGCCTTTATGTAAAAAATCACATTCCTAATGTTAAAATCCAATTTCATGAGTAAGTCAATAAAGTGGATTCAAAATAATAAATGTCGAAATAAATGCATTAAAATAATAGTTTCATGATTACCGATCCTTTTCAGCATACCAGTTTATCAATCCTGACTAATATATCCACACTCAATATGTTTCACAAATGGACGCGACACTATTGAAAATTAAATTAAAACAATGAAAAGACGCATAAGAAAAATATTAAATAATATGAAAATAGAAAGGACTTAGCCGAAAGAAAATCGATTTTATAGTAACTTCTAAGATTATCGACATTATGTTTGAGATAATAGGTTTTTATTACGACTGGTTTTTGTAGGATTATTTTGTAATTATTCGCATATTCGTCCCCTCCGTGAGATAAGCAAAGGAATGGCATTTGTCGCGGAAAGAGAAGAAACATTGTTTACGAGTGCTTTGAAAATTAAGTAGCGTATTACCAAGAGTAGAGAGTCCTTCTCTCTCAAAACAACGTGCAAGTATTACTGAAAATTCATCATTAACTCCAAAATGCTAAAGGTAAAATAAATTAGTAAGCAAGCAAGGCTCTGACATGTCAGCACATCAAAGATACCACTTAGCCTTGATGAACTGGCTAGGACAACTCGGGCTATCAAAGTAATGTTTTCTATCGAGATTCATGAATAATGTTTGCAATAATCCAATCGGGCGTGGAGCAATTTTATGCCAATCGTTTCTATGTCGAAACTTGGTAATTTTCTTCGATAACGGTGTGAAATTTTGCGACTTCTTTGGTGATATAATTTCCCTCAATTTCATATTTTAGTTATTTTGCTGCATTTCACTGCTAATGTAACATGGTAACTCGACAAGTCTTCAAACGTGACATGACATCTTACTTATAGCCGTATCTTTGTAAATAAAAGATCTGGTCAGTCCGAGCATACATTATTGGCTGTGTGCCATCCATATTAAGGTTACTCTTTCCTCTAATCAAGTTCACCCAAGCCTTAATTGTGATTTTCAAAAGAGGCCATTTTGGAATTTGCTTAGTGAGCAGATTTGAGCACTACATTACTTAATGGCATTCCAATGCGATCATGCGGGAAGGGTTTTGACAACAACAAACAGGAGGTTAGTGAATGTGCATGAAATTGAGTATAACTAATTATTACCTAGACGCCGAGGGTGACAAGTGGCATTTTTGTTATCTACGAGTGGAACCCAACAGTTGTTATCCCGTATTGTCCGTGGGAAGGAGTCCTTGAATCTGCTAGTTCTGGCATCAATTTCCCGAATTTTGTACACATGATCCGAGCGACCAATGTATGTTGGATTGCGAATAATTTTCGAGACCTCGGTGCTGAAACATGCGGATCTGAATTTATTTAGCAAGTTTAACTTAGCATTGAGTCGTCTTTCTTCCAATGATTCCCATCCCAAATCCATAAGCATTTCAGTGACGCTTTTCGTTTTATCGTAACAGTTTTCCACGAAACGAGCTGCCGGGCGTTGGACCTTTTCAATTTCTCGTATGAGGCCTTTTTCACACGGATTCCATACGCTACATGCATATTCTAAATGGGGCCTTACAAGAGCGTGATAACAACGTTCCTTGACCTTGGAGTCACTTCTGCCGACAATGAGTCTAATAAATCCTAATTTTTTATATGCTTGCCCGCAGACTTTACATATATGAGTCCCCCAAGTTAAGTCTTTAGTGGATGTAACACCTAGGCATTTCACCGTATCAACTACTTCAAGGTCAACTCCCGCTAATTTGTAAACGAATCCCGTGGATCTTTTAAAGAAATTTACCACCGAACATTTATTAAGATTTAAAGGCAATCCCCATTTTGAACACCATTTATAAATGCAATCTAAATCACGTGCTAGAATTAAACGATCCTCATCCCCAGATATCTCCCGATAAATCACTGTGTCATCCGCGAACATCCTTATCTTACTTTTCAGTTCGCGGTTCAAATCGTTAACAAAAATCAAGAATAGTAACGGTCCGATAACACTTCCCTGAGGAACCCCCGAGGTGACTCGTACGCTGGTAGAGCGATTCTTTTGTGATTCTTTTAATTCTAGATTTTTTTGCGAAACAGTTTTTTATATTGTATTCTAAAAACCAGCTAAAGACTATTCCAGCACTGCTATGGGGAGTGGAAAAACAGTATTCAGCGCTGTGTGGCCTAGGAAGGAAGTTATTTTGAGGGTGACAATATAAAGTTCTAATTCTATTTGAATGTAGAATTTTTTTAATCAGTCTCATTACTTAATTTACAGACCTTGTAAGTCTGGCAATGTTTCATGAGCACTTCAACTTTCATTTTTCCTTGTTTACCACATTTCTCAGAAACAACGATTTTCTTCCTAAACAGCACATTAGGAACAGATTATGGGAGGACGTCGACAAAGATCATGGCAAATCTCGTTGAATAAATTATGTGTCTCAGCCATCACGCTATTGCAATGGCGAAGGGTGTCACTGGAAATCCTTCATAATTCTAACGGAAGATAATTTTTACATTCCTCAAAAGATGGTGTTGTACTGTACGGTACTGGTCTGTAACTTATAATACAACTTAACATCGTAGAAAAAAATATCAATGCCTGTATATATTATTAATTTTTCCAATAAAAAACTATGACGATGAATTTTAGTAATGATGATATAATTTAGTAATGATACCACAGGACATCAAACGGAAAAAAAAATACAAATGAAGCATTACTACAACATTAGTAGCAAATTCATATTCTGCGAGTGCATCTACCACGTATTAAGACATGAGAGGTCTATTAATGATGTCATTTGTCCACAGCTAAAGCTAAAAGTCATCGGCATAATTCCGGTAGGCGCGGAGGGGCACTGACAAAACGTATTTTTATAGCTATTAATATTTCCCTCCGATCAAGGAAAATAAATGTCACCAAACTTTTAACTTTTTAAATCATAGAAAGACTTTTTATTTCTGAGGCTCCTGAGCATTGGCGCACAGTTGTGTAGGATGTTCACAAATTCATTTCGTAATGAAGATACAAGTCCGGATGGGCAGTGTTAGGAAAAGGGGTAAGGCAGGGTTGCCCATTGTCACCAGTGCTGTTCAACGTATGTGTGGAGGAAATGATTAAAAAGGCATGGGAAGAACTGGAGGTAGGGATGAAAGTCGGAGGGGAATTCGTAAAATCGGTTAGCTTTGCTGATGACCAAGCATTAGTTGCTCAGTCAGCCAAAGGGGTTGCAAGCATTGCTGAGTGAATTGGAGGTTCAGTGCGATAAATATGGGATGAGAATAAATATTAATAAAACAAAGGTTATGCGATTTTCCAGAAAGAAAAAGGCTAAGCTAAATATTAAAATAGGCGGGGAAAGAATAGAGCAGGTAGAGCAGTTTACATATCTCGGAAGTGTTTTGGACCAATACGGTCAAAGTGGTAGGGACGTAAGGAGAAGAAATGTGCTGGGCAAGGAGGCTTTCTCAACGAGGAGGGAGTTGATGACAGGGACGTTGAGTAGGGATGTTAAGACAAGACTCGTTAAAATTGAAAATATAAACTGTGGCTATGTACGGCGCGGAAACGTGGTCACTGAAGCAAGAGGATAGACGTAGACTGGAGGCTTTTGAAATGTGGGTGTGGAGAAGAATGGAGAAGGTGAAATGGACCGAAAGGAAAACAAATGAGGAAGTACTAGAAATGGTGGGTGAGGAGAGGGGTTTGTTGAGAGAAATCCTATGGATGCAGAAAAAATGGATGAAAGGCGTATTGAGCGGTAGTAGAATGTTGAAGAAGATAATAGAGGGGAGAATGTTGGGCAAACGAGGAAAGGGCAGGAGCAGGATAGGAATGTTGGACGGGATGAAGGGAGGAAAGAAGTACACAGAGATGAAGAGGGACCTAATGTAGATTAGATTGCTGGATTGGGCTTTGTTTGGAATTACAAAATATTTATTTGATAGTTGTGTCCATCCAAAAACCTACCTTAACCGGTAGATTACATAGTAATGAAGATACAAAATATTCAGGTCCCACCGAGATTTGAACTCGGATCGCTGGATTCAAAGTCCAGAGTGCTAACCATTACACCATGGGACCTCACGCATTTAAAGAGTTGGCGCAAGCGATCACATGCATTCACACGCAGCTGCATCTTACTTGAGGGCAATTAATTTTATCCAAGTTTGCATCTCGACTAACGTCTATTCACGGGTATATGTAAGGAGGTGACATGAAAAGATAATTTATTGCTGAAATTGTAGTTCAACCTTAAGAGTATATTACAGAAATATCAGATTAATATAAGCTCAATACATTCAATTGCAGGTATTACTGGTTATGGTGCGATCGTTAGGAAATAAAACGCATTCAAAATTTGTCAGAGCTGGTGTCTATGTTTCTCATTTCACCTACATGGTTTCATCTGGTACGAAAATCTTACTAGAGACTCTCTATCCACGTACTATATATCTTCGTATATTCTCGTTTTTACACGTATGATTACTATTTTTAAATTTCCTTTTTCTTTTATCCGATAGAAAATTTAGTAACTACATGCGAATTCCAATTTCTTATTTTATTTCTTTTCTTTTCTTCCAATATGCATTAATCTTTTGGCTATGACTCTTATTCTTCTTCCGTTGGCCTTAGTACGTGGGTGAATTCTACCATCACCTACCAAACCGACCTTCGGGTTGATTACTGTGTTTATGGAAATTGTCCTTGGGTCACTAGCTATTCTACTAGTCACGTATTTAACGCATCTAGATGATTTCGTTTAGTTACATTTTATTCGTTTAGTTGTATACAGGCCCTTATCAGGGCAGTAAGAAATTTTCAAATGATATATAAATGAAAAAACCAGTGTCAATGCATAAATTATTAATGTTGTTGATTGTGTAGCGTTGTGATCCTGAACGGCACTTTCAAGATTGAGATAGGTCAAATGCAAACTTGGTTTGGTGATACTGTTATAGTTGTGGGAGAAAGGTGTGCTTTCATGTGACTGCTGTGGACGGGTTCTATGTGAAATCTCCTTCTAGTGTGACTGAAGTAGACTTGTGCAAAGGGTGTTATTACGAGAGGGAGTGCAAAGTGCAAAGGGAGTTATTTCCTCGTACATGCCGTTGTGACGGGTTCTATGGGAGTTTTTATCCTTTTTTTCCTTCTGTTTTGGTGTTGCTGTGGTATTCGTGTGGAGGAAAGAGGTGTAATATGCTGTTATGTTGCTACTGTGATGACAAATTCTATGGGAATTTGTTTAATGCTTCCTTGATTAAAGTGTGAAAGATGTGTAATAACATGCTACCATGTTACTTTAATGAAAAAAATGTCATTGGAATAAAGAGATATAAAAAAACGGTGTAATGGTTAGCACTCTGGACTCCAAATCCAGCGATCCGAGTTGAAGTGTCGGTGGGACCTGAATTTTTTGCCCTCTGAATTTTTGATGCACCCTTTTCGAAATGCATCGCACAACGCGTACAAGATAGCAATCGCCGATCATTTAGCATTGTACCAGAAGTGGCAGAGTACTAAGTTGTATTTAAATGGCTCCTCTTTAACTTGGCGAAATACTGGTATCTTGGTATAAGCTGAAAATTTTACCAAACAAACATTTTTACATGCATTAAGTTTCTCAAGCGCAATGATTAATTTCTTTTTAATCTTAAGAGTTGATGCCTTGCATTAAACACATTAATTTAATGATCTCTAGAGTATGCTTTCCTCTTCATATAAAGACATTTTCATATTTCTACTAGACTGTTAATAGTTTATTTCATTTTCCATTTAATTCATAAAAAATCAGTTTTTTTACCTCCGACTAGGCATCCTAATTAAAAAATCATCCTTACCCAACTTCAACTTCCGATTATCGCTACAGTGCATTTTCCGTGCGATGTTAAGAGCTTACTCTCCTCCACACTATTCCACGCTTTAACCCTTCCACCACATCTTTTAAAAGCTTGAAATATACATCTACTTAAATACCCTGTGAGCCACTTAAAAAGGTGTGTGGCAGGGGCCAATATATTTCTCTTTCATTCGCTCAGTGCTCCACCTTCTACATCCTAGTAGTTTTCCTCCTCAAACTTTTATTTATTAAATCCAGGGAGCTATAGTTAGGAACCTCGATGTTTACTTGCATCAGAAGAGCTTTGGATGTCCCAAATACAAATTCGAAGTTTATAGCCACTCCTGTTGAAGTCACATGTTAATCTATTCTTCTCGAGTCAATTAGAACTCCTCCATTATGATTTTCAAATTAGGCCAAATTAGTCCTTCGAAGTTGATCACCTAATTCATAAATGCATCATCGAAACAAATATAATTATAAATTAGAATCAGTCAAAATAGGCCAAGGGCGAGGCAAATTAATGCCAGCAAACGAAAACCGTTCAAAGTTTAGACGAAGGATAAGTAACTCTCAAATAAGCGTTGAACCGAGTACCTGTCCTCCAAGTTCATGGTCACGTTTATTTCAATAAAACATAACTTTGCATGCTTATTATTACGCCACCCAATTCTTTTTCCAGTGCCTATCAGTCTGTTAAGCTGATTGTCTTTAAGGTTAGTTCTTTTTCTCCATAATATCTATCAATACTTTGGTCATTTAGTTAATCAAATGTCATTTAGTTAATAAAATATTATTCATGTATGTGTGCATCAGCTCAGATGTATGTATATCTATTCAAATATTTCACTATGACGTCCCAACTTCTTCTTCCCGTGCCCTTCGATTGGATTAAGACATTCGATTAAGTGATGGTTTCATGGAGGGGCACATTCAGCAGTAACAGCAATCCCTTCACCATTCACAAGCGTACCTGAATTAATCACCTCAGCGACAACTGGCGCACTCACCTCCACCTTTTCTAATGCAATTTCCTCATTGAAAACGGATAAAACTGGGACTTAACCTTATCTCCGGTGGTACATACAGTATGACATCTGGTGCCTTTAACCAATTATTTGATGATGAGATGGTGAGTAATAATTTGATGGTAATGATTTGCATGTCCATGTGGTTGTGACATTTCCCCTTCTTACTTTCCAATTCCAATCTGCACGTTAATGGATAGATTTTTACTTCATTCTAAGGTGTATGTGTATGCTAGTTGATACTTTTATGCATTTTCATGTGTAAGTTAAAAAGGTTTTTGCATGAATATATGCGCCAGTAGTACACGGAGATGAAGAGGGACCTGTTGTAGAGTAGGTTGCTCGATTGTATTTTGTTTGGAGTCGCAAGTTAATTATGTGATAGTTGGGTCCATCCAAAAACCTACCTTCACCGGTAGATTACCTTATTATACAAAGAATAATATGCGCCACTGTAGGTTTGCATGTATACGTCCTGGTTTTGAATGTGGCTTCATTCTCTTTTACGGGTGGTGACCTAACACCCCCTGCCACACGCCCGTCCGACGACTTGTGGGGTGTTATGTAGATTTAAATGGTGAGTAATGATTCACAGGATTCAGTGAAAATTGTTTTTCCAATAACGTAAAGAATGTTCATAACTCATTCAAACACACAAATCTGTTATTGTTTACTAAAGGAGAATAGAGACATTTATTTAGGATGTAGATGGAATTTAAAAGGTTGAGTTTTACGAATTGCCAATTTAAATTCCTACAGAAAATCTCCAATGGAAAATAATATCGCTGTAATACTGAAATAAGTGATTTTTAACATTAGAGGTTGGCATTAGGTTCATCCCTTGGCTTTTACATATCTGAAGTTTCCGCCTTCTCTCTGCATCGCTTCCCTTGCACCTTCTATACTGTCATCTCGCTCTTGTGGGGAATTTACGATCATAATTTGGTTTCTTCAACATTTTGTCTCTTTTTTCCAATCGACAAGGCAAACCCTAATGCCCGAGTACTATATATCCCTCAATGCTGCTCATCGTTTCAATTGGTTCAAATAAAATCCCTGGCTTATTACTACTTTGCATAAAACGACGGCACATAATAAGGAAGCAATTCTAGGTACTATGTGGAATGTAAATCACTGGATTTATTCAAAATAGCTTGCCTAACTCATATACACTCTAAATAACGATATTTATGTCATAATTTATTGATAATTTACCATTTAAAATGAATATGATTTCAATAAAAAACAAAATACCTATAAATCGCTTTTATTCTTTGACAGAATATAGCAGGAAATCGAATTTGCAGCAAATAAAATTCTTTATAAAAAATACGTTTTCCTGATAAAAGCAATGTTTTCGCCATATTTATTAATTTCTCACACTTAAGACCTTTATACGCATTAAAATACGTTATCACTCGCTGCAGCATAAAGTTTTAATTCAAGTAGCAGGACTCAGAAAATTCCAGCGATTCAATTAAGCACACAAACCTGTATTACTACATAGTAATAATAATAATTCCATTTATATTATTATTACCATTTAGTAATACATGTATTATCAATTATTTATATTCTTGTAGAGAGCTCGTTCACATTTGTCGACATATAGTGCGGATTTTATCAGCCACATGTCTCAAAATAAAGGATAACAGCAAAATAATAAGATCCTTTAAATTTTATTTCCACAAATATCAACATTGACACAACAAGATCTCGAACAGATTTCAAAACTTCATGCAACTATATGTCATGCGAAAGTAAGAGGAGCGAAATAAGTGCCACTAGTGAGGCAGTATGGAATAAATTAAGGAAAGGAAGGAGGTCACCACAATAACTTTTCTAGCAGTGGTCTAACGGGTTAGAGTAGGTTCTTAATTGATTTGGAAGCTACACACGAACTTCACCACAGAATTATTTTTGTTCATACGTGCATTTTAAAATATATTTTGTATGTTAAAAATATCATGTATAGTTTTGAGTGTGTTGGATAAATTTGTACTTTAGTTGATTTTCAACTAAACTGAAGCATATACACGCATACATACCAACATAAATCTCGCAATGACTGGTAAAACTGACATCAGCATAAACCTTTAATCTTCAAGTGACTATATCCGGGCGCTTGGTTTCGATTTTTTTACGATTTCGTTTCGTGCGAGAGGAGACCGATTGTTTCATCTAAACCTACATAATACCCCGCAACCCGTGGCAGGGGCATGTTGCGGGGGGTGTTCAGTCACCACCGGAAAAATAGAATAAAACCAAAAGGAAAAACTACATGTGCATGCAAAAAACGAGCACCGAGGCGTTTTCGAGTATAATTCGTATATTCATGCAATAACCTTCTCAACTCAAAAACGAATGCAAACAATACACCATCAACCAACACACATATATGCACATAAAATGTAGTGAAAAATCATTCCAAAGACGTGCAAATTAGAATTGAAAAGTAAGAAGGGGAAATTCGACTATCATATGGAAATCCAACTCATGTCCTCCGCTCCCAAAGACAGGTAGGGAATGTGACGCGCCGCAGCAGGCAGGCAGCTGAGGCGTCCCCCCACAGAGAGAGAGAGAGAGAGAGAGAGAGAAAGAGAGAGATGACGGGTGGAGGGAGACATCTGAAAACAAATAAAGCCGGGCAAGGGATATTGTAACGAACCCTATGTACTTTGATGTGCTCGCTTGAATCTATCTGAGACGGTGTCTATCTTTCTCTTCTACTAAGCTCCATATTTAAATTTCCTTTTGTTTTTTCTTTATCACTTTACCATTAAGCCATCATCGACTGTTCTTTCTAAAAGCTTCTTCAAATGACTAAATTCTCCTAATTCTGTTACTACTTTACCCACCTCCGAAACAGGTGAAATGTTGTAATATTTCTCCCTTCACTCTAATTTTTATCATGTACTTCTAAATTCTTTTTTATATTTTTTCTTTCTTTTAATTTCTTTTAATGATTGATTCTCCTCCTAACAACTGTCGCACTTATTCTGTAATGCGGTAAGTAACGATTGTGCAATTTATGAAGTAACAAAATGAGACCTTTATTAACTCTTGGTATCCCTAAAGGGGACAACTTGAAGGATAGTCCCGAATATGGGAAGAGAAGTCTTATCACGAGGTCAATAATTAGATGTATTCGGAAGATGTATATTTTTTTGAGTGAGTAGACACCACATTCAAATAGCCAATCCGCTGCATCGACTAACCCTTCCCATTTGGCCTTCAAAACTTGATTAACACGAGAGTGTGGAGGCGGTGCCCAGGGGACACACTGTCTTGTTATATTCTCTTAAGCAGGAGGATATGCGTTGGGGCCGGGATCAGGCGAAAACGAACGCGATCGGAGAGTTTGTTGATTGGGTAAACTCGCTCCCCCACCGCGGCGCACAGCCTTGGCGTGTTTATTTTTAATTTGGGCGCCAGGCGAGTGTTCTACGTCCGCGAAGAAATTCCATCAACGCGGAGCCACAGAGATTATAACGGCCCCGGCACGTGAATCGGTTGAAATTCGGCGCACGTGCTGATATATGGACGCGTGTCATTATTCCTGCGATGTATCGATTGCGACTATCGATCAAACGCCCACTGCGATGTCCAGACGCCGGACGAAGCGAAACTTCCACGTCAAATGTGAATCTCGTCGGTATCCATGATGTTCCACTTCAAATAGTGATGTTTTGAAAGCATCGGCGGTGATCGGGGAGGGGACTTGAATTACATATCCTACAATTTAGACATGTGCGACTACTAATCTTCCCTTGCAAGAAACACAATAGCTTAATCTACATCTACTTAATACCCTGCAACCCGCTGCAAAGGCGTGTGACGGGGGGTGTTAGGGCAGGGTTAGGTTAGAAAGAAGGGCAATTTGGAGAGATGGGAGTGTGGGAAACTCACCTACTGGGTCACGTGCCCCCATTCACTCCTCACATATCCCAGCAATATCCTCTCAGTCTTTCTAACTCGTGCGAGGGGCAGCTCCCTGTGTCCAGGAAGAAGATAGGTGAATAAGGATGATACAGTGTTCTGTAAACAACATTTTGAGAATTAATCTAAAGAAAATCACTCGCTGACAAAATACTACGTACATCTACATCTACTCAATACCCCGCAAGCCACCGCAAGGCCGTGTGGCGGGGGCAAACACACAAACTACCAACGAATATGAACATGCACCTACATTTAAACCTAATATCTTTATTTTTTTATTTTGTTCCCACTTGTAAATTAAATGTTTTTGATATTTTTAAAGGTATTTCGGTTTCTTACCACTATAATTTCTGATTGTTTTGGGAAAGAATTAGTATTTGAATCTATCTGTATCTATCTCCCTTATTTTATCTTTGTGGTCTGATCTACCTAAGTAGTGTGGGGCCATTATAATTCCTTTAGTGTCATCGCTAAGCTAGTTGGTAGTGAATCTTTCTAAAAGTCTAAGTATCGCTTGCTCCCTTCGTGTCTTATGGGGCTCCCAGCCTCAACGACGTGTCACAATTGTGTTCTTACTAAAACAATTTATAACTAATATGGCGGATTTTCTCTGGACTTTATCTAAATCTCTTTGCCAAACTTTCTCCCAAAGATCTCAAATACTTACGGCATATTGGAAATGAGGTCTAACTAGAGCAAAATAACACCTTTCTTTAACTTTGTCCTGTTATGTGCTCGCCTGTCCTGATATGTGCTCCCCATGAAAGGCGTGGTGTTAGAACTAGCCCCCAATACTTACTTGATTTTCCATGGTTAGCAATGAACCCTCTATTTCATAGTTGATTACCAATTCGCCACTTCCTTTAGTCGAACCTAAGCATCGTTTCTCATTAAAAAAACTGGATACATTTTGTTTTTTATGCCAGCATACGCATTACATCACTATGTAGACAGACATTTACTGGCACATGTGTGTATTCATATTACTAAATACATACTCATGTTTATCTACAGAGGTGCGCGGTAGTCCAGGGGTAGAGCGTTAGACTACTGACCAGCTAGTTAGACAACTTCACCTGTGTGATTTTTCGGGTAGCAGATCTTCCTGGGAAACCACAACCGGCGCACGGAAAGGAACTGTCCCCCTTACCCTGATGTGTGAACTTCACACTCCGTTGGACTTAGTACAAGATGAACTCTATCTTCACCTACCAAACCGACCTTCGGGTTAATTCCTGCGTGTTATCAACATTTGAAGTTAAAACTACTTTATTTAATGTGCATATTATTATTCCTATGCTCTCTACCAAGGATTTCTTTGAAATTTCAATTCAGCAAAAAATTTTAAAATAAGAAAATGAAGTCCAAGTGACCATGAGCCCGGATAGCTCAGTCGGTAGAGCATTAGGCTTTTAACCTAAGGGTCCAGGGTTCAAGTCCCTGTTCGGGCGAATTTTTACTGCGCAGGAAATAACTTTTAGCCTCTTGAATACGAATCAAATGAGAATCAACCTTTGTGTGAGATGTTGACAAACATTTAAGCACCGTTCACAATACAATCACAGTAATAAGATAAAACGAATTCAAAGTCACTCTGTATTATTTAATAAGCACTTGTCGCTTTTGTGTTTCACTATTTTTTGTATTGATTAAAGCAAAGCATACACGTGAAATATGCACTCTTTATGTCAAGGATTGTTCAATGTTTTAAAAGTGTCCATCAGTCTTTTTCTATTCATAGCGGTTTCTAAAGAGAGTGATGTCAGAATACACATAGCATGTCATATATTGGCACGGATAAAAATTTTCTTCCACACTAAGTTAAGGATAAAAATTTTGTGATTATTACCTGGAGTTAAAAATTGGTGGAAAATAATACATTTGAAATTAGAAAATGAAGGTCTAAAATTACGATTCCGATATTATGCACTGTTGTCAATTTTTTGTATGATCGAAAAATATTAATTAATATCATTAATTTTTCCTTATTATATTTCATCCTGCAAGCTACCGATAAGGTGTGTGGCAGGGGATGAACACACACCAAAATAAATTTACCCTAATATGACCCTACAGCAGTCGAACAATGTTATTATGATCCCCTATCGCTTGTGGAAAAAATTACATCTTAAATGTATCTGTTCTACCCTTCAATTCCCTTATTTTACTGAATTTATCTCGCCCACTGTAGCGCAATGGGGTTATTAATACATTTTCCACATCATTCCTAAAGAGACGTTCATCCAATTTATGCAAAAGATTTAATCTGTAATTCAACCTTCGCTCCATTGAGTGATTCCCAGCCTAGCTGCTCTAATATTTTGGATACGCTACTTTGTTTATCATAATAACGTTTTACAAATCTAGCTCCACTACTCTGCACGCGATCCAATTCGGCAATTAATCTAACTTCGTGAGGATCCAAAATACTGGCAGCATATTCTAAAGGAGGTCTAACCAGCGAAGGATGACATTTCTCTTTAACCATCTCATCACATTTCCCAAGTACTCTTCTAATAAATCCTATCTTTTTAGTAGCTTTTCCACATATTCACCTTATATGTTTCACCCAGGAGAGGTCATGAGCAACGACTAAGAATTTAATGACGTGTACACTTTCTATTTCAGTATGCCTGATTCAGTAAGGGTTTGGAAGGGAAGTCGGGGAGGGGTATATTGGGAAACATAATAAAATTATCCGGGGAAAATTTAGTTTTCAAATCGAATATTTATTAAATTTTATCTGAAATTTCAATTCAACTTGAAACCGTAATAAAGGCAGTAAACAAATATATATCGTCCTTTCCAAAAGATCTAACTTCGCTTCCTATCCTCGCGTCTCGAGTCCCTCACCTAAAGAGACATCGGCACGGCATCGAAACCATGGTCACGTGTTAATACGAGATTGTAAATTGGGGAATTTCAGATTTATTTTTTACCATTCCTTGCAACCCTCGGATTTTGTTCTAACTTTAATCTCCACCCATTCTTCACTTTCGGTTTCGCGTATTCTGAGACCAACCTCTCCCGAGGTCTACCTTCCTCTTGATTTATATTTTAGGAGTGTCACTGATAGTCTGCATCCTGACGTGCAATTTAAATGTTTGCTCACCTCTCGTATCCCCTTTAACCTGCCCATTTAATGCTCGGGCTTTAAATTCCTACCCTACCTCCTGACATATCTTCCTATCTTCGATGGGACGTCCTTTGACGATTCTCATACATTTCTATTTCAGAGCTTGAACTTCCTTTTATTCATTCTACCGTAAGGCTGATCTGACAGAAACTAATAATGTCGGAAAAATTTTCGCTTAGTAAAATTATGCGCGAGTGTCCTCCATAGCTCTGTTTCTTACGGATCTACGGATTCTCCCTCACATGTTTATAAATCACGACGATTTGATATTTCAACCAGTAGCATCATCGTACGATATTCTATCTTAACACCTCTGAATTCTCTTTTCAATTTTCTTTTTAAAAAAAACCAATTCCACTGGGCGTGCGAAATAATACCATCCAAACGTAAAAGTACATCTTTCTTAGCCATTATGGGTCCTAAGAAAATTCAATATATCTAGTCTGGCAATCGGGACGGAGCAGTGTTATCGAATCAATTTACTGACGTGTCAAATTCGCGGTGGGAAAATGGTGGATATCTTCCTCAGACAAAGACTGAGAGAAAGGCGAACTGGAAAAACTATTGTGCAGGTTCCACATGAAATTCACATAACAAATAACAGTCGTTAACAAGACGTACTACGCACGCATGAAAAGGTTATTCGATCGAAGAACGGATTGCTGAACTGCCTCTAAACAATCTCGCGATTGATGACCAGTGATTATGGCATTGTTCAGGTTAAACCTCGAAAACCAATCAATACCGGGGATATTTATCTGATTTTTCCTTGTTCCGATGAACAGGATTGTTACATATGTTTCTAATACAACTTGTCAGAATCTGATAGGTCACCAAAGGTTTTTCTGAAGTTTTTCGAAAAACGGCGAAAGTCACGGCAGATTTTCATTCCCACAAATATTTTCTCTGGATTATTTGATCTATACACACGTGTGACCTTCATGACGGGAATCTCGTTGCGCTACCCTCGCCGATGGAGCAATATCAAAGAGTGATATGGGCATGAGTTGGAAACTGACAAAAATCAATTTGTGCCGGGCAGCATCCAAATAGTATCTCACTCTTGTCTCCCCGCAACGTGACGTCAGTCGCATTTAATCCCATGGGAATGCGTCCTCGGCGTAGATGAATGAGTCGCTCTCAGATATCATCATTTTGTATCTATTTGAAGCATGCTCCGTCAACCTAATTCCAAACTTTATTCAACAGGACATCGATAATTTTTCAACGAAAATGTACCGATGATTATCCAGATAATGTTCTCGGTCCGATCAATTAAAAAATCTTCGTACTCATTCCAGGTATCGCATTATGTTTTTTATTTTCACGACTTTTAAGTTTACATTATGCGTTCTCATTTTTTAAGTCCCACATACCTTCGTGTTTTGCATACCGCCAACCGATTCATATAATTCACCCTTTTGAATTAGTGTCAATCCGCTATACATTCAATTCCCCAGGAAAAATCGGGGAATAATTGTCTCTCTCCATCAATATCTATATTAAGAATATTCTTTTCCTGGTTAGACGATTGTATAATTAAATCTGTGTACTACCCTGAAACCTTCACAAATGAAAAAGGAGAACCGGGATATTGGACATCAGCCATATACGAAAGGTACCAGCGGAAACACTAAAACTAAAAATAATTTCCTCGCGAGCAGAATATAGGGAAGAACTTGGAACAATTGTACTACTGCAGCTTTGAACTCGTGAAACGACAGATAGACTCCATTATGTGAATTTATGAAGCATTTTTTCAGCATAATTGTCTGAATGGAGAGAAATAACGGATATTTAACTGTAAACTCGCACATGCACCTTAATAGCAAGTGGCGATTCATGATTCCATAAAAAAGACGACCAACAAATCGATGTTTACTAAAGTTACACGGATTATATTATAAAAAACTGAGCGAACGATCCCAAGAAAAAAAACAGGTCCCACCGAGATTTGAACTCGGATCGCTGGATTCAGAGTCCAGAGTGCTAACCATTACACCATGGGACCGCTGCGGTGGCAGCAGTAAATATAGAGATCAGAAACACTCAACATATGGCGCCCTAACCGTTGTGAACTGACCTCGTTCCATTCGTGAAAAATAAAGGAGTTGTGAGTTCGATAACGGAAATAATATTACAACAGGTTATTTTCAAGAGTTGAGCCATGCTAAGCTGGAGGATATTGGATAAAATTAAAGTGACATCGAGGTAATAACTCGGCATCTTAGCATGATCCAGGATCAAAATTCTAAGGACTTAAATATACATACATTCATGCGATTTAGCGCAGAGAAAGTACCATTATTAGGCTTGCGTACGATCCAAAACTGCAAATTATTCCCTTCGTAATTAAATACTGCACCCGGTGGATCCAGGGAAATGACAGAGCGATGTACCATTATCTATAAAGGAGGATGACTGGACCATTCTGAAATGCACTTTTACACCATTTAAGTAAGGCAACAACTACGAGTGTAAAACATTCTCATAGAACAGAGAAAGACTAACATAAACTAACTCAATCGAAACCCTAAAAACTAAAAGTAATGGCATAGTAAAAAGCGTAATTGTTTACCCAATTCCAGGATAACCTGGAAGCGTCAAATCAATCTGCGATAGATGACCAATAATAATGGTGAATCACTATAGGGCGTCTTTCTAGGAAACCGATAATTATTTAAGGGCAATTCAGATAATTCATTGGATGCATGGAGGCTTCCTGTTTTCTTAAAAGAATTCGTCAGGGAGACGGTTGAATTCCTTTTCGTCCAAGGGAGAATTCGAGGAAAAGATATCCTCTTCCGATATGTGCACCAATCGGTTCGTGATTAAATTAGTACATACCGCACTTTCCTTCTTGTTCAGAATAAATTTAGGTAAAGCGTAATCTAAATAATTACACCCGACACTGAAACTGAATTATATTTGTGTATTTAAATATCAGTAATTCAAAATTTAAAGTTTTCACCCACCAAAGTATTTAAATGCAAGATTTACGATGATAAAACATGGAAAATACGCAAAATCAGGGTTCACCCCTTTCCAAACGTGTTTGCTTACACCTGAATCCCTCCCGTTCTCCTAACTCTCCTGGCGGATGGACACGCAGGCATCCAAGAATTCCTTTGCCCAAACTTACTTCCGTCATTAAGGTACCCGTTGGCATCCAGCAGGTGAGAATGTTATCCATTGACGTACCGTTGGCGAATTCCCTGAAGCATGGATGGGTGCACGGACAAGGAGGGCTTCAATATAACGACCGCATAGCTCGTAGTCGAGATGGAACGGGATGTCAAGTCATCCCATCGTGCATCAACGACCCTCGAGTGAATGAAATATTTCGAGCGAGTGAGATAGCGACATACGAGGGTATGTCGGCTCGTACATATGTAGGTACGTTTTTCGATGGACACAACTACCAAATAAATATTTTGTGACTCCTAACAAAACGCAATCTAGCAACTTACTCTTCATCAAGTCTCTCTTCATCTCTGTGTACTTCCTTCCTCCCTTCATCCCGTCCAACATCCCTACCCTGTTCCTACCCTTTCCTCGTTTGCCTAATATTCTCCCCTCTATTTCAGCCTTCAACATCCCACTGACGATCACAATACGCCCTTCCTACCTTTCATTTCAACCCTCCACAATCACCACATTACAAAACCCTTTACTCTACTTCTATCATCCTGCTTCAGTGACCACGTTTCCGCGCCGTCCATACAGGAAATTGATTGAAATTGATTTGAAAGAAATTAGACGCCATGGAACAGCTGGAAATTTTACATCGAAAGGACTTGGACCTCATCAACGAGGTCCAATTTTCATCTTCGCCCTCCCCCCTCCTCTCCATCACCTTCCCTCGACGTACGTGTGACCAGTGATCCCTTGTCCTTAACTATTGGAATTTCCCCCCCATCCCCCTGTGCACTCTCTGACCATGTTATCCCGAAGAAGGCGGGAAGCTTTGTGTCCCCAACCCTTTCTTCCCCCTTCCTTCCTCCCACCCCCCACTCTCTCGCCGACATTTACAAGTGAAATCCCTACTCCACCCCTTCCTAATCCCTCGCTAGGGCTTTCCTTCCCCCCCACCCGCCCCCACTTGGAACCATATAGACAGTGATTCCCATCTTTACTCCTTTTCACACACTTCTTGTGAATGGATATCTGCGCGCGGTCAATAAGGGAAAAAACCCTGGTCTCATACCCTTTCTCCACGGCCCTAGAAGCTTGGCGCCGCACAGATTGTCCACCCTCAACGAGACAACCCTTCCAGCCAGCTACGAGGTTTTTCCGGACCGTGTTAATTTTTCCCCCCACCCCTTTCTCCTCACCCGCACCTTTTCTCCCCTCTCATTGTCACCCACGTTGCCCACGTTCCACCTCCCCTCCTTCTTTCCCCCATTTTCCCCTCACTTGCTTTTCAGCATATATAGTACACAATGAGAAATGACTGTTACCAGAAGATAATGTAGTTACATTGAAACCGGTCGTATTAATAAAATTTATTTTTGTGGAAAATTGCCAATTTTAATTAATCATGATATTCCACCATATCACGCCTGAAACGCCTGTTTTTAATCAAACTTATTGTTCTGTAATTCTCGAATGATGTAGGCTTTACCTTTTTCGGAATAGGAACTAACACTGATCTCACAAAATCTTCCGGCCAGATTCCTTCCTCATAGATATTACGAATCAGTCCATATAGAGTCTTCTTCCCACATTTTTCTAAACATTTCAACAGTTCCACAGGAATGTGGTCTACCCCCACGGCCTTATTTGCTTTCACCTCCTTTAATGTCTTTTCCATTTCATCGTCGAGTATGCCTAGACCTAAGCTATCTTCTTCTACGGCATGTTCCTTTTCTATGTCTAACCTTGTCGGCCTAAGTTCTCTACCATACAGTGTTTCTATATATTCCTTCCATCTCTCTTGGATTTTTCCTGGTTCAACTATTATCTTACCCCATTTATCTTTAACTGTTAGCACAGATCTTGCCTTCTTACTTCCCGATAATAACTTAACCTTGCTGTATAGAGCACCAATTCTACCCTTCTTCTGTAAACTTTCCATATCCTCGCATTGCGTTTTCCACCATGCTTCTTTTGCTTTATTTGTGGCCCTTCTCAATTTATTGTTTAACTCTTTGTACTTCGTTTTGCCTAACACTGTGTTTACATTTTTCCATCTTTTTCTCTCCTCCATCTTTGTAATCATCTCTTCCGTGACCCATGGTTTCCTTATCCTTTTCCCGTTGACGGTTCCTATAGTTTCATTTTCGGCTTTCAAAATCCGTTTTTTATGTTCTCTCATTTTCCTCTATAGTACTCAGCCCTTTATCCTCATCAAAATTTTCACAAGAACCTGCTGACACTCCTTCCTTGTCAATCCATTTAGCTCTTCTACATTCCATTTGTGCCTAATCATAATATATTTATATATCTTCTGAAAAATTACTCTATGCATGCGACTCCTAATGTGTCAAGAAGATCAACCATTGTGCAACCATCTCCCAGTGGGTCCCGCTCCCCTCGCCCCGTGAGCATCTCCAAGGATCCCAGTTGTCGACTGAACTCCGTTAACTTCAAGGACGCCAACGAATATCCTAGAGTTGGTTTGAATCGGCCCGCCAAGTGTGTGACACTCGTGAAAATCGTGAGGCCGATTTGGCGATCTGAGTTTTCATGGGGCGCTGAATTGTGATTTCGAGTAGAGAGAGGAGAGCGATGTTTCGCACTGAGTTTTAAAAATACTCGGGAGAACTTCCAGTTTCCAATATCTGACCCAGATACTATTTGGAGAATTTGATGAAGACATGCAAGCATCTATGTTTAGATATAGCGCAGGCATCGTATATACCGGTATTCTATATCGAGAGGGTGATACCAATGGAGCAAGTCATGGGATGACAATGCTTGATAGTCTCAAGGATGATTTTGGAATTCCTTGTCACTCTTTTACATTCCGATGCAGATAAAGGGAATAGTAGAATAAAATTGCAAACAAAATGTTCATATTTAAATCGAGTAGAATTGAAAAGAGTAGTGGTGAGGTAGTGGAGATTGGTAGAGGAGTGAGGATGGTAAAGGGATTGGATATCGTCTATTGTGCGAACGAGTGTAGATATTGAGACGATTACATAACTTTATGTGGTAAACATTAATTGACGTGAAACAAATTTCAAGAAACTGCGGGAGATACTGCCGCAACAGTAACTTTTAACGGAGTCATCCGCTAACATGCATTTCATTGCAACAATTTCAGAGCGCAAAAATATTGCAATAAATGTGAAACGTTAATGATTAATACATTAATTTTCTTCTCTGTGCGCTCGTAATCTTTATCATGCACGGAGAATGGAGAAAACAGGTTGGACAAAGAGGGAAACCAACGCCGCGGTTAAAATAGGGTGGACTAAGAAAATAAGTGACTGTGGGTAATCCGGTAGATGCAGAGGAAATGAACCAACGAACCATTGAAAGATAGTGAGATGTTTCTCACTACGTTTCAATAATTGAAAGGTGAACGGATGAGGGATGACTAGATGATAGAAGGGCGAACGATGGGAAAGCGGGGAAGAAGGAGGGAGAGAAAAGATACGTTGACCGTTATTCTGATCCATTATCACTCGTGGGAAAAATAAATCGAAAATCTATCCGTTCTAGTTCTCTCTAACTGTACTCACTTGACCTCTCCAATAGCAGTTAGGTGGTGTTCATAATACATTTTGAATATCATCGCTAAAAAACAGGTTCCAATTTATGCAGACATCTTTTACCTGTGATTAAATTTTGCTCCGTGGGTAATTCACAACTTGGTTCTTCAAATAATATAGATACGCTACTAAGTCATAGTTTTATTAAATCAACGTATAATAATCTTTAAATCCTCTCCACTCTATGCAACGGAATAAACCATTTAATCTAAATCAATGCACAAACGTTTCTGCGGGTGCATCTATTTTTCTAACGAATTCTATTTTTCCGATGAAATATTGGAGGTGGGGAGGATTATATACACTATTGTCCACTATATACACTAAATGTCCGATTTATACACTATTTGTCCAGAATAACAAAACCCTTACTCTACAATGATATGCCGGCCTAAATCTTAGTTGGTGTTCCATCAGTTAGCCAGTGAAGTAAGCCCTTTGTATTAAACTACAAAGTTCGACTTTTAATAACAATTCCAATTTGCTAAGTCATTCCAATTATTAATCTAGAAAATTCCCCTTAATTCAGTGTCTTACAGACATTTTCGGCTAACGAAAATGTAAATTATGAAATACATGTTGATGAGACCGAATTAAGCATCTCATAACAGGTTAAATACATAGGTTTTTCACTGAAATCTGACTTTTCATATGGTGCACACATTAGAAGAATATGCGGATCAGGTGTAAAGAAACCGAGTTTCATTAGACGGGTTGTAGGTAAATGTAATGAAGATGTTAGGAAGAAGTAAATTTATAACTACGCATTAGCTATGTCACATGTGGGATGAGCGACAAATATTTGTTGTCAGCGAGATTAAGCGTTCATTATGGAAGTGGAAATGTTTCAGATTACATCCGCCAGTTTTATTAAGAAATGCCACGTGAATAGATTAAGTGTGAAGGGTATGTTGGAGGAATTAGGTTGGTAGCTTCTTGATTCTCGAAGACTGCAGGCAAAATTTTGAATTTAGAAAGTTACAGCATCCCTGAGTTTTCCTTCGACACCGAGAGAATAATTATGGTACCACATTACCACCGTGATAAAATACATGTATAAGAGATGGGAACCCTCACAAACAGATTCACGTACTTGGTCTTCTATTCCAACTTCAATTATATTTCAATCACTAAACAAGTATTGTTAGTAAGTATTCGGTATCTTAAATTGAAAGCACATACGAGACATGCTAATGGCAAGGACAACGTTAATTAATAGACTGAAAAATAGCTACACAACATCCCAACTAGGATAAGAAGTAGTTTCTTTAACGCCACCTATGGAAGTTCTTCAAATCCCTAAGAATTCGTTGGAAGCATGACATTTGCAAACTGTCGGTTCCACCATTTATATTTTTTACCTTATTTCTATGGCATCCACCATCATTTCGCGAAGTTACTTTGGTAGCAAACTTAAAAAAGAGAAATTCTTTTCACCCATGAAAGAGATCTAATGTCTCATTTAACCTTTCGTTCGTGAGTGATTCCGAGCCTAATTCTAGTAATCTAAATGCGGTTATAATGTTACCACCATATGGTTTTATAAATCTAGCTCCTCTTCGACACGGCTGATCTGATTTGGCGATCACACCGAATTCGTAAGATCAATCTTCGCAATAATGTTAAATTTTCGAGCATACTAAAACGTTGAATGAGATAAGTACAGAAAATCTCAATAGTCGAAATGTTACCTGATCAATCTCCGAAATATTCCGACCGCTCATGATTCAACTGTACCTTTCAAATCCGCTCTTCAAAGAGATTCTATTCAAAATGGATTTGAAGTCAAAAATTTTAAACCACTGAACTCCTCTAAAGGAAGCCAATCATATGTTTTTAAATTTCACTCAAATCTAAGCTGGCAAATTTCGTTTCAGTAAACAAAATAAATTGTAATGATCGGAATAAATTCAAACTCTGATGAAAACACTCTAATGAATAAATGTATGGACTTATCAAATGCAATAATGCTGATATCACTGCTTTCCAATTCTCTGAAATCAATTCATTTAACTTTGTGCAAATTCATAACCATTCGAATGCATTAATTTTGGCGTGCGGATTTACGTGACTTGAAAAAAGTTGTAAACAATACGCTTTGGTGGCGAATAGAGTGTAAAGCGGCACTATTATTTTCCACTTACCGCGTTGAATTCGAATGGTTTGTGCTTTGGTAAAAGATACTCTTGAATGAAATCTTTGTTATTCCATTGTTCCCCGAGCAAGGCCTCCCAATGTTGCGCACTCTGGTTGTTCATGATGATTCTTAAAGATCTCTAGGATGCACCGTACTGGTCGTTGAAAAATGCCGGAGAGTCGCCTGCGATGCCAAGGGAATAAAAATGCTCTTTTCCATCCGTGCTGCTCTCTGGCCGCGGGCCTCTGTCATATCGCTTTACTCATTTTACATCATCAATCGATACGGCGAAGTATCTGACTCGCCGGCTCTCCGCGCTTTTTCCATCGCCCGTGTTTCTCCTGCCCCAGAATACTCTTCCCGAAATTTGGGCCACTGCACCACCCACTTCCGTCAAACTACTTGTACCACTACTCAAACTACTTCAAGTCCCTTCGGTAACTTCCCCCTCGGCTATATAAGGTCTTCTCTCGACATTTCCTCCATTACTGACCTCCGTTCCATGCATAATAAAAGGTTTTCCCTTAAACTCTTCCATGGTAATTACAGGTCATGCGAAGTTCTATCCCTTTTCCTTCTTCGAATGCCTCTGGTTGAATGACCTCTTTCATCGCATCACCATCTCGTCTCTCAAAACGCTCATTAATCTTCGGACTTCCATCAACCTATAATGCAATGATGGAACTCTTCCCCGACTTCGACCCGCTCCAAATTCCTCATGCCGTCCGTGCCTGCCCTGCTCTTTCTCCCATCTAATTTTCTTCGGACCACATCCTCCATACTTCTCATTTGATCACCCTCGTTTATGAAAAACAAAACTTCGTTTTTTATGTGATGTTGTTATTTTTTATCCATTAAGTTTTTATTGAAGTCATTTGTTTTTCTTTGATATTCGTCTATCGGAATAGGCATGATGCTGGTTTGGTCTAAATAAATAAATAAAATCAACCATCAAGTTTACACAACGCCCATGACTAGAGGCGAGTTCTCTTCCGCACGAAATTTTAGTTTTCAGGAGTACGAGCTAGTCACCCACCAACTGGGCTCCCCGATCTAATATTTGCCGGCTGATCAATATCTATATCTAACCCTGTTCCCCCCCCCCACCCTGGGCGTGTGGTAGGGTAATTTGGGACGCCCCCAGTAGGGTAACTGGTGATCATTGGCGGCGGATATCAACTTATTTTCGGGAAATTCGATGTTTTGCACGTGTTCCTCATTGCTGCAGTCACGAGCTCTGAGAGGAAACGAGTATCCTCTTGGCAATCAATTTTGTCACTAGTCATTAGGGTAATTGATGATGAATTTAATTGCGCATCTGTTTATTTTCACTAAGTTCGTTTCGTCCAACGTCATGTTTCCTATTACCGTTGTCACTAAATCTGCAAATAAAAATAGATCCCTTAAATTGGCCTCTTCACAAGTAATTTCGCTTAAATTCTCTCTTTATTGACTATCCACCAATCTAATGCTCGGTTAAATATTTTTTCATTAATGAAATGAATTATTTTATGTTATTTATTGTTAAACACAAAATACTTCAAAATTTATATTCGCCATAGAAGTCGCAGAATAGCTCTAGGTGTCATATATGCAGACCAGCGTAAAGAAATTTCCCAGGCTCTACTTGCTAGTATTGTTCCATTTTTAATGAAGGGACAACAACATTTATCCATACCGTTTTTTGACCCAGACTTTTGTTCAATCAATTAATACAGCCATTAACTTTGAGCAATAAAAAGGACGAAATAAACATGACTTTTTGGCGAATGAGAAGAATGTTTTTGAATCCACGTTGAACAAACTTACGTCGTGTTGAAGAAATAAGGAATTCTTCTGCTTTAAATGGAGTCCCGCTTATCTCTCAATTTTTGTCGAATCATTAGCAGCAACTGGTTATCAGTTAAACGATTCTATTTCAGTGATTTCGTGTAAATAGCGTCGCTGCGTGGAATACATTTTCCGCTTTTCTTTGGGCAGTTACCACAAGTCAAATTCTCTTAGTCTATTAATTAGAAACTCCTAAGTCATTTTAAGCCACTTCACGTCATTTCACTCAAATGATTACCTAGCATTCATGATTATAAATAAAAACACAAAAAATATAATAACTACAAGAAAATGGTCATATTAATTAAAAATAATAAAAATATAATGAAATATAATAATAATGAGAAAAATTAATGAAAAAATATATGGAAAAAATAAAAAGAGTAACACTAATTAATAACAGCATAAAATGCAATAAAAATAATTAAAAACACACATAAAACGCAAAAAAATAACAACAAAAGTCCTTAAAAAAATGTGACATAATATTACTCTGCTAGTTTTTGAATTTTTCCGCAATATTTTTAGCAGATATTATACCTGCTTTTTAGCATTCATGTTCTCAAATTTCTCGCAAATCACTCTTGTTTGACCAACATAATTTTTTCACCCGCCACTGTCTCGAGCGTCGCGACAAAACTCCCCCCACTCCGGAACGGTTCATCTAAGTCCATATGGGCAGTCAATGCTGCTGGTCTGCTGATGCCTTTAAGAGTTTCTAGCTTTAACACTTTCCGGGTGAGGCAGCTGCTAACAAATAAAGAACATTATCGCTCCTAGTTGTTGAAGTGACAAGTGAATATGTAGAGTGACGCGAAGAAAAAATATAATAGAGACTCGCCGGTATTTTTGCTTTTAACCTGTGTTTTAATATGGTAGGTGCTCAAATCAATAAATGAACATTGAACTCTTCTCCGAATATCATGACACGTTTGTTGCTTGGAATGAGGAGATTTTGATTTACTTGTCTAGTGTTAGAAGTGAATTAACTGCACCGTTCGTTGGCCTATTAAATCCGCATACATAAATTCCCTCGGGCTGTTACTAAGAATAAATTTTGTCATTTTGCTAGATAATCGATTCAAATATTTTCATCCGAAATTCAAGTTATTGCTGTTAAATCATACATTGATCCCAAATGACATGGATTACAATATTTTTTATGCAAATCCTTTACTGATTTATATTTCCAATGCAATCAAATAAATGCAGACTAGTTTTATAAGTTTAAATGTCATCAAAATAGCGTATTTTGCACTGGTTGAGAGTATTTTAAGATATGGTATAACTGTCTGGAGACCCACTGATCCTGCAAAATTTAATATACCAAAAAAAATAAACAGCAAGAAATCCTAAAGAAAATGTCTGAGAATAGGTCAAAAAATACAAATACTCTGGATGGAAGAAATATCTTTAAAAAATTAGGAAATCTGCCTTTATTGAGGCTGTATCGATATTCCATCATAATGGGAAACTATTTTCATGATAAATATGAGACACTTGATTTAAATAAAAAGGAATAACAAATAAGGGACAATATTAAGTAGAGAACAAAACAATCCATACAAATCAAGGAAGAATAAAATTGGAGGTTACTGTGCCTCTAATTTTTAATGAAATACCTAAATATTTAAGAATATTACAGTCAGTAAATGCTTTAAAAGGGAGAATAAAAGACTGGCTATTGTACAGAATGGATTTGGGCTTGGGGCAAAACGTGACACAATATATATGTAGCTTGATAATTGCGTACACTTTAAGCTCTCATTTTTGTGACGTGGAACATGCTGTTAAGACACAAATGATTGGCTTAGCAGTACTACAATGAGTATTCCATTTATAAATTTTAATGTATACTACTATTGTATATTATGAAGATCATATAACTATGGTATATAATAAATAATTCTGTAATTTTACGTTTGATCAATGGTCTTAATTCTTTGTTATAATATATAATGAAGATTAGACTACAATTGTAATAAATATTATGTTAAAAGAGGAAAGCAAATTATTACATATTTTGTATTTATATGATTGATGTGCGACTTCACAAGTTGCTATATTTTATTTGGTGTCGAGCCGTTCGTTTCTTTAACCAACGATAGAAAATGGCGTAACTAATATGTACACACATTCAAGAGATTCCAGATATTTTTTCCATAATGTTATCTAGATCAAATTTCATAACATTAATTCAAGCGACGCAATAGTAGAGAGCAAAAGAGAATTTATTGCAGATCGTTGACGCTCATTAGTGATGCATGATATGGCGCAAATTGGGTCGGGAATCAATTTCATTTTGCCATTTCATTTGTTTTATGATATCGGTTAAAAGGACGAACGGCTATCCGTCAGTATTTATGGTCTATGCTTTGCAAAGCATCCGCATTAGCATGCAAATTTAGCATTAAGCCAAAACATGAAGAGAAATTTCCTTTCGACTTAAGCAATTAATGTAAAAATCACCCTCTTTGACAAATATTTCCTTTTTTCATCGGGGTAATTAAACCTATACGGCAATTAATGAATGGTTTATAAATATTTACTGCTTTATAATTTTTTTAATTAACTGTGGACCTAATTATTATTTTATAAAATTACTTCATACCATACAAGTTAATTTTAAAATCGGATGCAAGCTCCATGTCAAAGATAGGGGATGGTAAAGTTTTTGAGAGGATTCATTTAGGCTTATTTAGGCGTCCGAATATTAGTACTCTAGCTCTTACCAGTAGAATGCGAGAAATGAAACATATTCTAAGTATCAGTTATCTAGCCCAAGTGCCTATTAATCTAAATATATATGTAAACTGGTATTTAACAACAAAAATTTCAATCAGTACACCATCAGTACATCAAAAGAATATACAGGCCAGTTTTAAACTAGTTAGATTTCATCTGACAGGTTGTAGGAAAATTTAATGAAAAATTAGGGAGATGTTATTTTGCTTTAATTTTGCTGCATTTAAAAATGCAACCATTGTCAGCAAATTATGATAAAAAATTTCAATGCGACGATTTCAGAGTGTAAAAATCATTTGCCTTGACCGAGATGATTTTGCTATGAGAGGAGAGTAAACTTGATGGGTATTATGGAGGAATTAGTTTGAGAATCTTTTGATTCTCTGAGAAAGTACGCACTACTTGGAGATGGGGATTTGGAAAGTACGCAAGGAATGGGGATTAAAGCTTAATACTGACAAATGCCCAGTTTTGAAATGTTGGATCAAATAAAGTGGCGCAGAAGACATAAACTATGAAATAGAGGGTTCAGTGCTAACTACGGCCAATCAATTTAAGTACTTGGGGGTAGTTCTAACACCACGCCTTTTATGGGGAGAACATATCAGGACAATATGCGGATCTGCTTTAAAGAAACTGGGCTTCATTAAACAAAGGTACTACTACCCTGATGTGTGAATATTCACATGTCGTTGGGCTTAGTACTGGGTGAACTCTACCGCCACCTACTAAACCGACCTTCGGGTTGAATACTGTGTTTATGGTATACGAGGTGTGTTCAAAAACTAACGGTAATTTTTTCATTTCGCGGGCGTGGAGAGTCCGATTGTCAAACTTTTTTTGTTATGTTGGTATACATGACCCTGAAGTATGATAAATCTTTCAGCTTTTTTCATTGTGGACTTTGTCTGTAACAGCCACTAAGGTTAGACGTGTTTTATGAGCTCGGCGATTTTCGTTTGTTAAAAGAATTTGCACCGAATTTTGCGTCAAAAATTAAATGAAGTGTAACAAAGTGTGTGAAATGTTAACAAAGGCCTATGGCGAGTCTGATATGAGTAAATCAAGAGTTTACGAGTGGTATAAGTATGTCCAAGAAGGCCGTGAAGACCTTGAATATGACGAACGCCCTGGACGGCCAAGTACATCGAAAATCGACGAAAACGTGGAAAAAGTGAAAGAAACGGTTATGAACGATCGCCGAATTACAATTAGAGAGGTCGCTGATGATGTTGGCATATTGATTGGATCATGTCATGACATTTTTTCAATTTTTTTAGAATGAAACGCGTGGCAGCAAAATTCATTCCAAAATGGCTTTTGCACCACGATGATACACCAGCTCACACTTCATTCCTTGTTCGTCAATTTTTGGCCAAAAACAATACTGTAACGATACTCCAGCCTCCATATTCGCCAGATTTTGCTCCGTATGACTTTTCCCTATATCCAAAAATTAAGAGAACCTTGAAGGGCCGTCGTTTTACAGCCGTAGATGACATTAAAAGCGTATCGCTGAAAGAACTAAAGGATATCTCAAAGATTGGGTTTGAGAAGTACTTCGGGGATTGGAAGAAGCGCTGGCACAAGTGCATAATCTCCAATGGGGACTACTTTGAGGGTGACAACATAAATGTATAAGAATAAATAAATATTATTGTCCGAAAAATAAAATTTTCGTTAATTTTTGAACACACCTCGTATGTTAGTTGGTAGTTCGTGTGTTTGCATTTGTGTGGGGTGCTAGGGTTCTTGCATGAATGTGTACCATGTTTTGTTTGTGGACATTATATATCATTTGTGGCTTTTGAATGCGGCTTTATTTCTTAATTACGGGTGGTGCACCAACACCCACCGCCACACGCCCTTGCGGGTTATTAAGTAGATGTAATTTTATGGAAAGGTAGAGGATGCCTAAATTTTCTAGCGACACCAAAAGAATTGTTATGGAACCACAGTACACAATAATAGCAAAATCGAACCAAAACACCCGAATGCATTTAACTGAAGACTAATACTATTAGATTAGTTAAACAAAACTCAATACTAATCATGTATGTGTATACGCGACTTTTTATATATTACTTAATAGACAATATAAATAATTTATGAAGTGACATTTCTGCATGTGTATCTGCCACCCTAATACTCCCTGCCACACACCTTTGCGGCCGTTTAACGGGTATTGGGCACAACATTTTTTTATTTACCATCTTTGATTGAACTCCAAGAGAGATCCAATATTCGTCCTGAGAAAACCATAAGAAATAATAGAGATAAATGCACAGAGGTAAGAGATTGACAAGGTTTGCATAAGAAGTATCCGAAACAAGTTTTTCCTGACGTGTGCACACCATTATCACTGAAAATTTGGTGATGCGAGAGATCTGCGCTAATCTTGTGCACCGGAAGGTCTTGACGGACGACCAAGAGCAGAGCGTTGGGTGTCTGCTTGCGAAGACCTTCTGCTACGACATCGCGACGATTCCCCAACCACCTTAGATTCCAGACTTGGCACCAGCAGACAATTTTCTGTTGCCAAGGGGAAATCATCACTCAAAGGACACCGACTAATGGGACACTTAGTGCCGCTGAGGAAGCTGACTCGCGCACCCGTAAGAATCTTCCGGAATCGGCCTAAAAAGACCCTTCCACTATAGGAAAAACCGCTGGTAAAAGTGTTTCGACGCTCAAGGGATGTACTTTGAAGAATTTTGAGGCATTGTAGCAGTGTCCGAAATAAATATATTTCTCCGAAACTATTCCCGATAGTTTTTATACATACAATTCTTCGAAGTGTAAGGGTCGTTTCCTTATGTCTAAATATAGGTGGATTAGACCAAATACATACGCAAGCAGCGCCATCTATCGCGGTTTCATCGTGACTGTACAAGTCAATGAGACATCTTAGTAAATGTAGAAATGACGAGGGATGAAACTTAAGAATATAACACATACCTGTGCATGCGTATTTTTCAAGCAGATATAAAAATTAAGGTTAATTACTTTTTTTTAATGTGTTCTAGAGCCATGTTTCATCTAGTTTGGTTTGATATGCTGCATAAGGGTCCCATGGTGTAACGGTTAGCACTCTGGACTTTGAATCCAGCGATCCGAGTTCAAATCTCGGTGGGGCCTACGACTCTCATTGTATTTTTTTCATTTTAAGTACGAATTCTGATTTTATCTCTCCAAATAACTACTTTCCTAAACCTTTCCCTAAAATATATACTTGTGCATAATTGTTATCTACAGTCTAGCTTGAGCATTCGAGGAGTGTATGGACTTTCCTATCCAGCTTAGCCTTGAATACTTCCCGCGGCTATCGAGTCGTCCATCGCCGGGAAACGAGGAGCCCGTTTCCCCCTAAGTGTACATAGAGGTGAAGTTAAGGGCACGTGTGAAAGTGACTTCATTTTTATTCTGACCACTCGGTACGGCTGCAACTGAGTGTGTTAGTGTACTTAGAGGAAACGCCATACAAGAGGAAAGTAGCTCTCTTGATAAGTCCAAATGACTTAAAAGAATCCCCGTCCGAACTGCAGGTCCACCGGTTTATGGTTTGTTGTGCTAGGGCTACAGCTTGAAGATTTGCTGACAACACAAGTTGCTATAAAGAGAACGTTTTCTTAAAGTGAGAAATGAGGAAAATGTCGAAAACTTAATAAAAAGGAAGAGGAACTCGCTTGACTTCCCATAAGCCGAGGAAAGACCCGGCACGGCGACCTTGGACTTGCGTCAAGCAGGCGAGTATAGGTCAAGGTGGTGTCGCTCCCTCCCGAAGGACCAAAATTCTAGCTGGAAGCTGCGCTTGGGAAATATGGAAGGGTGGTGTCCTACTCCGAGAATCAGTGGATATGACAGGAATTATTTAAAATAAGTACCGGGATTAAGACAGTGAAAATGGCGCAGGGCATTGATTCACTACGAAGGACAACATCTAACATCACTAGGTGTGGCAGTGAGGATCACCTGCCATCGAAATGTACAATGAACGACCACAGAATCAAGAATCATAATAATGAGAAAACGAGTCACTTTAGAAACAATTTTCAAGTCGGAACAAAATTCAACATTGCAAAGACATCAGGTATATTTGTAGGTGCATGTGTATGTTATTTTGGTAGTTTGTTTGCATGCAATTAAGTTGTAAGGGTTTTTGCATGAATGTATACTGTATTTTGTTTGTAGATTGTATACATTTGTGGCTTTTGCATGCAGTTTTTTCTTAATTACGAGTGGTGCCCTAAGACCCCCCGCCATACACCCTTGCGGCGGCTTACGGGGTATTAGGTAGATGTAGATTTAAGCAGAATTGTTCATGGAGAAACATTTTGTTTTGTATAGTGCGAACGTAGTTCAGTAAACTTCAACAACGAAAATTAAAGGGCTTAAAAGTTGATATTCAACCAAATTGACACCTATGGAGTACCAATGACATTCTGCATAATAAGAGGACACACTAGTTATCCCATAATGTTTAGCAACAAAACATTAATGATCTCGTGTGATCTTTCGTGATTGATATCAAAATGTGTCACACTAATGTGACATTTACTTGTGTGAAAATAATTTTGGTGCATGTTTACAAGCGCCATGGTAAAAAGAAAATGGAAAAATAAATCAAGAGAATTTCTAATTTCAAGACTGTTTCTGCATATCATTGAATGTGAACTTAAATAAAAATTGCAAACGCGTTATCAATATAACACGCGTAATATTTGAAACTTAATGCGTTCTCATTCGCCCCGAGGATTAAAATGAGGGGATTCGCAGCGATGAATTAAAATGGAGTTTAATTAGTATGCAAGGCAAAGGCGAACGATTTTATTACCTTAATTTACTCTTCACAAAGACTGCGAATTAAGTCATTTATAAGTGTTTGAGTGTACGCATGTGCAATGAACGGAGGTCATCGATCGTGGTTTGTCGGTCCACAAGCAATTTACGTGCCACCGCACCAACCACCCCCCCCCCACCACCCGCACCAACACACAGCATGCGATGGTTCCATCAAAGTGACATAACCGCCCGTTGCAAACTGAAGAGCGTAATGACACATGACGTCCCTTTTGCCCCGCTGGAAATTCGATCGGGCGGCTTATTTCGCGCCCACGCCCTCCCCAGAACGCGTCGCCCCGAACCCCGCAAACGAAGCGCCGCGCCGCGGAGACCGGCAATCAAGCTCTCGACCACAACAGGTGGTTTTGATCGAAGGAAAATTGTATTTCTTGCATATAAATTCACTTAACCACGCATAAATATTTTGTTTGCCTCTTAGATATAACTCGCCATATTTAATGACCAGGTACAATTGAAACTGACCCGTGAGGGTCAGCTATGAAAAGCTATGGAACTTGTCAATATAGACATTAAAAGCGGGAAGGGGCGTAGAGGAAATAAATTAATGAATAACCTAATTAATTAAAAGAAAGATCGCTGCGAAAATGGGTTAGCAGGAATTGACATTCCCACTGTGCTTACATGCCTGTTGCTGGCTTCTGCTTCTGCATTGGTTCCACGGTGCGGCGATAATGACCAAAAAGACCATAACGGGAGCCCTCTGGAGCATCGATGTCATCATCAGGCAGGGCGATGGGCGATAACTGCAAATGGGATAAGACTAATTTCAAGAAACTGCCGGAGATGCCGTAACGGTAACTTTTAACGGAGTCATCCGCTAACATGAATTTCATTGCAACAATTTCAGAGCGTAAAAATCATTCGCCTTGATCGGAATTCGAACCCGGATCCCTCGATGTCCATAAAAAAAGCTCAAAAATTTCAGAATTTAAGAGGACGCCTCGATAGCTTAACTGGCTAAAAGCACTCGGCCGGACATCGAGGAATCCGGGTTCGAATCCCGGTCAATGCGAATGATTTTTACATTCTGAAATTGTTGCAATAGGATAAGATTAATAAATATATACGGTCCCGCCGGTACTCGTAACTGTCAATAGAGAAGGGATTTCTATACCCGAGACCTCCTACCCCTATTGAATGGTTTTCAGGGGATGGCCTTACTTCTTGGTGGGGATTTCAACGCGATAGTTGAGAGAAACGATAGTCAAAATAACCTAGACGGAGGGATATACCAATTATGCGGCCCCCTAAAGGTGGTTATTAAAAACATCAGGGCAACAGATGTGAACCAATTATACCAGGGAAAAGAAATCATAAATACACAATCTAGGGAGAGATATGGGCAACGCGACAGGACCGTATCTACAGTTCGGAGGACATCAAGGCCTTCACATCCTCCTACAAGGTCAAGCCTGTATTGTTTTATGATAACTGTACCGTTATTAATACGGTCAAAGGGCACCAGCGTAAGACGCCAATATATCAGCAAAGTAAGGAGTGGAGAATGAATATACAGGACCCGTAGACCACATATATGAGAAAGAAATGTAGGTCATACTGAAAGAAAGCCTTGTAAAGTGGAAGAAGCAATGGCCAGATCTTGACCCCTGCCGAAAATTGGGAAACGCAAAATCAAATATGAGAAGCCTTTTTGCCCTACTAAAGAGAGAGATATCAGAGGAAAACCGGGAAACTCTTGCATTTTACCCCGAGGCATTTGAAGAGAGCCTTAGAATGCGACAAAAGGGAAGGAGTGAATGGGGGGAAATGACAGAATTAAAAAGGAAGACATTTGAAATAGAGAAACAATGAGCCAAATTAAAAACATGGCAAAAAATAAAATATGCCTACCGGAAGAGGAGGTTTCAGTAGGAAGGGAAAAAAAGGGCAAAGCCTTTGATAGAGTGAATTGGGAAAAATTAAACGTGTATTTCAGAAAATAGGAATGGATTGGAGGGACAGGAGACTGATCCGCAACCTCTACATGTCTCAGACTGCTCAGGTGCGAGTGGGGAACGGAGAGTCCGGATGGGCAGAGTTAGGAAGAGGTGTAAGGCAGGGCTGCCCATTGTCACCGGTACTGTTCAACGGTAATGTGGAGGAAATGATTAAAGAGGCATGGGAAGAACTGGAGGTAGGAATGAAAGTCGTAGGGAAATTCGTAAAATCGGTTAGGTTTGCTGATGACCAAGCATCAGTTGTTCAGTCAGCCGAAGGTTTGCAAGCATCGCTGAGTGAATTGGAGGTTCAGTGCGATAAATATGGGATGAGAATTATAATTCATAAAACAAAGGTTATGCGATTTTCCAGAAAAAAAGGATAAGCTAAATGTTAAAATAGGCGGGGAAAAATAGAGCAGGTAGAGCAGTTTACATATCTCGGCAGTGTTTTGGACCAATACGGTCAAAGTAGTAGGGACGTAAGGAGAAGAATTGCGCTAGGCAAGGAGGCTTTCTCAAGGAGGAGGGAGTTGATGACGGGGACGTTGAGTAGGGATGTTAAGACAAGACTCGTAAAAACTCTGTAATGGAGCGTAGCTATGTACGGCGCGGAAACGTGGTCGCTGAAGCAGGAGGATAGACGTAGATTGGAGGCTTTTGAAATGTGGGTGTGGAGAAGAATGGAGAAGGTGAAATGGACCGAAAGGAAAACAAATGAGGAAGTACTAGAAATGGTGGGTGAGGAGAGGGGTTTGTTGAGAGAAATCCTATGGAGGCAAGAAAAATGGATGAAAGGCGTATTGAGCGGTAGTGGAATGTTGAAGAGGGTAATAGAGGGGAGAATGTTGGGCAGGCGAGGAAAGAGTAGGAACAGGATAGGGATGTTGGACGAGATGAAGGAAGGAAAGAAGTACACCGAGATGAAGAGGGACCTGATATAGATTAGTTTGCTAGGTGGGGAATCACAAAATGTTTATTTGATAGTTGTGTCCATCCAAAAACCTGCCTTAAACGGTAGATTACCTAATAATAATAGTTACATGTACAATTCCATCGAAAAGCGGAGATGCAATGACCTTATTTTTAAGGCACTCAGTTCAAATGATACGGAAATATAAATGTATTTTACTGGGACTCCTTCATGGTAGGCGTCGGTTTCGATCCCTCGACCGTTGGGTTAAAAGGTGCTCAAAGGGACAGAAGCAATTATTGATTCGGCCGAGGGATGTCTTAGGGAATCAATCGGAGCATAGGTGTAACACAGTTTTCAAATAAGAGAAATAGACTCAAGAGTCACTTTTAAAAACTATTATTGTTCTGCATCAATTAGCGACTATGGGAAAAATCAGATCTCATAGCTAAAGTATGTATGATAAAATCAATACCACAATTATCATAATACGGCAGTACTTCACATTTAATTTTTATAATGTAGCGACTCACAACATTGTCGGTAGCGTGGCCGAGCGGTCTAAGGCGCTGGTTTAAGGCACCCGTCTCTTCGGAGGCGTGGGTTCGAATCCCACCGCTGCCAATTAATTTTCGCCCATCTGCGATTTTATTTCTTTTTTATCGTCTTGAAAATTTTTAAATACGTGTCTAATGTGGCAAGAGAAACTCAATATTTCCCTAATATGGCAAATATTTTGCATATATTATATATATGCTTAGCAGAAGAAACGGTTACTGGGACCGTCTGACAAAGGAGGCGATAGAAATCCGCCTCGAAAATAAAACCTTCAACCGAGACACAGGATACGCTCTCAGTCAATCATGGAAACCCATACTTAAAAAAATTAAAGACGGGAAGAAGAAGGAGAGAGAATGGGAGCAACAGCCAATCAGAAGGGACCTGAGAAAGAGTATATAAGATGGAAAATTTGATGACCCGGTATCAATGCCCTGAGGACGATGGCGGAGTTAGCCATTGAAACGTCGGCCGTTGACACCCTGACCCGGTGGAAAACCCGCGAAGACTTCACCAAAATCGTACACCGGGAAAACACTAAATCTCACAGGCCGTTGTATGTTCCATGTCCATGTGGTAGTGGAATTTCACTTCTTGCTTGTCAGATTCTGCGTTGCACGTTAATGCACGGATTTTTACTGCTTCCTATCGTGCGGTTGTTTGTCGGTTGATATTGTGTGTATTTGCTTGCGCGTGAGTTGGAGGGATTTTGGCATGAATGTGTACGCCACTGTGGGTACGGGTTTGCATGTATGTGTTCATTTTGTGTGTGGTGTTGTTCCCTTTTGCGGGTGGTGACCTGTCACCCCCCGTCACGCGCCCTTGAGACGGCTTGTGGGGTGTTGTGTAGATGTTGTGTACGTAGATGAATCACGATGATCCAGGCCGTCGAGGCAAGGATCACCGGAGTTATAAAGCAAGGGCGATTGGTCATCCAGTTTGGAAGAGCCCAGGGCATTGACCTAGAGCCATATCCGAAAGAGGATGGATTGCGTTGCTGGGTCAACGGGGGAGATGACCCGCCAGTTGGTAACTGGCAAACGCTAGGAGCGGAGGTCCACCTCATAAATATTTTTCTACTCGGGAGTTACTTCGGAATTTTTATTCCTCATTTTCCCACTGTACCATTAAACGGGGCTCGATCGCTAGATGATACCCTCTCGCCGCATCTCTGTGCATCCATGATTCATGAGCCGTAAAATCTGGGAGATTTTTTGTAGAATGGATAAATTTAAAATGTCATTTTTTCCTCAATCTCTTGGAGATCTAAATAGATACCTTTACATCTGCATTTTTCCCCACTAGCCTCCGCAAGAGCGTATGGCGGGGGGATTAGGTCATCACCCGTAAAAAAGAATAAAATTGACATATTTGCAAAAACCTATTTAACTTACACGCTTGTCTAATGCATATGTATACTCTCAACTAGCATATACATGCACCTTGACATGACTGCAATCGCGTTAGAGATTATTGGAATTGGTAGTACATACTATATATTTGTCAAGTTATTTTTTAATTTATTATACCCATCTTTTTAACGGTTCCACAGCATGATTTGAATATAAGTATCCTGTTATTGACAATAGACGCATGTAAGTGCTTTCTTTCGTGAGATTAAAATTTGTTGAGTACATAGTCAAACTAATATTTGTGCAGAGGTAGCATGATTATGTTATTGCATGTACGGTTGGTGACATAACAACCTCCGCCACACACCGTCTTCGACTTGTGTGGTATTGTGTGGATGTCGATGGAGGAGAATCAGCCTTCAAGGTTGCATTGGATAATTTAGGCAAGAGTACATCGTCCCAAATGCACTGAATATGAAATAGCTGGCCATCTCTGAGAACCGTGAGTTATTCGCATGCATAAATCTATTACGAATAACGCACTTCGAGCAACCATGAAATTCAAATGAAGTTTAAGGCGAAGTAAGAGAAGATCCGCGCTGCATCCTCCCCCGTTGAAATTTCCATGTCCCATTACTCTCGAAAATGCGCCTATAGATTGTGCCTCATCAACCCTGGAAAATATTTGGGCAAACCAAGGAGAGGAACTAATAAGGATCTGGAATAAATACCATCGACCACAAACACGATCTTTGGATGATGAACCAGGCGGTGAACTCGAATGCAAAAGACAATTTTTTACTGTCTTTCCGAGACTCATTTTCAAATAGCGAGCTGTTAAATATTTTACTATGACTTAAGTGATAATGAAAATACTTTGTACTCCTCGCAAATAAATACGAGTTCGCACTTTTAACAATGAATTTACACTATAATTTGACAAGAAACGGAAAGGGTGCATGTCAGTGGATGCTAGGAAAACAATCGTGAAAACTTGAAAGAAGATTGCATAAGTAGGAATACGAATATGTCGAGGATATTACATATTTTGGTAAAAAGTATGATGATGTAAATATAACTTTCAAATGAATCAACTTGAATTTGAATTGAGTGAAAAGAATTTCCAATTTTTATTTAAAATTTTGCTGTGGATTTCCACAATTTCCAGCCAAGCGACGTTACGTTACGACGTTACAACTCTGAAGTACGGAAATCTCTTAGGCGGCAAAGGGTGTGCCATACCAGAATGAAAAACGCAGTTAAAGATTCCTCCCCTGATAAAATCAATGAAACCATACAGAACTACAAAGCATCTAGGTCCACTGCCAGGAAGGCCTTCCGGAAGGCGCTAGCGGAATTCAAAAGGAAAAAATTAGGCGAACATTTGAACGATAACCGAAAGATGTTTTGGTCCTACGTCAGGGAAGTGCAGGGAAACAAGTCCACCGTAAACTCATTGAATATCGAAAAGGGGGATAAAGTAACGAGTAGTTTAGAGAAAGCCAACACATTAAACTCATTTTTCCAGAGTGTTTCAACATATGCTCGCAAAATATACCCGAGAAACTTCCGAAAACATTTCAGCAGTCAATGGAAGCAATCAATATTTCCACCCGCGGAATAGAATTACTCCTTAAAAACATAGACCCCCAACAAATCTCTGGGACCTGATGAGATACCGGCGCGCGTGTACAAAGAACTGTCGGCTGAAATTGCCCCTTATTTTGAGTTATTATTTAAGAAATCATTAGCAGAAGAAAGCGTGCCAAACGGCTGGAAGGTAGCTTCGGTAACACCTATATTTAAAAACGGAGACAGGAAGGACCCTTAGTAATTATAGGCCAATATCGCTGACTTTCATTTCCTGTAAGATTCTTGAACACATCATTGTTAGTTCCATGATGAGGCACCTCGATAGCCCAGATTTATTAATTAATAAACAACACGGCTTCCGTAAAAGTAGATCCTGCGAAACTCCACTCGCACTTTTTGTACATGATGTATTGAACTCCGGTGAAAGTAATGTTCCAGTTGATGCGATATTCCTAGATTTTAAGAAAGCTTTCGATAAAGTCCCTCATTGCAAATTACTGGCGAAATTGGAATCCTATGGAATACACGAAAGTATTATTAACTGGATTAAACAATTCTTAAGTGATCGTGTCCAAACAGTCGTCCTGGACGGTGTATCATCCGATACTGTCAAGGTCACGTCGGGTGTACCACAAGGAAGTGTCATAGGTCCCCTCCTTTTCCTTATTTACATAAATGACCTCAGTACCGTAGTTAACAGCAAGCTCCGTCTTTTCGCCGGTGATGCAGTAATTTTTGGGGATATCCGAAGTCACGAAGACAGAGTCGTGTTAGCCAACGACCTAGATGCAATCCAAAATTGGTGCGATACATGGCAATTGGAATTAATTTTTTTTTTAATTCGTAGTAATACATTTTTGGGAAAAGAGTAATTCCCTCCCTTATAGTTACAAAGCAAAGAAACAAACCAAAATCGCGAGGATAGATTTCTTTAAATACTTGGGTGTATAAATTACTCACGATCTGTCCTGGGGGAAATACATACGAGAAATACTATATGCGGTCGTGCTAATAAAAAATTGGGATTTGTGAAAAGAGTGCTAGGTAAATGCGACGAAAAGGTGAAAGAACGATGTTTCCTTGCCTTGGTCAGGCCCCTTCTAGAGTACGCTGCTAGCATATGGGATCCTCATAATATAAATTTGATTTCGGAATTAGATCGAGTTCAGCGGAGGGGGGCTAGATTTGTCAAACATGGTTATGACCAACGCAGCAGCAGCGTATCTACTTTGCTAGACAATTTAGGTTGGGATTCTCTTACACAGCGGCGTTTACAATATAGATTAAACTTATTAAAAACATTTAAAGATGGGCCCTTTTCCGATGACATCAACGATATAATACGAACCCCAGCGTATTACGGTCGAAGGGATCGCGAATACGAGACGTGTTCATAAAGTAAGGCCCGTTTGGTCACAGGAACAAATATACTCATATGAAATACATTTTATTGGCACTTTTAGTTAGCTACAAACCTACTTCACTTATCTACATAATTTCCGTTCACTTCTAAGCATTTTTCGTACCTCTGCACCAGCTTCTTTAATCCCTCTGCATAGAAACTCGCCGCCTGAGGGTTGAACCAATCGACAACGCCATTCTTGAGTTTCTCTCAGGTTTCGAAAGGTTATCCACCAAACCACTGTTTCAAGTGCAAGAAGAGGAAGTAGTCGCTGGGTGTAAGGTCAGGACTGTACGGTGAGTGGTTTAAAGAGTTCCCAACGATCCAAAAACTCTCGTCCACTGGACATTCTTTGCTCTTTGTGGTGGTCGGTGAGCATTTTCGGTACCCACCTTGCACGCAATGTGTGGTATCCGAGGTTTTCCGTAACAATATTGTAGACAGTAGTGCGTCCAAGTCGAGGAAATTGTTCAGCCAGGCCATTAATGATAATCGACGATCACATCGCAGTTTTTGTTCCACTTGCGAAACAATTTCATCGGTCAGAATACTGGGCCTACTTTATAAACTAGGCATAATTCCCGATGAATTTTGCACGGACAAGTAAACGACTTCTGAAGCAAAACAAATGCTGCTATAGCTTCTCAATGAGTCAGTAGATGGCGCTGCAGGAGCAAAACTGTTTTCTGAAGCACCTATATTTAAATATAAGCAAACGGTACTTACTTTAAGAATAATTCTCGCATAAGACTAGAGAGATAGACTGCAAGACTGACAGGTTTAAAATGTCATTTTTTCCAAGAACGATAAGGGACCAGAATGCTTGTAGCTGAAATTTCCCGGGACTTAGTTCATTACAATAAGTATTAACGTACAGGTTAGGGACTGCGCGAGGATATTTATAGATATATATATATATATATGTGTGTGTGTGTGTGTGTGTGTGTGTATATATAGTATGTATTTATTTTTTTTCTAACAGGTTCCCCCCACCTTTCCTCACCTAACCCCCAACCCCCTCAACCCTTACCCTTCCCTCATGGTGCTACACCCCCTGCCACACACCTTTTTGGTGGCTCGCAGGGTATTTATGTAGATGTAGACGTTGTTTCGGCTACATTTTAATTGGCGCCCCGGAAAGTACCTGAAGAGCAGTAGATTTTCCTCGGTATATTTATGTTTAAAGCTGTAGTTTCAAGACTCAGATTTATGGAGAAAATTCATAGCAATACTAGCCATGTTACTATCGCTAAATCATAGAAACAGCGGCATACATAATTAGCATGTCTTGGGTTGCATCATTAAGAATATTAACTACCAGAAAGTTTTCCAAATGGAATTTCATCGATGGTATAATAGCATGGTATCTTTACAATAATTTAATGCCTTCTACGCGGACATTTGCTTAGTCCTTGATCATGGTCAAATATACGTATGTGGTCATTCATTACTTAATTATAAAGTGCAGTTACTTGCCTAAAGTAAGGGGTATTTTAGACCTTAAAGAAGTACTCGATAATATTTTTCTTTTTATTTACCCCAGCCGTTATTATCAAGAATAAATCCAGTAAAAAAATAAATCCAATAAAATCCAGTCCAGAAAAACAAAAAACGGATACCCTCTCCTGAAATCCATCCTTCCAAATTCCTAATTACATCTTCCTTAGATATGTACGCTCAGTAGAAATATAAGATTTCCCTCTTGTATTATCTTTACCCTCTTTTACCTTTATCTAAGCATCGTCACTTCCAGAAACTTTCACCAGGTATTTATTACGTTCATCATAAAATTGAAAATATTTCTAATGAACAACACTCCACGGAAAGGTATGCCGAGTTCTTATTAATTCCACTTAACTTTATGGAGAAACATCACCGTTGGTAGAAATCTAAAATAGTAAAACTATCACCAATTGTATGAATAATAATTACTACGTGTCCAAGTGGTAGTGGAATTTCGGGTTTTTTTCTTTTCAAATTTTAGCTTGTACATTATTGGATAAATTTCTTACTGCATCCTAAGGTTGTAACTATTTGTTAGATGATGGTATATTTGATATGGGATCAGAATGAATATTAATTAAACAAAGGTTATACGAATTTCCTGAAAGAAAAAGGCTAAGCTAAATATTGAAATGGGAGGGGGAAAACTATAGCAAGTAGAACAGTTTACGTATCCCGGAAGTGTTTTGGACGAATGCGGTCAAAGTAGTAGGGACGTGAGGAGAAGAATTGTGATAGGCAAGGAGGCGTTCACAAGGAGGAGGGTGCTCATGATAGTAAGGATACTAAGGACTTGTCAAAATTTTGATATAGAGCCTCTATATGGCCCGGAAACGTGGTTACTGAAGTATGATGATATAAGTAAAAGATTTGGTGTTTTCCCGGCGTATCAGCTGCGTAGATTCTTCTCGGGTCCTCCACCGGGTTATATCGTCCATCTCGGCCGACGTTTCGATGTCCGACTCGGTCATCGTCTTCAGGGCTTCTGAATGCCGTTTGCCACTTTTTCTCCCGTATATGTACGCTTATGATAGAAGTAGCTTGGAGGCTTTTGAAATGTGGGTGTGGAGAAGAATGGAGAAGGCGAAATGGGCCGAAAGGAAAACAAATGAGGAAGTACTAGGGATGGTGGGCGAGGAGAGGGGTTTGTTGGGAGAAATCCTGTGGAGGCAGGAAAAAAGGATGAAGGGTGTATTGATCGGCAGTGATATGTTGAAAACGGTAATAGAGGGGAGAATTCTAGGCAAACGAGGCAAGGGCAGGAACAGGATAGGGATGTTGGATGGGATGAAGGGTGGAAAGAAGTACACAGAGATCTCTCTCTGTGAGTCTCACAGAGACCTGATGTACTATAGATTAGGTTGCTAGATTGGGTTTTGTTTGTAGTTAGAAAATATTTATCTGGTAGTTGCATCCATCCAAAAACCTACCTATAGTACACCTTATACCTACCTAGATTACCTAATAATAGTGTATGTGTTGGCATACGCATTAAATGAAAGGAATTTTGCACCTTCGCTTTGACCCCGAGTGCCTTTATTATTTCTCCATTTATTTTGTCAACCCCTGGTGCCTAGTTGTTCCTCAGGTCTTCCACAGCTCTGTCGCATTCGCTTCTTAATATCTGCGGACCCCGATCGTCTTAACCTATCATGCATTCATCTTTAATAAAGCCATCTTCTAATGGTTTGGGAAATTGACAGAGTACTTCAATGTATTGTTTGCATCTATTCCCAATGTCATCATCATCTTTTACTATTTTTCTTTTAGCGGCTCGGATCTTTTTTAAATTTGTTTTTATTTCTCCGCTCTTCCCTAGTTTATAAGCCATCTCGCTATTTCCTTTTTTCATGTTGTCATTGATTTCATCGCAGCAGCTTTCTATCCATACTTCTTTTGCCTTCTTGCACTCTCTTATGACCTGGTTTCACAAATGTTTACAGAGTTCTTTATTTTCATTTTTTGGATTCTTGTGTGTTCATCTTTCGCCTGTGAGACCCTTTATTTCCGCCTTACCCACAAGGAGTTCATCTGCCGCTTGGGTAATTATATGCTTCAGTTCTTCCCATCGACCCTGAGTGCTGGTATTTTCATTATTTCCCTTCCGATGGCTGGTGAAATCTTCTCTTTCGCTCTTTTCTTCCAGGATATTTGTGTTTCATCTGGGTTTTTATGTATATTTCTTAATCTGCTTGTATCGCAGTCTACACCACAGTGTACAAAGATAAAATAAGGGAGATAGATTCCAATACAGATAGATTAAAATAGTCGATCTTTCCCCGAACAATCAGGAGTAATAATAATAAGAAACTGAAGTCCATATAGAAATATTAAAAACACTGAAGTTGCAAGTCAGAACAAAATAAAAAATTCAAAGATATCAGGTTTAAATGTAAATCAGGGTTCTTGCATGAATGTATACCATGTTTTAAATATAAATAAATACTTTAACTGTGTGACTTCTGCATGCGGTTTTTTTCTTTCTAAATTACGGGTGGTGCCCTAACACCCCTCGCCACACGCCCTTGCGGCGGCTTGCGGGGTATTAGATAGATGTAGATCCCTATCCTGCATTTATCCACCTTGACTGATGCTCCCCAACCAGTAGGGTCCACCCGGAGATCCTACTGGGGGACTAGTTTACCTCGGGAATATTTTACGGGGAGGAAAGCCATCATGTCATATTTAAATGCAAGACTGCATATTCCACGGAGAATAATGTGGTGGTTACCTTCCACATCGAAGTCCTGCGGCCGATACCTTGCACTTAACTCTCGCCCATTCAGTCGAGAGTGAAGGGCCGACCCACTCGGTCTGCGCCACCAGAGCCTAATGGTGAATGGTGCCTAGTGCCTAATGTTGGCTGCCTTACACCATGGGTTCAGGGTAGTTTATTTTAGTAGGAGTCTATTTTTCTCGTTGTCTCTCTCCGAAATACCATGATTATGTTTTTTCTGTTAATGTGTGGTGGCCTCGTTCTGAAAATCCATTTTTTCGCACCAAATCTGGAGCTACTGCATACACAGCAAGAAACTGGCCAAAACGAACGAGAAAAAATGATTAAAAATATAAGAAAATAGTTTTGAAAAATAAAAATTAGTTATTTCATTCCCGCTCTCTCAAACGGAAAGCATTCTCGAACTTTTACGTTTTATTTTATATAATTTAACAATGCGGAAAATTTATCGGGAAAAAACATTACGTTGACGGGAGCTTTAATTTCAATTTTCAGTGGATTAAAATCGTAAGAAAGACGTGTTCATCGTTCTGTTAACGTACCCTCTGATTGGTTGCGCTAGTGTGATTTCGGTCGTTTCCCTTAACAACCCGCAATCGGTTTACAGAGAGCAAAAATACATGTAGGGTCGCGTACGATGACCGAAATTTTTTCTCCCCTCCGTTCTGTTTACAATATCAGGGATCACCCTCGATGAGAACGGATGGACAAAGCAAGGGCACCCATCTATGTAAACCTTCTGCGGCCGAATTGAAGACGTCAAGGTATTGCTTGGGAATTCCGGGAATGGCGCAGGAAATTGAGGACGGCGCAAACGGTGACCCTCCCCTCGTAACACCGGAGCACGTCCTTCGCTCATTGGAGGCGTCATTCACAGTGCTCAGGGCGAGGCGGGGGTGGAATCGGAGGGTCAAGGTGGTGAGAGAGGGTGCGGGTGACGTGGCTCCACAGCTAATGACATCCCCCTTAAAATTAAAGGCGAAAGGAAATGGAGCAAATACGACGAATCCATGGAAAAAGCCTCAGTTAAGGAATTGAATAAGGTCAAGATGAAATCCGATACATTTATCAGACCCCATTAAATTAAATCCTAACAAAATTATCGGAATCCAATAGATTATAGAGAGTGCGGCAACATAACTTCTTTTTTGATAGCGTTTTGCGTTTAAAAAAAGAAGTTACGTTGCCGCGCTCTTTATAATTCTACGAGAACAGGTATCAGAGTAAGCGTGACGGGTACGTTGAAGGAATTAGGTAGAAAATGGATTCATGAAGAGAACATGCAACACTTTTGACTTTAAAAAAGGTCGGTCTTTGTGAGTTTTCTTGTGACCCAGAGGAGGATTTTTTATGACTCCAAATAACAAACTTAGATTCGAAAACTACCACAAAACCCAGATTCAAGTAATCTCGTTGATAGTACATGCATTTGCATGCGTGTAAGTGAAAAGGCTTTTGCATGAATGTACGATTTACGCCACTGTGGGTGTAGGTTTGCATGAATATGTTGATTTTACATGTGGTTTTGTTCTCTTTTATGGTTGGTAATCTGAAACATCACGCCACACGCCCTCACGGCGGTTTGCGGGATATTAAGTAGATGTACACGATACATCCTGTAGATCCATCCGTATAATACCCAGCACAAAAGTATTTCTAGAACTATTTTTCCCTTAGCGCCTTCGTCTGCAGTTATTTCCATGCTTCATCGTTTAGCGATAAAAAATGGCATCATAAATCTGCCGATTCCTCGCTTCATCTCTATAATCTTACTGTCATGATCTCTCCTGATTTAAAAATTAAATTTCGATACTACTAACCTGATGTTTAACGCCCTGCCACGAACCCTAGCGTTGACTTTTAGGGTATGGAAATAGAGACGTAGATGCAGTGAAGCCAGCACCCATAAATCCCTTTACCATGAATTCAACAGTTGAAAAGTCAATACCTTGCGATTTTAAAGGAGAAAACGCAGAACCTAGATGGGAATACGCTGAATTGCTGAAAGCGTTGAGGCGTCAAAGGGTCGCCCACGCAAAATTGAAATATATCCGGGAAGATCATCCATGCCACCAACTAGCCTAGAAGTTATTATAAAACTCGCAAAAAAGTTTTAGCAAAAGAGGCGCAGGATTTCGGATATCGCCGAGTGATTTTTAAAGTAAAATTTTAGGGGACTCAATGGACGAAAAAAAAACAGGAAATCGATCCATAATTTTTAAATGCCAGGGAGTTAAAGGGTTTGCCCTCAATTGGCGCGTCGAAATGAGACCTTTCCCCAATAGTCATTTTCACTACATTGCCAGGGGCTTAAGGGTGATTTGAGGTAAATTTTCAAAAGGGCCACCTAGGGAGTCCGGAGGAGAGAGCTTAGGACGATTGCGATAATCTATATTATCTCCGGTTGGAATCTGTGAATAGGAAGTGCTTCTAGCGCCCAAGCGGCGGCCCTCTCAACCCACACACCTAAAACCTATTCATGGGACCAATGCTGAAGCAATCTACCCTCTCTTTTCCAAGAATTTCTTCTCCCGTTCTCTGAAAAATCCTGGTAGTCGGCCATAGCGGGATCCCAAGGTTGGGCCTTCCGTGAAACATTGACCCAGCCCTCTGCAAGCCGCCTCAAACCTTCGCAAGGAGATGAGTATCTCTACGAGATGTCATTGTTCCCTAGCGTAACCTTGGCCGCTACGAGAGCCTTACCCAGTTTCGTGAAACTCGCGCGGCTGCCAATCTAAACATTCTTAAACCGCCTTAAACCTTATTGTTCCCTCGTGTCTTTAAACTATATAAGAACAATTTTTAAGGCCGCCGAAAGTGAAAAGGGAGATCTTTCCTCTGGGTTTTATAACCTCGTCTGTCAAGTCAACTCACACCAAATCTCATTCATTTTGCTGTGGGGGCGAGAAAAACAAATGCTGATCCTTTTTATGGGAAACATTGGTCAAATACATTTGTGGAGGGCCTTGGAAACATAGGGTCAGGAAAACCAATCTGCTCATTGGGATATGCTGATTTATTAAAATTGATGACCCTTTCACAATGAACTGCATAAGAAGGAACTGAGTCTCAACCTCGCCCAATAAAGTCGAAATAAATAAAGAAGATCTCAGGTACATTCTCCAAATTAGTCATAATTTTTCTGTGAAAAATTTTCTAGCACTCTTTTCAACTTTCATCTACACAAAACCCACAGTGGCGTATACTTTCATGCAAAAATCCTTTCGACTTACACGCATGCAAATAAATATACTATCAACTGACAAACAATTGCGCCTTTTGGTGCAGTAAAATATTTATCTAATAACGTGGCAGCTAGAATTTAGATAGTAAGAAGGGGAAATTCCACGACCACATGGACGTGCAACATACAGTGGTCCTCTCCGCATATACATAACCCCGCAAGCCAACGCAAGAGCGTGTGGTGGGGCCAGTTGGATCAGCACCCGTAAAACAGAATAAAACCACATGCAAACCAACAAACTCATGCCAATTTACACCAACAAGTGCAATGAAATTGCAAACCATTAATGCAAAAATCATTTTAACTTACAGACATGCAAATATATGTAGTAGCAACAAACATGCACATGCTAATACGAAATGGATGGGGTTGCGGGATATTGTGTAGATGTACATGGGTGTGGTGGGAGGAGATTAGAGAGGAGGTCCCCCCATCCTCCCAAAGTCCCTTCTTCTTAGTTTATTTGTATAGGTTGTAGAAATGGAGTCGAGAGAGAGAGAGAGACAGAGGAATACAAATGAAGTCTGAGGTGTCGAACGTAGTCGGGGAAAAGGAGTTCGTGGGTGGTGAAACACGTTTGGAATGAAAAAAGTTGACTACGACGAAAGCGAAAGGTGTTTCAAAGGTTGGGATGAAAGCGAGACGGCGAAAAGGGAAAGGGAGTAAGTGAATAGGACCTCTAATATTACGTGGGAGAGGAGGAACAGGGAACGATCCACGAATTTAAAGGCGTCAGCGAACCCACAAGAAAAGAAATATGATAAGAAAGACATGCGTCTTGATATACTTGTGTATGGGAGTCACAGAACATGCACGGATGCGAATGACAAACGTATATCGAATGGCATTAAAGTATGATATCCCGGCGATTGAACTTATGTTTTTTGACGCCGATGTTTCGCCATTAGTCTAGACCTTTATGAATGGACGCATTGCAGGGAGAAACAACTGTTGAAATCTTGCTCATAACACGAGCATTGTTTCGTAAATGGAAATTAATCCCTGTAATTACTTCATTCAAACGTAACACCCTAAAATCGGTGTCTGATATATTCACATTCACATTATTTATTTTTATCTTGTTTATTTTGCATTAGTCTATTAGTTTCGCACTTTTAAAAGTGGTGACAGAGAGGACCCCAGCAATTACAGACCCATTTCTCTCACTTCTATATGTTGCAAAATTTTAGAGCACATAATTGTCAGTTCCATAATGAGACATCTTGATAACATTAACTTTTTAAGTGAAAATCAACACGGATTCAGAAAAACCCGATCATGCGAGACCCAATTAGGATTATTCACACATGACTTACTTTTATCGGGTGAAAGTGGTAGGCAAGTGGATGCGATCTTTTTAGACTTTCAAAAGGCATTTGATAAGGTTCCGCATGGTAAACTCATCCATAAATTAAAGGGTGCAGGTATACACAAGGGGGCAATAAATTGGGTTGAAGACTTCCTTTCAGACCGGGAAGAGAGGGTAGTCCTTGACGGCGCTAGTTCTACCAGCGTTCGAGTCACCTCGGGGGTTCCTCAGGGAAGTGTTATCGGACCGTTACTATTCTTGATTTTTGTTAACGATTTGAACCGCGAACTGAAATGTAAGATAAGGATGTTCGCGGATGCCACAGTGATTTATCTGGAGATATCTAATGGATGAGGGATCGTTTAATTCTAGCACGTGATTTAGATTGCATTAATGAATGGTGTTCAAAATGGGGATTGCCTTTAAATCTTAATAAATGTTCGGTGGTAAATTTCTTTAAAAAATCCACGGCATTGGTTTACAAATTAGCTGGAGTTGACCTTGAAGTAGTTGAAACGGTGAAATAATTAGGTGTTACATTCACTAAAGACTTAACTTGGGGGACCCATATACGCAAAGCCTGCGGGCAAGCATATAAAAAATTGGGATTTATTAGACGCATTGTCGGCAGAAGTGACTCCTAGGTCAGGAAACGTTATCTCGCTCTTGTAAGGCCCCATTTATAATATGCATGTAGGGTATGGGTGTGTATATTATCCGTGTGAAAAAGACCTCATTCGGGAAATTGAGAAGGTCCAACGCCCGGCAGCTCGTTTCGTGGAAAACTGTTACGATAAAACGAAAAGCGTCACGGAAATGCTTATGGAGTTGGGATGGGAATCAATGGAAGAAAGACGACTCGATGCTAGGTTAAACTTGCTAAATAAATTCAGATCCGCATGTTTCAGCATCGAGGTCTCGAAAATTATTCGCGCTCTAACATACATTGGTCGCTTGGATCATGTGTACAAAATTCGGGAAATAGATGCCAGAACTAGCAGACTCAAGGACTCCTTCTTCCCACGGACAATACGGGATAACAACTGTAGGGTTACACTCGTAGATAACAAAAATGCCTCTTGTCACCCTCGGCGTCTAGGTAATAATTAGTTACACTCAATTGCATGAACTTTCACTAACCTCTTGTGTGTTTTTACCAAAACCCTTCCCGCATGACCGCATTGGAATGCCATTAAGTAATGTAGAGTTGAATTAAGATCTGGTTCTTTCCCTGCGTATAAGCTTGGTGAAGTTTTCTCGGGTCTTCAACAGGGTCAGGGGTTCCATGATGACCGACGTTTCGATGCTCGACTCGTACATCGTCCTCAGGGATGATGATTGACACTCGTTCATTTTTAAATGTTTTTATTTCCGTAAAGAATGGTACAGGAAGAATGGGAATACATAAATGAGAAAGGAGTACAGCAATACGGAAACCCCGTTTTAGGATGAGCTCCTCTTCGGGGTGGAAAATAACAGACAGGACAGATTACAAAGGAGGCGATAGCGGAAATAAAAATTCTTTTCAGCGGGAGCGGTGTTGGCCTGGCATTTGCCCACGGGCGGAGGGAAACCTGCAAAACCTCCGCCAGATTGACACTCGTTCAGTTTCAGTTTTAAATGTTTTTATTTCCGTACAGAATGATACATGAAGAATAGGAATACATGAATTAGAAAGGAATACAGAAATACGGAAACCCCGTTTTAGGATGAGCTCCTCTTCGGGGTGGAAAATAACAGAAATGACAGATTACAATGGAGGCGATGGCGGAAATATTGGCACTCGGTTTTTCACCGTCTTATATACCTGCGCTCTCGGGTTCAGTTCACTTCTGATTGGTCCGCCGCAGAGGCGCTTCACGTTTCTTTCTCTTCTCCCCTCCAACAGCACAGGTTTCCATGTGTGGCTGAGGGAAAAGCCGGAATCACTGTTGAAATTCCGTCCGGCCATCCTAACTTCGATGGATTCCTTGATGATGCGGTCCCAGTAACCTCCGGCGCGGGCAAGTATCTTGGTACCGTTGAAATCAATGGGGTGATCCATCTCGATGCTATGTTCGGCAATGGCTGGTTTTTCCACCTGTCCTAGTCGTAAATGTCTTTTATGTTCCTTCAACCTGGTCTCGATGGTCCGCCCTGTATCTCCAATGTAGACCTCTCCGCAGGAACATGGAGCTGGAGTAATGTAGAGCTGTTTACAGTATTTTTTGCTCTGCTTTTGGTACCCTAAATTTCCCCTTCCATCCCTTGTCCCTCTTGGATCATGTATAAAAATTCGGGAAATAGATGCCCGAACTAGCAGACTCAAGGACTCCTTCCCACGGACAATACGAGATAGCAACTGTAGGGTCACACTCGGAGATTACAAAAATGCCACTTGTCACCCTCGGCGTCTAGGTAACAATTAGTTATACTCAATTGCACCCATGCACATTCACTAATTTCCTGTGTTTTTGTCAAAACCTTTCCCGCATGACCGCATTGGAATGACATTAAGTAATGTAGTGCTGTTTACAGTATTGTTTGCTCTCCTTTTGGTACCCTAAATTTCCTCTTCCATCCCTTGTCCCTCTCCGTGGGGGAGCCCTCTTCCTGCCTGCAGCGTTGGGCCAGGTTCCTCACCTTGGGAAGGAGAGCGTTTTGTTTTGCACGTTCTTGTGGTGGTGGTATTTCGCCTTGCTACTTGCTAAAATCTAGCTTGCACGTTCTTGGATAAATTTCTTGCTGCATCCTAAGGTACAATTATTTGTTATAATTAAGCAAATGTACCTGCATGCTTGTGGAGTGAAGGGAGGTAGATGTGTATTTGCATGCGTGTAAAATGATAGGATGTTTCTATGAATGTATGCACAACTGTGGATTTGGGTTTGCATGTGTGTGTTAGCTTTGAATGCGGTTTTCCTTTTTTCCTTTTTTTGACTTTATCTAATTCTTTTTTGCCAAATTTTCTCCCAAGGATCCCAAATACTTGCGGCACATTCCAAATGTGGCCCAACTAGAGCAAAATGACGCCTCTCTTTTAATTCCTCCTTGCATCGAATCGATTACTAAAAACGTTCTTAGTATAATTGAGGTACGTTCGCTGAGGTCGACCCATTTCAACTCTACCATTCACACTCGTCTCGTGTACTTGCTTCGTCTCATCTCCTTTCGTTAATCCTCCCATTATATTCAGATAATTTGGATTGAAAGAAGACGTAGTTTCAGTTCTCGACACTAAATCTTCTTTCACTCCACTAAACTCCCTAAGCATAAACATACAGTTTCACGTCTTAGTTAAAGGAAAGTACGTTGAATAAAATCTGATACCGTACTTAACAAGGATATTATTTATTGATGAATCTCCTTAACTTCTATGTGTTGCAAAATTTTGGAGAACATAATTGTCAGTTTCATAATGAGGTACCTTGATAATGTTAACTTTTTAAGTGACAACCAACATGTATTAAGAAAAACCCGCTCATGAGAGACGAAATTAGGATTATTCACACATGACTTACTTTTATCGGGTGAAAGTGGTAGGCAAGTGGATGCGATCTTTTTAGGTTTTCAAAAGGCATTCGATAAGGTCAGCTATGACGGCTTGCGGGACATTGTACAGATGTAGATGCACTCTGATGTCTGGGAATTGAGCACCCTCTCCGTCGGCCGTACTCGTGTCGGCCTGCAGGGCAGGACGTTGATTAGGATACGGCACGCTCTCTCTCTCTCTCTAGGCTGCTGTGCTGCCAGAGGTCGTGACAGTAAGATTGGACGGATCACGTGCAGAACCACCGCATGCAAAATGAAATTTTGTTCACAAATAATAATGGATCAGGATAACTGGAAGAGACAGCGCTAGGAGAAAGAAATAATTTTATCTTTAGCCATTCTAAGTAGCCAAGAATGCTGTTATTATTTTACCTAGAATTTTTGATTGTCCTTGTTTTTAGTAGCTCGTCTCAGATGTGAGAAGTATTCACACTAAGATACAGTAGTGTACACACCTATAATTACACAGGTCTACAAAAAATTTTTTTTTTTTGGTGCCGGGAATCTTTGTGATTATTTTAACTATATTTGTAGAGTTGAATCCAAATATGAAATCCGTTTTTATTTAACAGCTCTACTTTTTTAGATATGGCACATCTTACGATTAGTTGTTTTAATATTTGATATATTCCGGAAAATAATTTTCAAAGTTAAATAAATCTATAAGTATACTAATTTATAACCATTCTGCGGTGTTCCTTTTATTTTCAATAAACTGTCAATAAGTTTTATGTATATTTCTATATTGTAGGCCAATGAGATAATTATTAATATAATATTCCCATATCATCATGTAGAAGATTTTCTTACTTAAGTAGCAACATATCTATATCTTGAAACCTATAGCTGATAGGAAAAAACTAGTGTCATAATTGGATTCAGCACCCCAATTGTTCTTTAAATCAGCATTAAAAGCTCCGGCACCAAAACCACTGTTGGCCTGTGTTATTAATATAATATTCCCATATCATCATGTAGAAGATTTTTTTACGTAAGTAACAACATATCTATATCTTGAAAACTATAGCTGATAGGAAAAAACTAGTGTCATAATTGGATTCAGCACCCCAATTGTTCTTTAAATCAGCATTAAAAGCTCCGGCACCAAAACCACTGTTGGCCTGTGTTATTAATATAATATTCCCATATCATCATGTAGAAGATTTTTTTACGTAAGTAACAACATATCTATATCTTGAAAACTATAGCTGATAGGAAAAAACTAGTGTCATAATTGGATTCAGCACCCCAATTGTTCTTTAAATCAGCATTAAAAGCTCCGGCACCAAAACCACTGTTGGCCTGTGTTATTAATATAATATTCCCATATCATCATGTAGAAGATTTTTTTACGTAAGTAACAACATATCTATATCTTGAAAACTATAGCTGATAGGAAAAAACTAGTGTCATAATTGGATTCAGCACCCCAATTGTTCTTTAAATCAGCATTAAAAGCTCCGGCACCAAAACCACTGTTGGCCTGTGTTATTAATATAATATTCCCATATCATCATGTAGAAGATTTTTTTATGTAAGTAACAACATATCTATATCTTGAAAACTATAGCTGATAGGAAAAAACTAGTGTCATAATTGGATTCAGCACCCCAATTGTTCTTTAAATCAGCATTAAAAGCTCCGGCACCAAAACCACTGTTGGCCTGTGTTATTAATATAATATTCCCATATCATCATGTAGAAGATTTTTTTATGTAAGTAACAACATATCTATATCTTGAAAACTATAGCTGATAGGAAAAAACTAGTGTCATAATTGGATTCAGCACCCCAATTGTTCTTTAAATCAGCATTAAAAGCTCCGGCACCAAAACCACTGTTGGCCTGTGTTATAGGTGTGTACACTACTAGTGTGATAATTATAATTATTATTATCCTCATTATTTGAAGTATTATGCATGTTAATTGTAGCTAACATTTAAGCAGGCCTTTAATTTGATGTTGCACACCTAGTATTCAATCACTACCTGCCTCACACGATGTGAGGGCTTGCAGGGTTTAATGTCCCTAATTGTCGGCCTCGGTGGCGGTGGGGTAACGTCCTCGTCTGCCAAACCCAGAGTTCACGGGTTCAAATCCCGCAAAGGTGGTTTTTCCTCCACCTAGGGCTTGGATGTATGTAATTGTCAAATTGTTATATCAATGTACAAGATGTAAAGGTCGAAGTGTTGTTTTCTGACTACATCTACACAACACCCCGCAAGCCGCTGCAAGGGCGTGTGGCGGCGGGTGTTAGGTCACCACCCGTAAAAGGGAAAAAACTGAATTCAAAACTAACACATACACGGAAACCGATACCCACAGTGGTGAATACATCCATACAAAAATCCTATCATTTTACACGCATGCAAATACATATAAACCTGCTTTCTTTCGACACACATGAAATTAAATATACCTTCATCTAAATATGTAGAGGATATGAACTATCATCTAGATATGTATGTAAAGGATTTTTGCATGAATGTTAGCGTCACTGAGGGAATGGGTTTTGCAAGTTTGTGTTTGTTTTATGTGGCTTTGTTCCCTTTTACGGGTGGTGACCTAACACCCCCCGCCACACACCCTTGCGGCGGCTTGCGGGTTATTATGTAGATGTAGATGGTTTTATTCTCTTTTACGGGTTGTGGCCTAATACCCCTCCCGTCTCACGCCTCTGCGATAGCTTGCGAGGAATGTATATCTAATCTAGTCTTGTGCTGACGAAGGCTGCGCCTTCCGCGGAAATTTCCTTCCTTCCGCTGATGAAGATGGCCGCGACGCAAAAAAATATCAAATGTATCGTATCTATTTTAATTTAATTTTTTTCACCACGAAGATGGAATACGTATGTGGGGTGCCCAGGGACAGACGGATGAGCACCAACCCATGCGCCAAGCCACCACTCAGCCTGCCATGATGTTTCTGCGAAGAGGGCATCTAAAATGGAGGGAAGGGAATCAGGGCTGATTGGGGGTGAGTCGTCAACCGACGAAATATTATGCCCCAAACGTTTGTAAGAGATGTGAAATATAAACATTATCGCAGGGGAAAATGGCGCATGGAGGCTGTTTGTGTTCTTGAGGAAGGAGACCGTTGTACGTTGCATGTCCATGCGATTGCGGTATTTCGCATTATTACTTTTCAAATTCTAGCTTTCACGTTATTGAATACATTTTTCTTGCATTCTTCGTTGCAATTGCTTGTTAATTGATCTTTTATTTATTTGCATGCGTGTAAGTTGAAATGATTTTTGCATATTGCATACGCCACTGTGGGTATGAGTTTCCATGGGTGTTGATTTTTCGTGTGGTTTTATTCCAGTATTCTGACCGTCACACCCCCCACCACACGCCTCTGCGGTGGCTTACGGGGTATTATGTAGATATAGACGTAGATGAGGGTGAGGAGATCACCTCCCTCCCCGGTCTATGCCGTCCGGGCCCTTTTGTGTGCTTCACCACGCGCGGTGGGGAGGGATGAGGGGATTTGGGTTGAACGCCGAGTGAATGGGTGAGCGCGTAATTCGTCGCGGCGTTGTAATTACAACGGAGGGAAGGCTTCGGCTTTGCTTGTGGCAGGTCGGGAAACTGGAACGGGCAGAAGATGATGGACAGTCAAAGCCATTGCAGCGGGACGCACCATATAACCTGTGGACAAGCTAACGTACCCGCGTAATAATTTGCAAGGTGACCGATTGAAAAAAATGACAGGTTATCAACCAAAATGATTCGTGCATTAATCCGGCCAGCGTTGTTTACACCTCACCTTGGATACGTGCCAAGCATTTCAACGCCTTTACTCTCAGCGTCTAAGGAATAAATATTTATTCTCAAATGCATAGACGTTCACTAAACCTCGAGTTAATTTTTGTCAAAATACTTGCCGCATGACCACATTAGAACGCCATTTAATAATCGTAAACCAATCCTAGGATTGAAATCTATAATACATCTACTCATCCACTCAATACTCCGAAAGCCGCCGCAAGGGTTTGTGGCGGGGGATGTTAGGGTACCACCCGTAATTAGAAAGAAAAAAAGCCGCATGCAGAGGCCACAAATTTGTAGTCCCCTAACCAAGCATAAAATACTGATGATGGATTTTTCATATACAGAAGGCAATCGATCAAAGTTCCGAAATATTCCGAAAGAGGTCGTTGCGTCGTCAAATAATTCCGTTCGTGTCTTCTGCATAGTTAAGATAATCAAGGAAGAAGAGTGCATCCGCTTGATAGAAACGTGAAAGCATGGCCATTGCAGCTGGGTTCTGTCGCGTAGACAACATCCCACGCGACAGGTTAATGCGCTCCACATTTTATAGCGATGAAACTGCTGCGAAAAAAGTAGTTAAAATGTCGATCAACATTATCCTCTCGCCATGTTTGATTTATGCAAAGAATAATATGCGGATGATTGGAACTAATGGAGAAAAAAGGCATTGAGTGACGTGACTATGCAGGCAGAGGTTTTCTAAGAAGCGCCATTTCAAACTGATATACGACTCATCATGTTATTCCTCGGCATATTTTTAGCTCATTCTTTTGACCTGATATTATGGCATTAATTGCCATCCATTTATTCATCTACATATACATAATACCCCGCAAGCCGCCGCAAGGGCGTGTGGCGGGAGGTGTTAGGTCACAACCCAAAGAAAGGAAAAAAGAAAAACCGCATTCTAAACTAACACATGCATCCAAACCCAAATCCACAGTTGTGCATACATTCATAGAAACATCCTATCATTCTAAACGCATGCAAATACACATCTACCTCTCTTCACTACACAAGCACGCAAGTACATATGCTTAATTACAACAAACAATTATATCTTAGAATGCAGCAAGAAATCTATCCAAGAACGTGCAAGGCAGATTCAAGTAAGTAGATCATGTTAATATAACAATAAGAGAAATTAAGTGAGTATAGATAAATTTAAGATGCCATTTTTTCCACGATTAGGGGATAAGGGATCATAATTGCAATGTCCGACCGCGGTAGGGTCATATTCGGGTCAAAATTAGTTTTTTGTACGTATTCACCCCTGCCACACACACACAGCACTAGCGGTGGCTTGCAGGGTACTAAAATATCTCAAACATACGCAGCAAAGAGCTGTAATAATAATGCGCCCCCTCTCGAATGCGTTTCTTTCGAAATGTCAGACATTTGATCTTCCCTCCAACCTTCAAGTTGATGATTTTGCCGCAAGCAGCAGCACTCTCTAACCGTCCTGACGAAAGCCCTTAACTCACGGATGGGGAATGACGGCGCTGCACGAATGATAATTGCGCGAGGGCCTCTGCCCTCAATGTCCTTTTGGCTCTTCTACCTTCATGAAAACATTACTTACGTTCCGTCCATCCATCGCAACAATGCAGTGGGTGTTAATGAACGTCGTCACTTTAGGAAGTAAAATAACATGTACCCGCTAAATTCCCGTGCAAACATTCGCGGTCCATCCTAATTCATCCTGACGGCGTTAGAACATTTATTCGGCGACATCCCTTCGGAAAATCCCCTCTACAAGTACACTATTGTACTGGTTTTTTTGGGCCATTATGAAACCGAAGCAATAGTGATCTACATCATCTACATCTACTTACTAAAATCTAGCTTGCACGTTCCTGATAAATTTCTTGCTGCAACCTGGGGTACAATTATTTGTTGTACTTAGGCGTACGTACTTGCATGCTTATGGAGTGAAGGGAGGTAGATGTGTGTTTGCATGCGCTTGAAATAATGGGATGTTTCTATGAATTTGTGCACTGCTGTGGATTGGGGTTTACATGTGTGTGTTGGTTTTGAATGCGGTATTTCTTTTTTCCTTTTGGGTGGAGACCTAACACCCCCGCCACACGCCCTTCCGGCGGCTTGCGGGGTATTATGTAGATGTAGATGATACCCCGCAAGCTGCCGCAAGGGGCTGTGGCGGGGGGTGTTAGGTCACCACCCAAAGAAAGGAAAAAAGAAAAACCGCATTCAAAACTAACACATACATGCAAACCCAAATCCACAGTTGTGCATACATTCATAGAAACATCCCATCATTTTACACGTATGCAAACACACATCTACCTCCCTTCACTACACAAGCATGCAAGTACATACGCTTAGCTACAACAAATAATTTTACCCTAGAATGCAGCAAGAAATTTATCAGGAACGTGCAAGCTAGTTTTTAGTAAGTAGCAAGGCGAAATACCACCACCACAAGAACGTGCAAAACAAAACTCTCTCCTACCCAAGGTGAGGAACCTGGCCCAACGCTGCAGGCAGGAAGAGGGCTCCCCCACGGAGAGGGACAAGGGATGGAAGAGGAAATTTAGGGTACCAAAAGGAGAGCAAACAATACTGTAAACAGCACTACATTACTTAATGGCATTCCAATGCGGTCATGCGGGAAGGGTTTTGGTAAAAACACACAAGAGGTTAGTGAAAGTGCATGCAATTGTGTGTAACTGATTATTACCTAGACGCCGAGGGTGACAAGAGGCATTTTTGTTATCTACGAGTGTAACCCTACAGTTGTTATCCCGTATTGTCCGTGGGAACAAGGAGTCCTTGAGTCTGCTAGTTCTGGCATCTATTTCCCGAATTTTGTACACATGATCCAAGCGACCAATGTGTGTTGGAGCGCGAATAATTTGCGAGACCTCGGTGCTGAAACATGGGGATCTGAATTTATTTAGTAAGTTCAACCTAGCATTGAGTCGTCTTTCTTCCAATGTTTCCCATCCCAGCTCCATAAGCATTTCAGTGACGCTTTAATGAATAAGCTATGTAGATAATAGATGGAGTGATGCATATAAATGATTGTAACTCTCTGTCAAATGAAAGTTTGCCTGTCACTCCCGTATCGTTCTGTTTCGTGATGCATAAGTTCGATCCATTCGATATCATCGGGTCTGTAGTGGTTCTTCAAAACGGAATGAGGTGATCGGAATGCAGGCGAAACTGTCCCCCAGCGAAACGGATCGACGCGAGAGAATCCTGAGTAAGGTTCTTTTGTATCACAATCTCAGACCTTTAATTGGTTCTGCTATCAGATCAAATAACCACGGATGCCTACTCTTAAAGTTTTCACCACTAATCTCTAAATTTACGTCAACATGATACCCTGGGATCCGCCGGCAAGGCGTTAGGCAGGTGATGCATCCACACGGGAGCGCCTGTGATGGCGTACCATTCGTGAATGACGTGTGGTGGTTGTATAAAATGCCTATATTTATTCAATTTATTACCCTGCAAGCATTCGCAAGGGTGTGTGGCAGGGGGTGAATACATACCAGACTAATTTAAACCCGAATATGACCCTACCGCTGTCGGACATTCTTATAAGACTATGAAATTTTCATGAATGTCAAATGCACATATAAGAGACCAGGAATTTTTTAAGAAAGACTTTCAAACGAAAAAACAAAATAGCTACCGGAATAAGTTTCCAGGTTGTTAATCGAGAAAAAAAGGACGTCATCTCTAGGAAAACAAATATTACCAATTTTTCCGAGTCTTTGAATGATTCTTCTAGAAGCAATTCAATTATACAATTCAGGAATGTTTTGCCTCCCTTAGAATTATTTGTATTTCGTAGTTTAGGAACTGAAATTTTACGGACCTGTAAATATACATCTACAATATGCTCCACAATCTTCCGCGCTTAAAGGGCATGCGGGGGGAATGGGGAAGTTAGGCACCAGGCATACAACTATCAAATATTATTTCACCCATGTATTTGCGTGTATATATTAGTTCCTTAACAAGCAACGCTGCTGGACGAATCAGGTTTTTTCTCACGAAAAAATTGTTAATGTGGATGCCAAAACCAATCGCAGGAACCACCGCTGGCTCGCCTACGACCCTCGTGATTTCCGTTTTTTCCAGAATGAAATCAGTAATGGTGAATTATGTGGCAATGAGCTAAATCATGATAAATTTGTCAATGATTGAATATTTTCAGTTGAATGGGTTTCATTTTGATACTTTTCTATTTCATTCTAAGGGGCAATTGTTTGTTATTTGATGACATACTACCTTGATCAAAAAGTTCCCGGAATAACAACCGTGTGGCGCTCCCATCGTTCCGATTTGAGTTCTGTTTTTTTGTTAAATTGGTACATCTGTTGTTGATATTCCCTTTAAATCTTAGTGTCATAACTTGACATTTGCAAAAGTTACGTAGCCAAGAGTACATCTATCTCTGTGTGTGTTGGCAATTTTTTACAATTGCAGAAATGGATTTAAATTTGCAACAACGAACTTGTATTAAATTTTGCGTAAAAAACGGATTTAGTGGCGCACGGACGTTGGAAATGTTGGAAAAGTGTTTCGGCAACGATTCTCTAAAAAAAACGGTCGTTTACCAGTGGCACGAGCGGTTCAGAAGTGGTCGTGAGTCAATCGAAGATGATGAACGCAGTGGCAGACCATCGACATCGAAAGTCGGTGAAAAAATTGATAAAGTAAAAGAAATGTTGGTCAATAACCGCAAATTAACCATCAGAGAAATAGCGGAGGACTTGAACATTGCCTATGGATCCGCCCAAGACATTGTGGCTAATGATTTGGGTTTCCGTCGTGTAGCAGCAAAGTTGGTGCCAAAAGACCTCAATTTCATGCAAAAAAGAGACCGTGTTGACGTCGCAAAAGACATGATTTGCGAGGCTGAATCCGATCCCACATTCATCAAAAGGATCATTACTGGAGACGAGACGTGGGTTTATGAGTACGACACGCAATCCAGACATCAGGCAAGTGAATGGCGTTCACCAAATGAGCCGAGACCAAAAAAACCACGTCGTTTTCAGTCAAAAAAGAAGGCAATGCTGACGGTTTTCATGGATTACAACGGTGTAGTGCATCATGAATTTTTGCCAGAAGGCCAGACAGTAAACAAAGAGTATTATTTGGGCGTTATGAGACGTTTGCGTGAAGCAATTCGCCGAAAGAGACCAGAAATCGTCGCACAGTGCGTCGAGACCGTCGCACAGTGCTATCATTATTCGTAATTTTTTGACGAAAAATGTAACAAATACCATCCAACAGCCACCGAATTCACCTGATTTGGCTCCCTGTGACTTCTTTCTGTTCAATCGAGTTAAAAAACCATTAAGGGGAACGCGTTTTAGCAGCCGAGAGGAAGTAATGGAAAAATCGCAGGAAGCACTGATGGACATACCGAAAACCGAATATAAAAAATGTTTCGAGGATTGGATCAAGCGCTGGCATAAGTGTGTTGCAGTCGATGGGGATTACTTTGAAGGGGACAATATAGATTTAGATGAATAAACTTGTATTTTTATTTTTCTGAATAAATTCCGAGAACTTTTTGATCAAGATAGTATGTATTTGTGTGTAAATAAGTTGAAAGGATCTTTACTTTTGCCAATATATAGGCCACTGTGGGGAAAGATTTGCATGTATGTTTTGATTTGGAATGTGGTTTTGTTCCCTTTCACAGGTGGTGATCTAACAACCCCCGCCACACGCCCTTGGGCGGCTTGCGGGGTATTATGTAGATTATTTTTCTATGCTGCGTATCGTGCGAGGGAAGCAAGAGTAAATGTCACTGGTGCTGGATATCTCTCTCTAATTTTATCCCGGTATTCTACATCTACATCTGCATAGTACCCCGCAAGCCGCCGGAAGGGCGTGTGGCGGGGGGTGTTAGGTCACCACCCAAAAAAGGAAAAAAGAAATACCGCATTCAAAACCAACACACACATGCAGACCTCAATCCACAGCAGTGCACACATTCATAGAAACATCCCATCATTCCACGCGCATGCAAACACACATCCACCTACCTTCACTCCACAAGCATGCAAGTACGTACGCTTAAATACAACAAATAATTGTACCCCAGGTTGCAGCAAGAAATTTATTAGGAACGTGCAAGCTAGATTTTAATAAGTAGCTAGGCGACATACCACCACCACAAGAGCGTGCTACGTAAAACTCTCTCCTAACCAAGGTGGCCCAACGCTGCAGGTAGAAGGAGGGCTCACCCACGGAGGGGGATAAGGGATGGAAGGGGAAATTTATTGTATTCTGATCTACAAGTTCGTGACGCAATAATTTCCTCAGTAGCGCATGGAAAATTGTACTTTTCAAGGAGTGGCTTTCCAGATCTCTTTCTTAATCAAGGGGTTCCCAACCTAATTCCTCCAATACATTCCTCCAAAAAGAAAATATGAATTACTGGGAGAAAGAATGATTGGCAACGCGTAATCCGTCCAAGAAGGGATTTGAATATCTCCCCCAAGCACGTGTGCAGTGTGCGAATCGCAGGCACACCTTCCCTGTTTAAACGCGCCTCGCAGGGGAAATATCAAGATGAATAAGCTCGATGTGCTTCGCTGGCTGGTGCTGACTGCAGGTGAGAATAATGGAGGAAAACAAGCGTTATGACGGATTGTAATACATAGCATGTGCAGATATGTGCTAAGTAAACCAGCGGATCGGTGGTTCAGAGGTAGAATGCTCGCCTGCCACGCGGGCGGCCCGGGTTCGATTCCTGGCCGATACAGGTAATTTTTTGGTCAGGCAGAGACAGTATTTCCAGTTATTCCAAGTTCATGACATTTTCGTTGATGTTCTTCCAAACTCTCTTGCAATCTCCCGATAGAGTGTGCTTTTCGATGTTGATTCGGTGTTGGTCGTCGCTTCTGAGTTGACAGTAAAGGCACTTGGTGGTGGCTCTCATTCCTAGCGGCATCTTTTCTACCAAGTCCCTTACTTTCCTGATAGATTTCCTCATCAGTCTATCCTGCCCTGGTGCACCGTGTGCCGTCTTTAACAGATCTTTTGAATGTTGACAGTCGTCGGATAGGATGTTAATTACTGTCTTTGCACAGAGTGTCAGGGCTTTGTCCCGTGCGTCGATCAGCCCTAGACCCCCTTTCCTCTTGGGGAGACAGGCCTAGCTCTTTGCGACTCTTAGCAATTGCCTTGCCCAAAGGTGTTGCGTTGCTATTTTTGTCAATAGAGCCCCATGCTTCTCTGGCAACTGGAAGATCTGTGCGGCGTACCTTGCCTTAGATAATAACAATGCGCTTATTGCAAGGACTTTCTGGTGTATGTTTAGAATCCTGTCTCTCAATTGTGCCAAGGTTCCTTTTATAATTCCCGTTGCCTTTTCCCATGGTGCGTTTATCGTCTCCGAGGATGTCTTTCTCCATGAGATGCCCAGAATGTCTATCGAGGACACTTCTTTCCATTCGCTGGTCGCGGTGAAGTCGGCGTCTTTTATTGTCAAGGCCTCCGTCTTTTCCATGTTAACATTTTGCCCGCTTTCCTCTTCATATTCCTTTAATGATTCCTCGATGACATGAATTTCCGCTTGATCTTGTGCGAAGATCGTTACGTCATCCGCGTAAGCCACAGCGGTCACTTTTTCGTTCCCCGCCTGGATTCCTTTCAGGTTTCTGCGAAGTCGGTGTAGCAGGGGCTCCAATGATAAGGAAAACAGGAGCATCGAAAGCCGGCAGCGTTGTCTAATTGATCTTTTCACGGGGAATGACTTTGTTTCGGTCCCCGCGCTCAATTTTACTTTCGACGTGATGTTGTTCGTGAGCATTTTGATTGTTCCCAAAAATTTTTCGGGGAAGTCCATCCTTTTCAGCGTGTTCACTACGTGGTTGATGTTCACCCTGTCGAATGCCTTCTCTAGGTCTACCGCTACTAGTTTCAGGCCCGCGCCGTGCCTGCTCTCGTGGCTCGCGATTGCGTCTCTGATCGTTATCAGCGCCGTTAATATGTTTCGCCCCTTTCCTACTATATGTTGGTCCGGGCCGATTATTTTTTCTAGGGCTTCGCTGAGTCTGATTTTAACGATTTTGTCCGTTATCTTGTAATCGGCGTTTAGGAGTGTGATGGGTCTGTAATCATTTATGCTCCTTGGATCTTTCCTTTTCGGCACTAGGACTATTTTCCCCTCTCTTTGGGTCGGGGTGAGGGTGCCTTTTTGGAGGATGCTCATTATCGCAGGAATGAGTAACTCCTTCAGCTCTTCCCAGAATTCTACGTAGAATTCATAAGGGATGCCGTCGGTTCCGGGGACCTCCCTTTGGGGAGCCATCTCATGTACATCATCCACATAATACCCCGCAAGCCGCCGCAAGGGCGTGTGGTGGTGGGTGTTAGGTCACCACCCAAAAAAGGAAAAAAGAAATACCGCATTCAAAACCAACACACACATGCAAACCCCAATCCACAGCAGTGCACACATTCATCGTAACATCCCATCATTCGACGCGCATGCAACCACACATCTACCTCCCTTCACTCCACAAGCATGCAAGTACATACGCTTAACTACAACAAATAATTTTACCCTAGGATGCAGCAAGAAATTTATCACGAACGTGCAAGCTAGTTTCTAGCAAGTAGCCAGGCGAAACACCACCACCACAAGAACGTTCCACACAAAACTCTCTCCGACCCAAGGTGAGGAATTTGGCCCCACGCTGCAGGTGGGCCCATCTCAAAGCATCCTTGCACTCCACCCTTGTGATTCTTTCAGCCATCCTCTCTGCCATCTCCACTGGAAGTTGGGGAAGTGGCGTGAGGTCTTCAGACTTTTCATTGAGTGATGTGCTATCCCCAGACAGGACTGTCTCGAAATGGTGGCATACATGCTCTGTGATATTCAAGAATTTTTCTCGGGTTTCCCACCGGGTCAGGTTGATGAAGTGTACCGACGTTTCGAAGGCTGACTCTGCCATCGTCTTCAGGGTGAAGTGACTTCACCCTGAAGACGATGGCAGAGTCAGCGTTGGCGTTCGAAACGTCGGTGCACTTCATCAACCTGACCCGGTGGAAAACCCGAGAAAAATTCTTGAATACCATACGCCGGGAAAACCTGAGATCCTTCATATGCTCTGTGATTTCTCTTTCTTCTTTTAATCTCGTTCCGTTTTCGTTCAATATGCCGTTTGTTAGTAAGTTGTTGGCCCACTCCTTTAACTTCCTCCCCAGATAATACACCGAGGCGTCTTCCTCTGGCAGGCATATTTTGCTTTTGTGCCATGTTGATATTCTTGCCCTTTCCTCTTCGATTCCGAAGATTTTCTTTTTTAGTTTTTTTATCTACCTCCAGTTGCTCCTTTCCTTCCCTCTCGTCTTTACGCTCTCCTCGAGCGCTTCTCTGTAAAAAGTTTCACTAATAAAAGCCATGGTTTCACTAATTTCTTCGGCTCTCTCCCTGTGCAGTTGTACGAAAAGGTTCCTTATTTTTACTTTGGAGTTTTCCCACCTTTCGCTTGGGTCTAATCCTCTCCAACTTTTCTCCCAACGTTGGATTTTTTCTTTCAGTATGGCTCAGGTGTCTTCCTCATATGGCAGCTCGATATTCATCCTCCACTCCTTTTTCTTCGGCTGTTGATTCATCCTGCTTAGGAATCCTTCGATCGATATAATGACCGCGCAGTGGTCGGAGCATGCCACTGGAAGAACCGTATAGGAGGATATGTGAGTTTTAATGTCGTAGGATGCGTAAAAGCGGTCCAGCTCGGTGGCTTATTTTTCGCCGTAGATGGTGTACGGAAGGCTATCTTTTCTGCTGGTTAATCTGTTTGCGTCAGTTGCTCTGAGGTTTTTTACTATCGCTTTTAGGGGGCCGCACAGGGGGTATTTTCATCCTACTCCTTCGTTGCCTTGGCTACTTTTCTCGTCTATTATTGCGTTAAAATCACCGCCTAACAGTGCCATTCCTTGGAAGTCGTTCAGTAGGGGCAGGAGATCAGTGTTAGTTCCAATTCCGAAAAAGGTAAAGGCTACATCATGTGAAGACTACAGATCAAGTTTGAAAGGAAAAAAACGTTATGACGGGATGGGAGAAAACACAAACGCCGACTACTCCTAACGCATCGGTGGTTCAGTGGAAGAATGCTCGCCTGCCACGCGGGCGGCCCGGGTTCGATTCCCGGCCGATGCACATTCTCTTTGTGTAACGAAAGTCATAATCTAGCGCTAATATTTTGCTTTACTTGTTTCATACTTTTAATCCATTTACGAAGTTTAACGAATCCACGTTTGTCAATGCACGATTTCTTTACTTAACATAGGTTTGCGCTGTCGAAGGGCAAACATGTCTACTTTGTTTTGAAGGAGTTTGGTGATCGAATTAGAGTGTATATGTAGGTACAATTTAAAAAGGGTTCCTCGCGTACAGAGTCAGAAAATTGATTTCATTCCACACGTCAGAAAGAGAACAGTGATCATATTGAACACCGCAATTGGTAGAAATATGGTCCAAGGCCCGATCACCAGTTGACAGCCACATAATGTGTTTTGGAAATTTTCCCAGCAAGGTTTAAGTATTTTTTCATGGTGTGATATGTATGCATGTAATTTTTTTACACAGGCTGAAAACACTAATTCTTTTCCAAAAATTTCCATCAGTTACTTTTGCGAGTCTTGAACATCAGCCGCTAACTTTTTATATCAATAACCCCTTTAGTGATACATAATGTTCCAGTAGTCCACCCAATGAAAGTTCTGACATTGCTACGTTAGATCTTTCTTAAATCTATATTTTAGAGAAGGTATTTGGATAGCTATAATCACAGTAAGCGATGATGACTTATACTTACAACAAATACATGCAATAAAAAAATGCCATTAATATGTTAAACTAAATTATTTTTAATGCAATGCATGGTCTTGGTGTTTATTTAATTGACCGTTGGAGTTGGGATTTTGATTTGTAAGATTTAATCGTAAATCTCTTCACTTCCAAGTTCAATATGTTTTTCTGTTTTAATGGAAGAGCGCGGACGTGGCTAAATCCAGTTTAAGTATGTAATTGTATGTAATTGTATTTATGTTAAGTATGTAATGTAAGTATGTAATCCAGTTTAATATATGTAAAGTGGAGAATGATAAATTACAGGCTTATATTCTCGTACATTGCACTTTGTATGTTTTTGCATCAAGAGACACTTTCCTGTTCTGTGGCCATCGTAAATGCAAGGAAGCCTTTTACCACGATTTCGGACAGCCCCTAAGAAATCCCACAAATGCTACAAATTTCGCGGCGGAGCCTTACTGAAGGACATTTCTGCAATGAAACCCTGTTTTAATTTCAAGGTTCGGTTACGAAATGTATGCAGTTAATTGAAATTTTACACAAGGCATTGTTTGAAAACGTTATCATAGGAGTTAAGGCCTTGCCATTCATAAATTTGACAGTGATTCTGAAGCTTTCTCAAGTCATAATTTTGGAGAGAAAATTTATGTAACGTTGGCAAATTTTATTAACTTATCACAACCAATAACAAATACGCGCGTGCACCCGGGTCCATCCGTTTACATAGAAAAGTCTTCGTAGGAAATAAATCAAAATATTCGCGCAGTAGTTGAGGTAAATTGAAATGTACTTTTTTGTTGGTTATCCTTTCTTGCAATACAGCTGAATTATCTATTTATTTGAATTGTATTTAGAGCAATAATAGATGTAAGAATAACGTCCTCAATCCGTGGAAACCACAACCTTCATAACGAGGTAGCATGTATTTTACGTTTGATTTGAAATGTTTTTTGGAAAACATTGCCATTACCCACGAACGTACGTCCCATTTTAAATAACTAGAGGAACAGAGAGGTATTTTTAAATCTATAAATATTGCTATTCAAGACAAGGGGCGTTCTCTTCCAACCCGCACCCAGATGGAAAAAAGTCGTTGGGGAACACGGTGTCGACATAGTTCATCATTTCCCCAAATGGCGCTAGTGAATGAGAGTGACTCAATCCGCACGCGGGAAGATCGAATGAGCTAGAAATTAGTCCAAAAAGTTTGAGGAATCAGACTCGTTCAATGGGAGGATAGGAACTTTTTGTAATGACTGCCACTCTAGGTCGTCATTATTTTTCCTCTGGATCCACTACTCATAACGTTGTCCTGCCGTGCTAGGAGGGTAAGGTACTTCTAGTCAAAAGCAGGCTGGTGCGTAATCACTCCCTGCCACACACCTTAGCGGTGGCGCTCAGGCTACAATGTAAATAAATAATAAAATCAATGTCATTCTTTCCGTGGGTTAAAACATACTCATTGTGTAACGTGTGTCATTTTGAAAGATGGTATGTTCGTTATCATGAGATCCAAATCAATAGTCAAACGTATTACGTAGTTTCATACACGGAGAAAACAAACATATTGAAAGGGCATAGCTCTTCTTCCTATGGTATTTTCTCATGAATGGATAAAATATTGGAATTCAGGCATCAATTGATTTTATTAGTTCAATATAAAAATAGCATGTTACTTTATTAAATGTATTTCTTTTAAGTATAAGTCATCATACCCTACCGTGATTATAGCTATCCACATACCTTTTCCAAAAATAGGTTTAAGAAACATCTTACGTAATAATACCGAAACTTTCAACGGAGGGACTACTGGAACATTGTGGGGACTAATTGAACATTGTGTATCACTCAAGGATCTCCGCTCTGCGTAAGGTAATCATTGACGTCGGCTGAGAATCAGTCGCCGGCAAGCAGGTGTCGCCCATGAGCAAGAGCACCATTTAAGTGCGTATAATTTCTGTATCCCTAAGTTGGCTCATTTTTCCTCCACTGACATAAAAAGTTTGTGGCTGCTTCCGAAAAAATAACTTATGGCAATTTATGGAAAAGATAAACTGTTTTCTGCCCGACCAAAAAATACCTGCATCGGCCGGGAATCGAACCCGGGCCGCCCGCGTGGCAGGCGAGCATTCTACCACTGAACCACCGATGCGCTAATTAAATTGCACATATCTGCGCATATCACCGCAGCACATCGAGCTTATTCATCTTAATATTTCCTCTGCGAGGCGCGTTTAAGCAGGGAAAGTGTGCCTGCGATTCGCACACTGCACACGTGCTTGGGGGAGACATTCAAATCTCTTCTTTGACGGATTACACGTTGTTAATCATTAATTCTCCCAGTCATTCATATTTTCTTTCCCATGACTCCATTTCCGACGTGTTCTGCGCAACATTCGTGTAAGATTAAAGCTCTATCATTCTCTTCACATACCATAGCATTTTCTAAATAGTTTTATAAGGAAAAATTTTCATAACGAATTGATTGATATGAACAAATGAATTCCTGTTTCGCCCAACTTTAGAGTGGAACTATATTTTCACATATTTAGCAGTTCAGCCTTTGGCAAATAACTTATATTTCGACAGCAAAAAGAACATATTTTCGAAAGGATACATCGTACGAGACATAAGTTGCGCTTTTTGTTCATGATATTCTTATTTTGGGAGAGAGCGATGTCGCAGTGGACGCGATGTTTTAGATTTTAAGAAAGTCTTCCACAAGTACCTCATAGTAAACTACTTGCAAATCAGGGAGAATATGTCATAGATAAATATATCCGGGGTTAGATTAAAGACTTTTTGAATGGTCAGGTTCAAAGGGTAGTGATAGATGGAGTTTGCTCAAATGCAGTAGAAGTCACTTCAGGTGTTCCCCATGGAAGCGCCATCGAACCTCTTTCACTCCTACTATACGTTAACGGCATTGACTCCGTAGTCACTAGTTAAATACGTTTATTTGTCGACGATGCAGTGATTTACCGTGACATTCCTGATCCTGAAGCTTTACCGTGGCACAGCAGATTTATCAGATTACCTTATTGCTATACAACGCTGGTGCGACACTTTGTGATTTGAATTAAATTTTAAAAAGTGCTAAGTGATGAAGTTTTGGAAAAATATAAATTCTCTCCCGAACGCCTACTTCATCGGGAACACCGAAACGGAAAATGTAGACTAGATTATATACCTAGGCGTTACCCTCCCTCACCATCTCTCCTGGGTGAAACACATAAGGGGAATATGTGGACAAGCTAACAAAAAAATAGGATTTATTAGAAGAGTACTTGGTCAATGTGATAAAAAGGTCAAAGAGAAATGTTATCTGTCGCTAGTTAGGCCTCATTTAGAATATGCTGCAAGTATATTATGTGATCCTCACGAAGTTGAATTAATTGCGGAATTGGATCGCGTGCAGCGTACAGGGTTCGTCTGGAAGATAAGTGTACTGAGCTCAGGAAAAAAAATGTATTACACTTTTACATATCTTAAGCTAATATTTCTCAAAATAGAACCCTTGTGAGTCGATACACTTGTTCCAGCGGCGTTCCCATTCCTGGAACGCTCCCGCGAAGGCATCATCGGGAAACTCTCGAAGACACGTCGTCACGGCCTCTTTGACGGCGTCCAAAGTCCCGTATCGCGTTCCTTTCAAACTCAAACTCAAAGACCCACGTCTCATCACCCGAAACAACGTTCTCTAAAAACTGTGGATCATTTTTGCAGTGATCCGCAAGTTGTGTCGCGATTTCCAAACGATTGAGTCTTTGATCATCACTGAGCACTTTCGGCACCAACTTTGCACAAATTTTTCGCATCTGTAATTGGTCCCTAATAATCTCGTGCACTATTGTTTTTGGCACATTATACTGCTCTGCTATCATCCGAACACTAAGACGACGATCAGAGTTCAGTACATCGCGAACTTTTCGCACATTTTCATCGGTGAGTGTCGTTGATGGGCGTCCAGGCCGTGGTTCGTCGTCGACCTCTTCTCTGCCCTCCACGAACATCTTGTGCCACCGAAAGATCATGTTTCTGGACATGGCTGACTCCCCGTAAGCCTAGTTAATCATACCGACAGTTTCGGTAGACGATTTCCCAAGCTTTACCGCACATTTGATGGAATAACGCTGCTCCAAAAACTTCGGCATCGCGTTCCGTGACGTGGGTCGAGCGTGGAGGTTCGCGTTAACAGAACTCCTCACTACACCACAGCTCAGAGCCGACTACCTTTTTCAGCGTCGCTTGCCAACATACCCCCCTCCAATCGCAGCCCGTCAGAGCGGTGCTGGGCGTGCCTGGAGCGGCGGGAAAAAATCAGTACACTTATTTTCCGGACGAACCCTGTATAGCTGCTAGATTTATTTTTAACATTGTTATGATAAAATGAGTAGCGTAACCAAAATATAAGAGAATCTAGGCTGGGAATCACTCACGGAGCGAAGATTAAATTACATAAAAAACCTCTTGCATGACAATCTTTAGCAGGGTGTCTCTTTAGCAATGATATTGTAAAAATGTGTTTATACCCCCAACGTACTACGTTAGTAGGAATCAGGTTAATAAAATTAGAGAGATTAAGTGTTGAACAGATAGATTTAAGATGTCCATTTTACCTCGAACGATAGGGGATCATTATAACATTGTTCGACCACGGTAGGGTCATGTTCTGGTAAAATTGCTCTGGTGTGTGCTCACCCCTTGCAATACACCCTTGAAGTGGCTTGCAGGGTGTACAAATAAATAGATAATTATAGCAAGGCAAGTTTCAGTGACAACCCGAAAATGAAAAGCAAACTCGAATTATCTCTAACCAGCAGCCATAAAATTTGATTTTTGTCAATCGCGATAAGACTCATTTAAATATATGTAACTAAATTTCAGATCATGCAAACAGAAAAGAGAGAAATAAAAAAGAAAAACGTATCGTACTCAAATAAAATGCTACTGGCCATGGGAATGGAAGAAATTTTATGAAACCGTAGGAATTTTAAATATTTGGGAGATGAGTAAGGGGTAGAAGATGTGAGGTAGACGGGAGTATTGAACGAAATGAGGATGCTATTAGCCTCAATTGTCGGTTCACCTAAGATCTGAATTTCTACTACAAAGTTAGGACGAGTACTCTGCGCATAAAAATATGTATATTTTTTCCTCGAACGATGAGGGATAAGAATAACATCGACCGACCGCGTTAAGGTCGTATTCGGGTCACAACTAGTCGAATTTGTATTCACCCTCTGCCACACACACCCTAGCGGTGACTCTCAGGGTGCTGAAATAAAAGGCATAAATGCAATGTTGATATAAGTATACGTGTGGTCGATGTTCACCGAGCAAGAATACTTTTGAATCTTTCCCTTCTCTAGACTCTAAACACATTCATGCTTCAGGTGCAATACCCGACTGGCTCCACTGCCATTCTTCCTTCACAAACAAATTAAAGTTGGTTTCCCCACCTAAGAAGTAAATGTTTTGTTTCCATGGCACCGCTGACAACCCTCGGGTGCAGATCCTGAGAATTCGGTTGATTGAAATGCCGTCAAGGATAATTACATTAAACGCACTATCAAGAGTGCCGACAGGTTTTTAAGTCCTTCAGAAAGTCCTTTCTTGACATGAACGCACAATATTTTGAATCTAAGATCATTTCTAGGGCAATGAAAACCGACTCTAGAAGAAAGATTTTGGGCACCGAACCACGCCGTGATATTTTGTATGATGATGTATCTCCTGCTGTGTCTACTGTAGGCGTCTTGACGCCAGGCTGAAGAAGGCGCCCCAGGCCACCCATGCGCTCCGGATGCCCACTTCAGCTTGGCCTGAGGATGGCCACATCAAAGTAGAAGAAATGTCAACATCAGGAATGTGACGACGCGGGGCAATCCAGAAAACATATAATGTAATGCATAATGCCGGGAAAACCTTCATCCGATACAGTCAGTAGAACAGCCAATATTACAGAACAATATTGTCCCTAAAGATGGAAAAAATGCCAAGTAAACCTCTCGAATCCGGAACATCCCCGCTATAGAAGGAAGATTATCAGTCAATATCTCTATTAAAAGTTCTGCGTAAGGTTTGGAATCATTGACGTCGGCTGAGAATCGAGCCTCAGTCGCCGCCAAGCAAGTGTCGCCCAAGAACAACATTTAAGTGTGTATAATTTCTGTATCTCTAATTTGACTCATTTTTCTTCCAATGACATTATAAATAATTAGAAAAAAATTCTTTGCTAATCGGCAATCAATAACGTACACGTGATAAACTTATAAATGGTTTCTTTGCGCTGGATAACAAATATGAAGATGCCGCAATGCAGTGACATATTTTGCATATAAAAAATGTCTTCAACACGAATACAATGAATTCTATGTTAATCCATTCGAATAGGATTCAATGGCTTAGCATCAATATAAACACCTAATTTATTGCTGCATTGCTTATCTTGACTCTTCGCAATGCCCGTAATACTTAAGAGAGAGTATTCGCATGGACGAGTTACTGGAAACAGCGGTCCAAATAAATCTCATTATACTATAAATCTAATAGGATGTTTATAAAAATTCTTAGGCTATCAAATAATTACTTGGGTTGGGTTGATTATTTATTTTTTGTCATTACGGGGACTCGAGTAGATAAAGTAGCAAAAGTAATTAACAATTACGGAGTATTTTACGAAAAATTACGTGTCATTTTTACTGACATGACAGTTAATTGGTGTGATATTATTAGACTTCTTACCTAAAATGGAAAAACGACATGAAAATGTCACAGGTCCCACCGAGATTTGAACTCTAGATTGGATCGCTGGATTCAAAGTCCAGTGTGCTAACCATCGCACCATGGGACCTTAGAACGTGCAGCAAAAATACAAATATTTCAAGTTTCCTGGATGAGGATCCAGTTCATTCCAGCTTTATTATTAATTTTCTCTGCGTTACTATTGATTTTTCGGAAATATGGAGCACCATCAATTTAACAATTCTAGTTATACATTTAGATAACGGAAAAATTAAGAAAACTTTTGAATGTTGACATTAGTAGCGACAGTCTTTGAGAAACAGCTTCAGTGTATAGTGCGGGCCAAATAACACTATTTTCGGTTTCGGAATGCCAGTCCTGCGTGAGGAGTCCCAAAAGCTGAAGAATTACGTGTGTTCGAGGGACTCGGCGATGTTGATTCCGTTTGAACTGCGCGGCGAGTCGGGCCTTCCGATGAGCTGGCAGAAGAGCGGAATGTCGAGGGAAGGGAAAGTGCTAAGGGAGATTTTTATGATGACCTCAGTAGGTTAGAGAAACATCCCTTTCATTTTAACAGAGCATCGGTGGTTCAGTGGTAGAATGCTCGCCTGCCACGCGGGCGGCCCGGGTTCGATTCCCGGCCGATGCAACTTTTTACCCTCGCTTGAAGGCACTTGCTCTGAGTAATCATATTTTTTCGAGTGTAATCACCATTCTCTCTTTTTTCTGTGTTCTTACAATATCCGTCATCTGTAAAATGACTTCAGACGACTTCTTAAGAGGCCGAGGAGCCAGGTCCTACGGTGAAGACGGATGCTGCCCGGGCAACACTTCTTTGATATCGAAATCAGAACGTGGATTGTTAAAAAAGTATATTTCCTTTCCACGAACTTCTCGTGAATCCATATTTTGAACGAATACGACTTTTTCCAAAAGAAAGGTGGGGTAGAGGAAATCATGAACAATGATAATAGGAAATTTCGCGCCCATTTTCCAAACTAATTTGAACCTGCCGTTGCCTGTAGCGTGGCCTGCGCTGTACACTGAAGCTGTTTCTCAAAGACTGTCGCTACTAATGTCAACATTTTAAAGTTTTCTTAATTTTTCCGTTATCTAAATGTATAACTAGAATTGTTAAATTGATGGTGATCCATATTTCCGAAAAATCAATAGTAACGCAGAGAAAATTAATAATAAAGCTGGAATGAACTGGATCCTCATCCAGGAAACTTGAAATATTTGTATTTTTGGTAAACGTTGCAAGGTCCCATGGTGTAATGGTTAGCACGCTGGACTTTGAATCCAGCGATCCGAGTTCAAATCTCGGTGGGACCTGCTTTTTCCTCATGGTTATTGCTTAATATTAATAGGTTAGAATCCTAATTGTATCTCTCCAAAATTTTGTCAGCAGAAGTCACAAAGCTTTTCCATAAAAAATATTTTTCTTACCTTTGCAACTTTATCGATTTAACAAGTTTACCTCGTATTGGCACAAATAATTAAATAACCCTTGACACATTTCCGTTTTTTTCAACCAAAACGGACTTTTAAAAAAAATTAATTCGATAAGTTTCAATAAATGCTTTTGATTAATTAAAATTGCCAATTTTAAATAATCATGATATTCCACCATATCACTCCTGAAACATTTCTTTTTTAAAAGCATTTGAATTGATTTGGACCACACAGTTTTCATACTTATTCGATGGTGCAAATACACTCTCTGCACTAATGGAAAACTGTTATGAGTCGGAGCAGACATTTGTCGCCATTTTAGTAGTTGATAACTGTGGCTGAGATTGCGTGAACGTATACCGATGGAGAAACATGGGAATGATCATCTTAATGTTGCCCTGGTTAAGGTGGTTATTTATATGCAAAATATTTCACTGCACTGCAGCATATTCATCGCAAAGTGAAAAAAACTATTTATAAGTTCATCTCATATACGTTATTGATTCTCGATCAGCATAGGCTTTTTTCCTCATCATTTTGTATGGCATTGAAAAAGAAATGAGCCAAAATAAACACACTATAATTATGTGAACTTAAATTTTGTTTTCACTCATGGGCGACACCTGCTTGCCGGCGACTGAGGCTCGATTCTCAGTCGAAGTCAATGATCTCAGACCTCCCATGGAGTTTTTAATTGAGATTATTATTAGGTAATCCTCCGGTTAAGGTAAGTTTTTGGATGGACACAACTATCAAAATAAACATTTTGTGACTCCCCACCTAGAAAACTAATCTATACCAGGTCCCTCTTCATCTCGGTGTACTTCTTTCCTCCCTTCATCCCGTCCAACATCCCTATCCTGTTCCTACCCTTACCTCACTTGCCCAACATTCTCCCCTCTATTACCCTCTTCAACATTCCACTACCGCTCAATACGCCTTTCATCCATTTTTCCTGCCTCCATAGGATTTCTCTCAACAAACCCCTCTCCTCACCCACCATTTCTAGTACTTCCTCATTTGTTTTCCTTTCGGTCCATTTCACCTTCTCCATTCTTCTCCACACCCACATTTCAAAAGCCTCCAATCTACGTCTATCCTCCTGCTTCAGCGACCACGTTTCGGCGCCGTACATAGCTACGCTCCATATCAGAGTTTTTACGAGTCTTGTCTTAACATCCCTACTCAACGTCCCCGTCATCAACTCCCTCCTCCTTGAGATAGCCTCCTTGCCTAGCGCAATTCTTCTCCTTACGTCCCTACCACTTTGACCGTATTGGTCCAAAACACTTCCGAGATATGTAAACTGTTCTACCTGCTCTATTTTTCCTCGCCTATTTTAATATTTAGCTTAGCCTTTTTCTTTCTGGAAAATCGCATAACCTTTGTTTTATTAATATTGATTCTCATCCCATATTTATCGCACTGAACCTCCAATTCACTCAGCAATGCTTGCAACCCCTTGGCTGACTGAGCAACTAATGCTTGGTCATCAGCAAACCTAACCGATTTTACGAATTCCCCTCCGAATTTCATTCCTACCTCCAGTTCTTCCCATGCCTCTTTAATCATTTCCTCCACATATACGTTGAACAGTACCGGTGATAATGGGCAACCCTACCTTACCCCTCTTCCTAACACTGCCCATCCGGACTCTCCGTTCCCCACTCGCACCTGAGCAGTCTGAGACATGTACAGGTTGCGGATCAGTCTCCTGTCCCTCCAATCCATTCCTATTTTCTGCAATACACGCATTAATTTTTCCCAATTCACTCTATCAAACGCTTTTTCGAAATCTACAAAACAGACAAAAACGTCCTGATTGTATTCTATATTCCTCTCGACTAGTGATCTCATTACTGCAATGGCATCACGCGTACCTCTTCCTTTCCTGAACCCAAACTGATCATCCCCTAAGTAATCATTTGCCTTACTCTCTATCCTTTTGTTGATGATCCTGAGAATAACTTTAGCTGCGTGGGATATCAAACTTATTGTTCTGTAATCCTCACATGACGAAGCCTTTGCCTTTTTTGGAATAGGAACTAACACCGATCTCACAAAATCTTCCGGCCAGATTCCTTCCTCATAGATACTACGAATCAGTCCATATATGGCCTTCTTCCCACCTTTCCCTAACCATTTCAACATTTCTACAGGAATATTGTCCACCCCCACGGCCTTATTTGCTTTCGCTTTTAGGGACAGTATTGCTCATTGTTGATGATATTGCCTTTTTTGACGAAATTTTCACTGCGTCCCGTATTAAAATATATGTTTTATGGATTCCACTGCGGTTTCAAATTCTTGATGTCGGAATGCCTTACTAGTATACTTACTTAGTATACACATACATTGGCCTCATCAGGTTAGGCTAAAGAGAACATTAATAACACCGTAACTTTTCAATATCTTTTCATATGTATATTGCTTGCCAGGCGTGACCGCACACCCTGGGACGCAAATGCGTAAATTTGAGCTAGATTACTCATTTGAGAATTTTTAAATCATATTACAAGCCCCGACTTACTTTGGTAGATCAGATGACCAACGCAAAATCAGGCAGAGAGATAGTGCAATGCATCCATTGGGGAAAATAAATAATGATCCTATGAAAGTATCTTTCCTTAAATATAGTATCCTGATAGAGAACGTGTAATCATTTCAAGGTTTGTGAGATTTATTTGGATTTAGATAATTATTTGGGTTGGAAAGAATGTTTTGTTAAACTTTACCAATTTTTAGTTTCATTTACTGACTATTATTAATGAAGAGTTAAATATAATTTTTTCTTGAGGCGTTTATTGAAATAAATTGTTTTTCCTTATTGATTAATTGGCAAATCAAAAATAAGGCAAGCCTTTTCTCACATGATAAGTGCTTATTAAACCTTGAATGATCTTTCGTAGCTCCCATCAAAAGCTTAAGAACCTTTATTGCATTTCTTCGAAAACAGGTTAAGGCCTTTGAAAAATGTCCGCCACGGCGAGACAACTGATTAGGCGTGGTGCTTATTCCTCTCAAGAATCGGATTTTACCATAACGAAATGGTTAGAACACAGCCAAAAGAGTGAATAGTGCAAATTAACACTTCACTAGATAAAATATGAAAACTCAGAGCAAGTGCCTTCAAGTGAAAGTAAAAAGTTGCATCGGCCGGGAATCGAACCCGGGCCGCCCGCGTGGCAGGCGAGCATTCTACCACTGAACCACCGATGCTCTGAGACACTATGAAGGATGTTTCTCTAACCTACTGAGGTCATCATAAAAATCTCCCTTTTGCACTTTCCCTTCCCTCGACACTCCGCTCTTCTGCCAGCTCATCGGAAGGCCCGACTCGCCGCGCAGTTCAAACGGAATCAACGCAGTCGAGTCCCTCGTTCATGCGTAACTCCTCAGCTTTTGGGACTCCTCACGCAATTTTGGCATTCCGACGTTTCCACACATCAGCAGGAGATTTTTTCTGTGTTGAAAGGCCGGGTCTGCAAATAGGTTCAGGTCCACATTGGCAAACATTTTGCTTTCCCTAACAAAATGTACGTGGCGATGCTTTGTCCAAGAGATAATCGGCGCCAAACATAAATATCAGTTGCGACACACCCGGAATGAATGCGTCCCTGACGAATAGAGCTAAAGTTTGACTTGATCGTCGACTGGAATGTCCAATTCACAGAATTTTCAAATGATCACAAGACATAAATATTTCCAAAGAAATATCTACTTCAATAGAGATAAATGACACAGTAACAGGTGTAACATGGTGGAAATCCTTCACGAGGAAATCTTTCCTGAAGATGTTACGCTGTAACGAAAGGTAGGTCGTAATTTAAAAAAATTCTATGTGGAGAAGCAAAGTGTCTTCTTTCATCTTTCAATAATGTTAATAAAAAATAATCTACCAATTATACTTGTTTGCTAATTTATTGCCTATGTCATTTGGTACAGATAGGTCTTTAAGTATGATTAGTCACCGTTTCTGTTAAGAGTAAATTCGATAGGTATTCGCGCAAAAATTTCTGATGAGATAAATATTTTCATCATTTTACTTCTCTACTTGGATCCTGAGCTTTCGTTTACTAAGGTGTCCTGATGGTACAAATAAGAAAGTTCATCACAGTGAAATTTACTTTTTAAGCTTTATGTTTAGTGACAAAAAATATCACAATCACAATTAATTAAATACGAGATTATCCCTGAATAAACAAACAGTATTTTTTCACACAAAAAATACTAAGTTTATACTTATACTTTTCATACTACAAATACTACGAATTTTCTTGGGTGAAAAAATACTAAGTTTATTTTTTCATTTATCATTAACTTTCACAAAATACAGCCTCAAACTATCGAATTCAAAATATTATAATAATCGTGGGCCGACAGACACTTTGAAATAAATTTTGTCATACTTATCGATGACTTAACGGGAATAGCTCCATAGTAACCATAATGGTTTCTTGTGTAATTGTAGCCGTTCTCCTGCAAGTTTTCGGTATAATTTCATTGAGCGTATATTTTTTATGGAAGCGCGGGGCCATGTTCGGGTCCACTGGCCGGCACTGAATACGCCTCCACAATTGCGCAGCGGCACCATGACTTTACACGTGGAAGAGAAATCGATCTCAAAACACGAAGTGTTGAAACAAAATGAAATCTCTTTTCCGAATAATCGAAGCATTCATATAAGCACCAAATGCCGAAGGCGACTAAATACGACTATTTACGAAAGTTCCGGGGTAGTTATTCCTTGATAGGCTATTCTGAAATGGAAATGAAGATACTGTATTCTCCTCCACCGTGACAGGAAGCGACGAGCTTTTTCAGCAGTTATTCTCCACCTCGCGTCAACTCAGCCGCAGGAAGCGAACGCCTCGAACGGCGACTCATGAATTCATTACCACCGCTCCTTTGTCCTACGGGTCGGGCGTGAATTTCCCTATCACGGCGTTTTTTGTGATTTGCTTTGTTCCATGCGCGTCACCGCTCGAGTTTCGCAGCAATCGACCAACGCCGGCTACGAGTGAGTGCCGAGCGAAACCCAACTCTTTCTCTCTCACCTTCCACAAGGTCTACCTCCACATTAAGACACCGGTGTGTAACAGCCGCACTAAAGACACATGCTTGAAGTTTGGTATTCGAAGAAGAATGGTGCGACGCCGGGAAAACTAAAATATTCGAAAGAAAAGGCGCTCGTGACTGCAGGATTTCGAGCAATCGTTCATTCTGTCCCTATGGGTCACGAGAGCGATGTCCGAATTGTCAGTAAGGACTTTACGGACTGGAGAGGAATTGATTCTTTTCCTGGAACGTTAGGTCTAACAAAAAAAATGTACCCGAGGTAACGGGTAGCATGCAAAATTTTACAGAATTCGCGTGATTTTTCCCATTCTTTAATGAAAATACAAAGAGAGGTAGATGACCTTTAATTAATTTTCTACAACTACATTGTGGCCTGCCCGCCACCGCTATGGCCTATGGCAGGGAGTTATTTACTATCAGCCATTCAACATCAAAAATGCATTTGCTCTTAATGGTTATTTGAAATAAATAAGTAAAATAATTAAATTAAGAAAATAATGATTAGCACACGCACATGCACAGCGGTATCTAAGGGTCAAATACTTATCTACGTATAATAGCCGAAATGCTAATAACAAGCCGGACAATAAAATAAAGTATAAATGAAAAAATGATAACTTACTTGAGCACTTCGAATGAAAAGTGTAAAATTCTGTTTTACAATCACTTAATGAGCAAACTGTATTGTCTCACACTAAATTGTCTAACACTACTCCCGGTTTTGACGAATGTATATATATATACAGTCTGACCTGAAGAAGGCCTCGGAGTAGGCCAAAAGCTTAAATCATCTACGGTGTGAGTGTCCTTTTACGTGTTATCTGTTTTATTCTGTGTTCTATTGTACCGTCCAAAAGTTATATTGCTCTCGTGAGTACTTCCGCATCATCGATATATATATATATATATATATATATATATATATATATATATATATATATATATATATATATATATATATATATATATATATATATATATATATATTCTATTGTGCCGTCCAAAAGTTATATATATATATATTTATGTATATATATTTTATATATATGTAGAATTGTAAATCTCCTACAGAATTAAAAATGGTCAAGTCATTGGGGAGGAAAATGAGATACTAGAAAGATGGGCTGAATATTTTAATCACCTGTTCAATAAGGATTTTACCCCAGGGGTAGAAGAGCAAGAACAAAGTCACACAGGGGACCAGGAAGTACTCATTCCAACAATAGAAGAGGTAATTGAAAACAAAGGAATGACGAAGCTAAATGTTATATCGCTGTTTCCAGGTGAGGGATGCCCGAATCTTTCATTTACTGGGCTTAAATTTCCCAAATTTGAACGATAATTTTCCTTTTGCATTGGCATTCTAAAATTCCTTTAATTGAATTCTATGAGCAGATTTTTGAGTTTAATGAAGAGCCGTTCAGCTGTGCGCTTCTTTTAAAGCAGAAAATGGATAAATTGTTGAATATAGGGCCGTACCCAAAAGTGGTAAAACTGATTTTCTCTGGCACGAACGGAGCGGTGGAGGGGGGGTCTGCCTGGCAGGGTAAGGTGGAGGGGGCTCTTAGCAACAGACCGACACCAACCTCAGTCGCCTGCGGGCTGTCGTTGAGTGATGACACCGTTTTTAATGAGCCAGTTTTTTATGTCCACGTCGAAAAACAAAATTAATCTGAATTTAGAGCAACGTTATTCCGTGAAGTTTTGTGCGAAATTCCGCAAGACGCAACTGAGACCCTCGATACCATAACCCCCAAGCAGACTTATGGGGACACTGCCTAAAGCCGTTCCATAGTATTTGAGTGGCACAAGTTGTTTAAAGAGGGTAGGGTGCCCGTTGAAGACGACCATCGCTCCGGACGGCCGTCGACGGCAAGAACCGACAGGAGTGTGGACAGATTGAGGACACTGCTGAACACAGACACTATGAATGCGAACTTTTACGTGCTGGTGCTCACCCGCCTCCGAGAACGCGTGAAAAAGATCCGACCGGCAATCGCAAACTGCTGGATGCTTCATCATGACAACGTGCCGTGCCATGGCGCGCTCGTCGTCAGACAGCTCCTGGCCAAATACGGCGTTGCCACGTTGCCGCACCCACCCTATTCTCCCGATCTGGCACCACTGGACTTCTTCTTCTTCACCCTGATTAAAAGACAGCTCAAGGGACGTTTTGACTCGATAAAGGTCGTTCAAGAGGCTTCGACGAGGGTCATCAACGGCATCCCCAAATAAAATTTCCAGCTGGTGTACGGAGAATGGGAGCAACGTTATACTAAGTGTGTAGCAGCTCAAGGAGCATACTTTGAAGATTATTAAGTCGATGTAAGTATATCATCAATAAAATTCTTGTAAAAAATCAGTCCTACCACTTTTGGGTGCGTCCCTGTATATCCGAAAGCAAGTCCAATATCCTACACGATACCTTTCAAATCGTGCAGGCCAAAAATAATATTTCAAAAAATAAAATGCCACACACACCTTAAGCTCTTAAGCAAAACTGAAGACTGTGCATATCACATCTTACTTAAAAGCTGTTTTTTAAAAGTCGGTATATGAAGGTTCAGCACATTGCGACTAGCAGCAAGCTCACATAACACCTCTTACAAATGTGACGATAGAGAGGACCCCAATAATGTAAGCCGACTTCTTCAGCATTGCTATCCCGCAAATTCTGAGAACAAATCGTTGACAGCAATGTAACGGCCTCTCTCAACAGCAAGATCATAATCTACTGCGCCCATCCAGGGTATAGAACAATCAGATCATTTGGAACACAATCTAGTCTCTTTATTTGTGATATCCTGAAATTAAAATCGGATCGGAATCTGGAACTAGCGTTTGCAAATAATGCCCTAATCCTCCCGGCCATACGCCTTTGCGGTGACATGCGGCCTTGGGTATAAATATAAATTAAATCAGGAGCCTTACGAATTATATGGGCGCTAGAAAATGCATGTGAAATATTAATCGTGGGCAGGCATTCTTATCAGAGATAATAATTTCTCTTGTTCTAAGTTCCCAATCCATTGCTTGAAGTATTAACTCAAGATGCTGTTGAAGGATAAGGTATGCTATTATTGAAATGACCTGTACTCTTATAACTGGTTGAGTAAAAATTGTTTCTAATATTTTTCATTTCCACGCCTGAGCTAGGCTAAAATGTTTAGTAATAGATTCAGGTTCATTTTATTGAAGGAATAAAAAATACACGAGAACACAGTTTAATTAATTATTTCATTCACACCAGAGTAGCCTCTCCCATAGACTACAACCTTGACGTGGTGGAAGGACTTGGGCGTTTTGATGACCCCTAGAGCTGTGCTAGCGGTAGCAATGGTAATTTTCCGTGATAGGGTCACCCATACCAGAAAGATATATCATTAGGAGTCAGACGAAAGGAAGTCAAGCCTTTTACTCAGTGAGGCGGATGCAAAGGGGCCGGAAACCAGTGGGCGGCCATCAAGCGACGATGTTACATTAAGAACACTATTGGAGAAGGCAACGGGAAATCACCTTACTTTTTATTCCTATGACAAGATTCCATGAGAAAATCGGTCCTGTCAACTACAGGACTCGACCAAAAGATAAAACGACGAACCTGGTCAATGTTAAGGTATACATACCACCGAGCAACCATAAGGAGGAAGAAGTCGATAGGATGCATGATGAGTTAGAGGACATAATCGCGTGTGTTCCTGCAGGGAAACATTTAATAGTGATGGGGGATTGGAATGCCACAGTACGTGAATGAAGAGATGGTGATGAGGTGGGGGACTGCAGTTTAGGTACGAGGAATGAACACGGGGAGAAACCAATTGAGTTCTGCAGGAGACAGCGGTTAGTCATCACCAACACATGGTTTCGACACCACAAGAGGCGTAGATACACATGGAAAATGCCAAGTGACTCAGAAAGGTATCAGTTAGATTATATTATGGTTAGGCACAGGTTTAGGAACAGTGTGATAAATTCGCACAGTTTCCCAGAAGCGGCTGCGGACTCTGACCACAATTTAGTTGTTATGAAATGTAACGTCCGTTTCAAAAAGACAAGGCAAAGGCGGCGGGTTAGGATATGGAATGTAGAAGCATTAAATGGCTTAACGAGGAAGGAGTATCAGCAGGCTGTATAGAAAATGATGGATGACGGTAAAAAGCTGAGTACTATCAAAGAAAAATTCGAATGTATCAAGAAAGTGATATCGAAAGTTGTAAAAGACACAATAGGAACCGTTAACCGGAGAAAGATATTGAAACCTCGGATCACGGAGGAAATGATTGCAAAAATGGATGAAAGAAGAAAATTAAAGAATATAAACAGAGTGTTAGGCAAAACGAAGTAAAAAGAGTTAAATAATAAATTGAGAAGGACCACAAATAAAGCGAAAGAATCATGGTGGAAAACACAATGCGAGGATATGGAAAATTTACGGAAGAAAGGTGAAATTGGTGCGCTATACAGCAAAGTTAAGTTATTATCGGGAAGTAAGAAGGCAAGATCTGTGCTAGCAGTTAAAGATAAATGGGGTAAGATAATAGTAGATACAGAAAAGATGCAAGAGAGATGGAAGGAATATATAGAGACTATGTATTGTAAAGAATTTAGGCCAACAAGGTTAGTCATAGAAAAGGAACATGACGAAGAAGAAGATAGCTTAGGGCCAGGCATACTCGAAGATGAAATAGAAAAGGCATTAAAGGAGATGAAAGCAAATAAGGCCGTGGGGGTGGACAACATTCCTGTGGAACTATTGAAAGGTTTAGGGAAGGGTGGAAGGAAAACTCTATTTGGATTTATTCGTAGCATTTATGAGGAAGGAATCGGGCCGGAAGATTTTATGAGATCAGTGTTAGTTGCTATTCCAAAAAAGACAAAGACTACATCATGTGAGGATTACAGAACAATAAGTTTGATATCCCACGCAGCTAAAGTTATTTTCAGGATCATCAACAAGGGATAGAGAGTAAGGCAAATGATTACTTAGGGGATGATCAGTTTTGGTTTAGAAAGAGGAGAGGTAAGCGCGATGTCATTGCAGTAATGAGATCACTAATCGAGAGAGATATAGAATACAATCAGGACGTTTTTGCCTGTTTCGTAGATTTCGTAAAAGCATTTGATAGAGTGAATGGGGAAAAACTAATGCGTGTATTGTATAAAATAGGAATGGATTGGAGGGTCGGAGACTGATCCGTAACCTGTACATGTCTCAGACTGCTCAGGTGCGAGTGGGGAACGGAGAGTCCGGATGGGCAGTGTTAGGAAGAAGTGTAAGGCAGGGTTATCCATTGTCACCGCTGCTTTTCAACGTATATGTGGAGGAAATGATTAAAGAGGCATGGGAAGAACTGGAGGTAGGAATGAAAGTCGGAAGGGAATTCGTAAAATCGGTTAGGTTTGCTGATGACCAAGCATTAGTTGCTCCGTCAGCCCAGGGGTTGCAAGCATTGCTGAGTGAATCTGAGGTTCAGTGCGATAAATATGGGATGAGAATCAATATTAATAAAACAAAGGCTATGCGATTTTTCAGAAAGAAAAAGGCTAAGCTAAATATTAAAATAGGAGGAGAAAAAATAAAGCAGGTAGAACAGTTTACCTTGCTCGTAAGTGTTTTGGACCAACGCGGTCAAAGTAGTAGGGTCGTAAGGAGAAGAATTGCGCTAGGCAAGGAGACTTTCTCAAGGAGGAGGGAGTTGATGACGGGGACGTTGAGTAGGGAGGTAAACAAAAGACTCTAAAAGATAAGACAGGGGCGGCGGGTTAGGAAATGGAATGTAGAAGCATTAAATGGGTTAACAAGGAAGAAGTATCAGCAGGCTGTAGAGAAAAATATGGGTGACGGTAAAGAGCCTAGTACTGTCGAAGAAAAATGGGATTTTATCTATAAAGTGATAGCGAAATCCACAAAAGACACTATAAGAATCATTAACGTGAAAGTACAAGGAAACCATGGGTCACGGATGAGATGATTACAAAGATGGACGAGAGAAAAAGATGGAAGAATGTAAACACAGTGTTAGGCAAAATGAAGTACAAAGAGCTAAATAATAAATTGAGGCGTGTAACAAGTAACACAAAAGAAGCATAGTGGAAGATGCAGAGCGGGTATATGGAAAGTTTTCAGAGCAAGCATGAAATTTGTACGCTATACAGCTAGGTTAAATCTATATCGGGAAGAGGCATAGGAAGAACTGGATGTAAGAATGAAAATCGGAGGGAAATTCCTAAAATCAATTAGTTTTGTTGAGGACCAAGCTTAATTTGTCAGTCAGTCAATGGGTCGCAAGTATTGCAGAGTGAATTGGAAATTCAGTGGGATAAAAATAGAATGCAATAAAGCAAAGGTTATGCGGTTTTCTAAAAAGAAAAAGGTTAAGCTAAGCATTAAAATAGGAGGGGAAAAACAGAGCAGGTAGAACAGTTTACGTATCTCGGAAGTGCTTGGACCAACGTGGTCAAAGTATTCGGGACATATTGAGAAGAATTGCGCTAGGCAAAGGGGCTTCCACGAGAAGGAGGCAGTTGATGACTGGGACGTTGAGTAAGAATGTTAAGAAAAGACTCTTAAAAGCTTTGAAATGGAGAGTAGTTCTGTACGGCGCGGAAACGTGGTCACAGAAGCAAGAGGATAGACGTACATTGAATGTTTTTGAAATGAGGGCGTGGAGAAGAATGGAGAAGGTGAAATGGACCGAAAGGAAAACAAATGAGAAAGAACTAGTTATGGTGGGAGAGGAGAGGGGTTTGTTGAGATTAAATGGATACGAAGCATATTGATTGGCAATGGTATGTTGAAGATTGTGAAGGACAGGAGAATGTTGGCAAAGCGAGGAAGAAGCAGGAATAAGATAGGTTGTTGAATGGAGAAAGGAAGTACACAGATATGAAGAGGGACTTGTAGAGTAGGATATTGTGTTATGTTTTTTTAGGAGAAAGAAAATATTACTTTTTTAGCTACGACTATCTATAACTTTCCTTAACCGGTATATTACCTAATAATAATAACCGGGTTGGTTTGAAGAACTTTACAGAAATTTTCGAAAAATAATATTATTGGAGGGCAGTTGTAACTTTAATTTCATAAAATTCAAAAAATTAGTTTAATCATGGCATGAAGGATGTGAAAAAAGGAAAATATCGGGGGTGTTAGAATGAAAAATCAGGTCGAAAACCACAAAAATTCTCACGCTGAAGTGTTTGCGGAATAATATGACACTCATCACTGTACTCCACAAACTGCGTCTCGAGTCATATTCCCACTCGCGCTCAGAAGTTGCGAGGAGAGGATCTCCTTCAGTAGGGACCTACTAATCATGCATATAAACATCCCCTTTCCACGTGCTCTTTCGTTGGATCGGAGGGTACCTATCATGTATATTTAGATTTAGTGGAGTAAAAGTAGAATGGCTCGCTATATAACACCCCCTGCCACACATCCTTGTGTTGGTTTGTGGAGTTAAAGGGAAAAATAATAACAATAAGTAACATGCACTATCCAGCTTAGGTTTTTGCAGCTCATTAACACTCGCGAGTTGCATCCATGCATGTACACGCTATGTTTTATAAATGGCGACAAAAAACCTGATCAGATTCCGCAAATTGGGGGATCCAAGAGTAGACTGCGGGGTCAAGACAGAGGGCATATTATAAGAATTGGATAAGGCTGTACAGTTTTCACCAATAAATGAAAGCTTTTAATAATGTGTATAAATATTTTTAAATACACCAACATGAATCTTACAACAATCTGTCTAAATGCACAAGTCTCTGTAACATGAAATAGCATGAACGATAATAAAAAATAGGCTATCTCTAAGCTCTCATAGACATTTAAAATTCTGGTCGTCCATTTCGTACTCGTCAATTAAACTTTCAAACGCCTCTCTTTCTCAAAATATGCACCTAAAAATGTTAATAGTTATGAAGCCAAACGCTAATGAAAAATTAAAATTTAACAAAGATGCCACATTACTAATAACACAAAATTAGTGGCAGAATATCATTAACAGTACTTTTTGGATTATGATGTTAAAGGATTACCCCTAGATTTTGAAACATTAAAGAAGTATCTGATGAAAAATTTCAAGAAACTGTAATAGTAACTTTAACGGAGTCACCCGCTATGTGTGCATTATAATGCAACCATTTCAGAGAGTAAAAATCATTCGCCTTGACCGGGATCCCGGTCAAGGCGAATGATTTTTACTCTCTGAAATGGTTGCATTATAAAGTATCTGATGCATTATCAATAAATATCTTCAGTTAAAACAATATCATGTTTCATTTGTATTCAGAAATTAAATTTCATTGCACTGACCGTTTCAAAAAGAAAGAAAATTAAACATAAGGTCAAGAGTCGTCGTCAACGAGTCTGAATCTATAAAATTATTCACATCAACCAAACAGAACAACTGACAATAAACTAAGCACGCATAACACAATAAACTTTTAAAGTCCTAATAGGATCAACAACGCTGTCACCAAGAATCTGAAGAAACACATCCATAAACATCTGACATATCAACAATTTTCAACAACAAGTTTTATAATATTTGATTCCAGAAAATGGCCTCACGTCTAAATTGAGAAAATTCTATTTTCCACATCTCCCACGGCGCATTTAGCTAATTACTCACAGAAGTAATCACTCACTATAACAAGCGAATGTGCGCTGTCTACGAAATGCGACGAACAATTTCAGAGAATATGAAGATTTGGGTGGATCCACCGCGTCCAATTGATATAAATTAGTCTTCTTGTTTCCTTCCTTCTCTCGTTCTTCAGCCATTTTCATCACCACATAAACTCTTGGAAGTAAAAGATAAATTACGGTTTGAAACAAAACCTCCGCTGACAAGGACGGGCACTGTCATAAGCGGATGCCGCCCCTGTTGTCATTCATTATCTTGCACATGCTCAGTTTCTTCTTGGACACCATGAACCTCTTGACCATCGCCCGCTGCTTCTGGATATACCTGGCCGGCCTGGGCCTGCAAGGGCTAGGTCCCACCGTCGACCCGAACCCGTCGGACACCGGTGACTGTGGCTGGACTTGCAGGGAGCGATCCTTTCCGTCCGCCGGAGAGTTCTCCAGGATCCTCCGGTTTATTCGGCGGCGCAGGAGGGGCGTTGTCGTGGTGGGGGTTCGGTCCGTCCAAGACCCCAGGGAGGCGCCAACGTTGGGAGATCGTGCCGCCAGGGGCGTGGTGGTTTCGGAGCGGTCGCTCAGGATTGAGGACACCTCCCACTCGAGGAGTTGCTTGAAGCAGGATGAGGCGGCGTGGTGGGGGGAGTGGTCGAGGGGGGTCGAAGTGTAAATGGGCAACGGCGAGGTCACCGAGCGCCACCTGGACGGCGTCTTCCTTCCCGGGGTCAACCTGCTCTTGCTGCATCCGTGACCTCCGAGGCCCGTTTCGACAGGACTGTGAGAAGAAGGGAAAACGTAAGATTCTAATTCTCCGCGAAGAAGAAAATTGTGGAGTGGTCAAATATGTAAACATTGCGAGTAAAACCAATCCAAACGCAGCAGTTTCAGGTCGGAGGTCAACAAGGAAAATATGCATGAACACAATACGCCACGTGTCACCGCAAGAATGTGTGCTTAAGAGCACGCCAACCGCTTATTCTTAATTATGCACTTGACATAACTATGAATATACATTTGAACGCATGCATAAACTCACGCGCCACCAACTGCAGCTGTGAACCTCGAGGTTGGTTGGATGGGTGAAGGTAGAACTAACCTAGTAGTAAGCCCAATGGATTTCGAAAGTCACACATTAGCAGAGTAGTAAGGGGGGACAGTTTCTTATTCCCCGTGTGCCGCCTGTGAATTCACAGAAAGACCAAATGACCAAAAAAAATCACACAGGTGAGGGTGCACAGAGGCGTCCCCGAGAATCGAACCCGCACACTCTAATTCAGTAACCCAGTGCTCTACTCTCTGGACTACCACGTCCACATAAACTCACGTGCACAAAAGCGCAAACATACTATTTGCTTTACACAATAATGTTTGAGTTACCTTTTAAATTTGGATTTATTAATTTAAAATTCAAAATTGTTTATGGTTGATTTTGTTGTGATCGCGTATTGTGGGAAGGGAGAACTTCAGCCAGTCAGTGACATTACCTATCGACATATTTTCTCTTCTTGAGTCGAGGGGCACCCGACCTAACTCCTCCGACATATCCGTCACTTTTACTCTTTTCTCTTATCCTTTTTTTACACGCCCTGCGAAATTTCCTAAATCCCACAATTTCTTAAGTAACAGTAATCTAGAGGAGGGGTTAATTATCGAAAAGAGGTAAAGAGTAATTATTTTGGTAGGTGGGGACGAAAATTCTGGGAAAATGATTAAAACTGATGTTCCGTATGGAATGATAAGATTTTTATGGAACTAATTATTAATATGTTTTTCACCGAACTACCGAATAACTGAACTCATATCCGACGACACACGGTTAATTCTTCAACTAAAAAACACGCTCGACATCTACAAATATTATTTTTTTAACTGGGTTTTTTATTTTCGGATAAATATCCAAGATATAAGATTTCAAAAAAGCGTGTACTTGGCTGTGAGCAGTGTCGTATTGCAAAAACCGTCTACAGTTAATTTATGTCCTTTAATACAAAGTGCACGCGATAGTGCCAAGAAAGGTCATCTGATCTAGTGTTTACGCAAAAGGTGAATATTAAGGTTTGACTCTTCATGAAATTTCAACTTGGAATCTGACAGAGTTTCCACGTTTACTCATTTGAAATATATCTTATCGCGACAGTTTGGCATATATCTTTCATCTATATTTGCAACCTGCGAGCAGAAAACTGGGTGTTTTAGTGAGTGTTAAGGCATCAATACTTGACAATTTAAGTTCAATATAATTTGTTTGTTGAATAACACAGAGAATCCAATGTTTTGGGGTACTTTGCGGTTATGTTTTTGATAAGAAATTTTACCGAAAAGAACGATTATTTTAATCTATTCGTACAGAAGTCTACTTTTCACGATAGTCTCATCTACTGGTCTGATGTGGGGTCTCATAAATTAACGCGGTAACCATTGATGATCTTTCAAGCAGTTATTTGCCTTTCATTCTAAACTAAAATACTATTGTCATTCACATGAAAGGAAATAAATGGGAAGAACAAGAAAATTAACCACAATATTTAAGGTTGCTTGATTTAATGAAATTATGAAATGGTATTTACTAACTACCTTTAAAGTTATTTTTTAAATTAAAAAAAATTACCGAAGGCTACATGATTAAATTCCATATTTATTTAAAGTTTTTAAGGTTATTTCAATCGCCATGCAATTGAAAAGGCGCTAAAAACTCATTTTGAATCCAATTTTGACGTGTTACCTCCTCCATATAGCAAAATGGTAATTAAGAACTTAAATTTAAGTGGTACGACTGGGAAATATTCTCTACGAAAATCACGGAGCAGGTAATAATTGAGAAATGCTTAATGCTTTCTGAAATTTTACGAAGAATTTCAATTCACCAAGCTCTTAGTTATCCTTCACCATCGTCTTAGGAAATGACGTTCCACAAGGTTCTAGAAAGAGATGGTATCTATTGTCCGATGGAGTTTAAGCACGAAAATTCCAATGTCAAATCGGATCGGTAAACCTTTAATCTGATGCCTCAAAATTCAGCATTAAATAAAAATAGCTGGTGAACTGAACAACAGAAATGGAAATTGATCGAAATGTAAGTTCATCGAAGATTAAATAAAAACAGATGCAGAATTATTTAAAACTTTTAATTTGAGAAAATTCGTGTTACACGTTCTGTGTAGTAAACAATGGAAGAATGTGACTTCAAAAAACTCATTCACGATATCCTTCAGGTCGCTATGAAGTTAAACGATCGGGAATTCAGGTTAGTCTTATGTCAAATATATGGCTTCTGATAGTAAGAAACTACTAAGCACATTGACACACTAGGTATTCAAGATATTCTCCACCATCTAATTAGCGTATGAGTGAAATTTTTCCCGACGACACACGGGTAATAGCTTCAACTGAAAATCACGTCCGATTTTTACAAACTCGAGAAACGAAGATAGACTTGATGTTAATGGTGAAGTGTAAATGGTACAATTCCAGCACTACGTTTAGCCTAAGTAGATGCAGTGTCCTTAGTTGACATAATATCGACTCGCTTAAAGTCGATTTCCACAAACAACACACGTTTGTACAAGTGAAAAATCAAAGAGGAATAGCATGAGCAGTCAAATATCATTAAACCCGGTTTTCAAACATAAATGCAGCTTAAATAAATGTTAGTCAACGACCAAAAACACTATCGTGGGCTATCGAAACGAAACGAAATGAAATTAAAACAGTACCTCTCCATTCTATCTTGCAGCAGGCTTTATGGAAGTTCTTTCACTATTCCAGCAAAGAGCGCACACCGGAAGGGACGAAATAAACATATAAGGCACCACACAAATCACAGTCCTCGGAGTCCGCTTACACCGGAGGTCGAAGGCTTAATGAGTCCGTGCGCGACGACCGCGCGTTATTTATGAGAGTGCAACCCTCGCGACACACGCAAGCAATCGCCGCTCCTCCTTGGCTCCCTCCCCGCCCTCCCAAACGCACGCCGCTTGGACGGCGACTCAAGGTTTGCGTCACCTCCCCCCGTCCAACGTGTATAAGTCGCATGCACTCGTAATAGACGAGGACGACTCGGGGCCCGGCTATCGCACGGGGAATCCGCCCTTTCTCCTGCTCGCCCCCACCTCCACATCGTGACTCCCCAAAATTTCCGGGAAAGGCTTTAGGGTGAAGGAGGAGAGCGTTGACCCAAACCAATCAGCTCCGAATGCCCGCAAATAGAACGAAGTTTGTACACCTTCTGCGAAGTGGTCGGCTGCAGGTCGGATCCCTTTTCCCACGAGCTCTTGCCTGTCGGTGGACTAAAAGTGTGGCGTTTATACACTTTCAGAGCCCCCCATCGCATTCCGAATTGGGATTACAAGGGAGATAGCAGAGATATGCGTGCCTTCGCCCCGTACGCCATTATGTCGTCTTCGGCGACTGCACCGATAATGCGACGCGGGTTCCGAGGCATTCCTCGTCGGAGACGGACGGGTGATTTCAATGACCGCATTCACTCTAAAATCGGAAGGGTTTGCGACATTCGGAAAGCGCGAATGGCGTCACTGGGGAAATGTGGACGCGCTGGATCATTAGCTGGCAAAGAACATTTTGCGCCCGACAGCTTGAGCCTGTCTGCAACTTACTTTCAATTTAAAATGCAAAACTAAGGGTGATCCTTCTATCAAGTCACATACAAATTTCTGTCCTCGGTTTTTAGGAGGAATGAAATGCAAAATTATGTATCCCATATGTTGTTAGTTGACTAACAAGAGTGTTTTAAACACTATTATGATTACCGTCTGAGGGTTTATGTGTGCATACCAGAGGGCCCGGGTATGTGATACGGTGCATGTACTAACATGCGTTATATAAGACAAAAAGATGTTCAGTTAAACATATATTTCTAGGAGCCTTTAATGAATTAAATTAATTTTTTTAAATTCCTTAAAAATTTCTCGGCTGATCGATATGATGGTAAGGCTTTTTCCACATGATAAATGTTTATTGTGGGTCGCGGTAGCCCAGGGGTAGAGCATTGGACACCTGCTGGCGGGCCTGTGTACGATTCCCGGGCAAGGCACTCTGGGCACCTGGGGCTCCACCCAAGCGATGTGATTTTTTCGGGTACCAGATCTTCCTGGGAATCCATAATCGTCACAGAGAAAGGAACTGGCCCCCTTACCCTGATGTGTGAATATTCACGCGACGTCGGCCTTAGTGCTGGGTGAAATATGGCTTAATTTTGGGTTAACTTTACCCACACCAATCAAACCGACTATCGTATTGATGGTTTTTAGAGCATGATTGTAGAACAAAGGTTTCTGAATTGGGTTTAGTTTGAAGTTACAAAATATTGATTTGATATTTGTGTCCATCCAAAAACCTACTTTAACTGGTAGATTACCTAATAATAATAATGTGTGTATAATATATATATATATATATATATATATGTATATATATATTCAAACTTGAAAATCCCGCCATACGGCGCACAAATATTCATTCAAACAGAAATAGGTATAAGGAAAGGGGATAGGAAAACACATAAAAGGCGAACACAGGACATGTGGGGAAGGCGGTTTTTGAGCAGATCACGAAAGTAAAAATATTTCTGCTCAAAAACCGCCTTCCCCACATGTCCTGTGTTCGCCTTTTATGTGTTTTCCTATCCCCTTTCCTTATACCTATTTCTGTTTGAATGAATATTTGTGCGCCGTATGGCGGGATTTTCAAGTTTGAATATAAAAACCATAAACACAGTAATCAACCCGAAGGTCGGTTTAGTAGGTGATGACGCTCACTCGTGTACCTAGCCCGACGGCGTGTGAATATTCACACATCAGGTTAGGGGGGCCAGTTCCTTTCCCTGTGCCGGTTATGGTTTCCCAGGAAGATCTGGTACCCGAAAAATCAACTAGCTTGGGTGGAGCTGCAGGTGCCCAAAGTGCCTTGCCCGGGAATCGAACCCGGGACCCTCTGGTCAGCAGTCCAACGCTCTACCCGCTAGACCACCGCGACCCGCAAGTTTGAATATATATATAATATATATATATATATAATATATATATATATATATATTCAGGGTTCGTCCGGAAAATAAGTTTATGATGCTCATTGTCTTTTTTGACAAAAGGGGAGTCGTCCACTACGAATTTGTACCTGAACGACAAACTGTAAATGCTGCATTTTACGTCCAAGTGCTCGACAGGCTTCGAAAACGAGTCGCCCGCGTCCGGCCAGCGATCAAAAACATCTGGCGGCTGCATCACGGCAATGTCTCACACCGCGCTTGTCGTGTCGGACTTCTTGGCCAAGCACGGCGTGGCAACGCTACCGCACTCGCCCTACAGCCCGGACTTGGCACCACGGGACTTCTTTCTGTTCCCGAAGATAAAGAGGAGTTTGAAAGGAACGCGATACGGGACTTTGGACGCCGTCAAAGAGGCCGTGACGACGTGTCTTCGAGAGGTTCCCGATGATGCCTTCGCAAGAGCGTTCCAGGAATGGGAACGCCGCTGGAACAAGTGTATCGACTCACAAGGGTCCTATTTTGAGGAATATTAGCTTAAGATATGTAAAAGTGTAATAATTGTTTTTCCTGAGCTCAGTACACTTATTTTATGGACGAACCCTATATATATATATATATATATATATATATATATATATATATATATATATATATATATATATATATATATATATATATATATATACCGCCATGCTCCACACGAAAGTCTTGACGAATTGCTTCCTAATTTTCAGCCATAAGTTGTTTGAACAAAAATATTGCCTCTTCTTCATGAATACGTTTTTAGCTTGAACTATTCTTTGCTTGATGTCGCTCGAACTTCTTCTATCCAATATATATATATATTGGATAGAAGACAGATGATAGAAGATAGCGACATCGAGCAAAGAATAGTTCAAGCTAAAAACGTATTCATGAAGAAGAGGCAATATTTTTGTTCAAACAACTTATGGCTGAAAATTAGGAAGCAATTCGTCAAGACTTTCGTGTGGAGCATGGCGGTTCCGAGACTTGGAACATTGGAAAAGTGGGCCAGCGAAGAATATAGTAGAAGCCTATAAAACATGGTGCTGGAAGAGAATGCTGAAGATTAAATGGACCGACAACGTGAGGAACGAGAAAGTATATATGTAAAAGAGAATAAAACCATATGGAGAACTCTACGGCAAAGGAGAAATATATGGATTGGACATAACTTGAGGCACAATGGATTAATTAGGAATATAATAGAAGGAAAAATAGAAGGGAAGATTCCACGATGAAGACCATGGGACATGTACATAGGACAAATCAAGAAGGACATTTAACAGAGAGGGTATGAGGGAATTCACATTAAATAGAGTAGAATGGAGGGCTGCAGTAAACCAATCCTAGGATTGAAATACTGATAATGATGACGGATTTTGGGACCCAACTGCGCGGGTTCAGGTAAGGGTTCGCATGCACCACGGAGGCATCGCAATTGGCACTTGGTATTTTCGGCTTCGGAATCACAAAAATCTGAAGAATTACTCGCGATCGAGGGACTCGGCTATGTTGATTCCGTTTGAACTGCGCGGGGAGTCGGGCCTTCCGATGAGCTGGCAGAAGAGCGGAGTGTCGAGGGAAGGGAAAGTGCTAAGGGAGATTTTTATGATGACCTCAGTAGGTTAGAGAAACATCCTTCATAGTGTCTCAGAGCATCGGTGGTTCAGTGGTAGAATGCTCGCCTGCCACGCGGGCGGCCCGGGTTCGATTCCCGGCCGATGCAACTTTTTATTTTTGCTTGCTCCGAGTTTCCATATTTCATCAGTTAATTTGCCATATTCACTCTTTTTCCCGTGAAATTCGGGGATGGTATCGAGGATTAAGGAATTGATATAAAATAGAGAAGAATGGAGGGCTGCAGTAAACTAACACATATCGATCGATTCGAGGAATCGATATATGTGGGTAAACCAGCAGTAAACTATACTTGCAATATTGACAGATAATAAAAGACCAATATTATGTCTCTTTATTCTATTTTGTGTTTTTCTTTAGTCAGCGGAATTTCTTAGGAGGAATGACTAATCTATCCGTGCAAACAGGTTCTGACCAGGCACTCGGTCGCAAGACGAAGGAATGGCTATGCCAATCAGGCAGTGCTTTATTAGGCGACCCATCGGCAAGGACCTCCAGTGACTGGCTGATAAGGTGGTTTGCTGTTACCCCGCGGAACAGATAACCCGACGTGACCCACGGAGCGACGAAAACAACATAACGTGGGACTTCGAAATTCCTCCATCCAACTCCTTTCCGCTTTAAAATCATGCGCTTAAGTTCAAAAACCATTCAATGAATCAATGACTAATAATTAATAATAATGTTGGTAGTAGAAGTAGTTTTAGGGGAATTGACCGACAGCTGAGGCCATTTTCCCCATTAGGGATGGGTGGAAAAGGATGAAGGGTGGGGTGAAACCCGGCGTCGGCATTAGCCTACTCTTAACGAAAAACGCCAAGGTATCCACAGTTTTAACGTCCCATCTGACGGACGGCGTGATCACTCAAAGTGCTCTCCACAGAGTACCTCAAGTAGGGATTGGGATACCACTGAAAAATATCTGCCACCTCTGGAATTAGGGCCCGGATCCTCTGGGTGGGAAGCCAGTTTGTTAGCCACCGCACCATCCCGATCCCCCTATAATTGGTGGAGTAGGTAATAAGTAATGATGCGAAGAAGGCATTAGTAAACACTTTTGTAAGCATGGAGCGTAGCGATGCATGAATATAAACTCCTGTCTCTGAGGAAAGTCCATGAGCGTAGATTGGAGTGCAAAATTATAAAATTGTAATAAATTCCGTACAATGCTTATACATCAATCTCAATTACAATATAATTTTTAAATTCCAAAGTGAGGTCGTTATCAAAGGCTTGGGGGGCTGGCGCCAAGAAGGGAGAACGGTCGGCAAAAGCAGGGTCAATCAAATTTTTCCCTTTCTGATTCTTCTGCACTATTCAATTTTTACAAACTTAGGAGCCTCCTCCCATTGACGCGTAAATTGAAGACTTTTGATATGTGATTTTGACGAAGAATGGCGAAAACAAGTTGAACGGAGAGTAGGACAATCGCTTAAGGTTTAAATATGGTTGGTGGAGAGAAGAAATTGCTGGGGAGGGTACCCGGAAAGGACAAAAAGAGTAGTTTTAGGGAATATGGAAAGGTGATGGCATGTTTGAGGCCGTGTTAGGAGGAAGAACTTTGGGCACGTGGTGCAGAGGAAGGAAAAGTATGGGATTTTTTTAAACAGCATTAAGGCAGGCAGAAGTTACGGAGAAATAAAGAAGGAAATATTGTAGGGAAAACATAAGGAAGTTCGAATGATACGTAGGATAAAATATGGACTGCCCCAAGCTTACCTTTATTGGAAGAATTCCTCGAGTGAATCAATATAATGAAATAGGAAACCTTTCTGTCCACCTTACTCGGAGATACATCGGCGTAGGCAGAAAATGTCGGATGGGTGGCACGTGCTCGAATATACGATATAATTCCGCCGACGTTGCAAACCACCTAAATAAGCCATTTTTGAAATGATGAATAGCGTCGAGTTCACTCCAGTTTTCTATTAATTTCATTAGAAGTCTCATATTGAAGACACAACGAAGATATACATTCCAGTTGCAATGATTATGTTCCTGAGTGAATGTTGTAAATTTATTTTTTCAGTGTTTATTCCTTAGTTAAGTAAATTCCTGAAGCCAAAAGAAAAGAAAACTTTGGAAATCTCCCATGACGTAATTTCGATCAGCTGGTGTCCAATAACGGGGAAAGGTAAGGGCTTGACAGCGAGAGGCCGTCAATACCGTAGCACTGTTCGATGTCAAGCAAGTAATGGAATTGAAGGGGGGTGGCATGCTATTTAGATGTGTCCGTTGGTGTATCGTCGTAGATCGTCCGTCATAATTGACCCTGTACCCACGAAAAATTTCTATATTTGAGGGAGTTTTGGTTTTAGGGACAGATTTCCGTGCATCAATGAAATGTGATCGATTTTGATTGTCGAAATTGTTTTCAACGAAGCGGATCGCCCTGCTTGGACCTTCTCCATTTCCCGCGTGAGGCCTTTTTCTGTCGGGTTCCATATCCTAACATGCATGTTCTAAATGGGACGTCAGGAGGGCATGCTACATACTTTCCTTGGCCTTGTATTCACTCCTGGCAACAATACGTCTGATGGATCGCAACTTTTGGTTTTCTTGCTCACAGGTTTTACGTGCGTGAGGGATAAGTCGTCAGTGATGGTTACGCCAATATTTTTACCGTATCATCACTTTTAGATTGACTCCAGCAATTTTGTACGTAAAACCCTCGTCTTATTCAATTAATCGATTTTGAGGAGTAAATATTCTTTCGTCTTGACCGGATAAGGTTTTTACTCTTTCCAAATCGTAAATGCACGTGAACGGATGCATCCGTTGAACTTCTATCGCGGCATCTCCCGCAGTTCTATGACTTTGTTTTTTTAAATGAAATTTTCCACCGAAAAACTGCGTGATTTAGTGCTAATCCCCATTTTGAACACCATTTCAAACTACTATAGGCTGCTTCTCAAATTGAACAAATATATCGTAATCACAAGCATCTTGTTCACTTTTTTTATCCCTCTTGGGAAAACCGATGCTCCACAATTGAAAATCTACACGGTATTAAAGTTGAATGTAACTAAGCCTTCTCTACTGTAATTAAAACCTTTACATTTAATATGGGCTAGCAGGTTTAAAGTTAACCGTCCAACGAAAGTATTAGCAAACTACGAGGGATATAAAAAATAACCACTTTGGCATTCTTGCCGACGTGGCCTCCGCTAAAAAATCAAACTGGGAAATATAACGTAAAAGTAATATCCTGGCTTGAATCAATTATTCCAATAAATAGATCTGCTTCTTGATCTCTTTCCATAAACTATAGCATTCAATCAAGTATGCATCGTAAATAAACCTCCTTAACTCATACTTGCCGCAATCCACGTGCCAAATCATCTTCTCAGAAGAGACTCCGATATCAGGTTTCCTCCATTTAGTCCGGATTGAAATCGGTTGATGGTGATACTTCTTCTCTTGGTGCTCGAAAGACTGTTTTACGTTGCAGTCTTTATGTTTACACAAAAAAATCAGTGTGCTGAACTCATCTCCACAGGTTAATTGAATAAACGTGGAAATTAAGTGAACGATAAAACTCGTGAACACATCTCAGCGAGTTGCTTTTATGGTGGGGAAATGATTTGATTACCCATGCACGGCTTACTGCATTTTCTTCCAATGGCGGCAACGGCATTAACTGCGTAGAGTACCAATGAACAGATATATCTACACGCAATGAGGAGGGGCAATTTTTTCAGCTGATTATACGAACTTCGAAAATGTGATGAAATTATACGAGATATTTTAGGGCACAAATCTTTGGAAAATGTTGTGGATTCCCCGTCTAGAATCTTATATAGCACAGTAGAAAGCACTCGACACAAAAACAGACAACATCAAGTATTTGCCGACACAAAATATAGTTATAAACTTCAGCACTGTGCCCTTCAAGCCACCACTAGGATGTGTGGCAGGGGGGCAGTTTTATTCCAGGAATGTCACATCAATCAAGTGTTGGTTAAGGGTTAGTTACCAATAAAAATACAGAAAATTTCAATGGGAGATGAAGATAATGTTAAGCATAACTACATGCACTACGGCAGTTAATGGTGTAGTACTTCACTACGCATGCGATATAAGCTGCTAGTGACAAGAAGTATATAAGAATAAGGTTTATGCGAAACAATGAAATTATCATTGGTTAATTAGATTTTTCAAAAATTATATTTTTCCCCTGCCGTTGTCAATTGCAATTGTTCTGATCCCTTATCATTTGCGGAAAAAATGGTATTTAAAACCTGTCGGTCCTGCGTAGGCAGTGCTAGTTCTGGTCCCTATAGTTTTCAATGCACGCATATTAAAAAAATGACTGTTACCAAAGTTTAACACGAAATAATCTTTGGCTCCTCAGAAAATAAATCCCAGCGATTTTAAATGACAACAAATTAGTAAAATAAAATAAATAGCCGTAATAAGTAACTCATTACGGCTATAGGAGTTTGATTTTATTTTATTTAGACAAAAAAACATTTTTGGCAGGAACTTAACAAACTGTGACTGAAAGCTAAGGTCATTTGCGCCATCAGGGATTGGTGCGATATTCAGAGAATAGGAAAAGATGGAGAGAAACCCAGCGTCGACATTAGCAATAACGATAGGCGCCAAGGGGTCGCACAATTAATGTCCAATCCAACGAACGACGTGCCCAACATGAAGTGGCCTCGCTGGTAACCCAAATAGGGGAACCACCGCTGGGTTTTGAACGCGGGTCTCCGGTGTTCGACGCCAATACACAAGCCACCACATCCAACTGTTCTCCTTTCGGTAATAATTTTATAATTGTTTCCTCTGCTGCTAACTAAATCCTCTTTTGAGGTATTAATTATCGGAAAAATGCAATTTTTCATTCGTAGAAAAGGATTTACTTACTATTCTATATTTATTTCCTTTTATAAGTAAAAAATGTGCACTTTTCCACAGGTTTAAGATTCACAAATTTCCACAGATTTATGTGCTTTCCAAGTATATTTGGTATTTAATATTCCACATATAATATTATAAAGCCTATTTATTCATTTTTACCTATTGAAAAATTGGAATGATTTCGCTCATTATTCTGTCTCAGTTTCACCAAATCATGCCTACGCCATTTGCTATCCATTTATGATTTTCTCCACGCCTTGTTCTCGGCCACGTAGGTGGCGGGGGGGCGTCCTTAATGCAAGATGCTTCTGCTTGAGGATGACCGATTTTCGTTCCACATTACGTTCATTGCTCCAAGGCATCTCGCTGGTAACCCAGGTATTCGCCTGATAACCCAGAAGACGCGGATTCAACCCCGGAACTATATAGATGCTCCTCTACCTGGAGCTTGGACAAACGTGATTTCCTGGTTGCTGTTTTTTTCATTTTTGTAATCAAAATGTAAAAATCCTAAAAAAATACTTCCTGTTTTAGCTCTAACGATCGCTATTGCCATCTCCTCATCCTCCCTTAGAAGTTGTCCAGCTGATTTTGAATGTGGTTCTTTTCCGTCGCCGAGTGGTAATGCAGCAACTGCACGGTCATTTCGCGACTCGGAAGGGGATTTGAATCACCCGTCCATTCTATTCAGTTTCATACACACGTCGACTTTCACGACTCAACTTCGTCACTAGTTAGGTAAAATGCGAATCATTAAAAATTGTTTCTTTCCCTGCGGTCTTCCCCTTTGAGAACACTTGGGTTCCTTAGATGCAGAAAATCTATCCTAAAAATAGATAAAAAAAGAGGCGTTCCTCCGACCTACTTTTGATACCTCCAGGGGAGATTTCATGCAATATTCACGCCGCGAACCAAGTCGCTTTAACGAGAGAAATGAGCGCTCTAGAAAATTTGATTCCCCGCAGCTGGACTCGAATATAAAAGATCGGTTCGGTGCATTGGGTAAGTGTAGCGTGAGATCCATGCGTTGCGTCAGGCCGCAGGGGAAACTCCGAATGAAATATTTGAGTTAGAATGAGAAGATTTATTTTTACGTTGATGGGACCTCACTTGGAACACGCTTCAACCATATTGACGACCATTTTGAACGAAAATGAATCGCCATGCTATTATTGGACCTCCTAGGACTGGAACCCCTGGAAGCACGCAAATTTCGTGCCGGACTTCAAATATCACATGAATAAAAATCGTATGCGTTGAACGCCGAGACAGAAAGATCAATGCTATCCCCGCGTGAAACTCAAGCTGAAATTATTAAATAATTAAGTGCTCGATGCAGTATTCCATTTCCTGCTTTGTTTGTTTCCAAGCTTCTCCTTCCATCCCTCGTCTCACTCTGTTGGAAAGGGGGGGGGCGCCTCCGCTGCCTGCGATGCGTCACATTCTCTACGGCGGAGACTATGAGTTGAATGCCTACTTGATTGTAGTATTTCCCCTCTTGCCTTTCATTTCTAGTCCGCCGCGTTACTGGAAAGATTTTTTACTACATTTGTGGGTGCATGTGCGTGTAAGTTAAAAAGGTTTTCCCATGAATAAATACGCCTCTGTGTGTGTAGATTTGCTTGAACTCCTTGGCTTTGCATACCGTTTTATTCTCTTTTACGGGTGGTGACCTAAAAACCCCCGCCAAACGCTCCTGTGGCTCGGGGTAAAGTATAAATCATCAAGCATACGGCACTTGAACTACCCCAAAATAAATTATATTCTAATGCGAACAATTATCGATTACTCTAACGTTTGGTGACCTAAAACCTCCTGGCATGTGTTATCTCGCCGTTTGGCTGGGGAAAGCGTTAAAGTGGATTGGGACATCGAGGAAGAACTGCGGAAAAGTTAATGTGTTCAATATGACATAATCTTCATGCCTCCTAATATTGTATCATATAGGGTTAATGGTTGCATTGCAGCCACATCAGATTGGCTGCCATTTTTTTCGGAATTTACTTACATTACAGCTTCTACTCGAAGTTCTGACATTAAAAAGAGGTAACCCATCATTTACTGTAAATATTTGTGGTTGAATAAACTCTATTTTACTCTTTCGTAAGCAATGTCAATTCTTTTCAATTGCCTTCAGATATCGATCGCGTCACGGCCGATGCGGGTAATACAAATGTCTGCAACTGTTTTGATTACATTTATCGTAATCACGATCCGACAGAATTTATGAATGAAATTTATCCCTTTAGAGAACTCAAACGATGGATTTCTTTGGATTGGTTAGGCTAGTTAGATGCCATTTTACACTAATTTCCATTAAACAAAAATTTTAGAAATGCTCTGATGTTACTATGCAGCAACAGCCAGAGAGTAAAGTAGACATAATCGAACGCTAAAATTTGTACTTTGAATTGGTGCGAAAGAATTTGTAAATCGAGTGCAAAAGAGTATCTACAGGGTGCGTTCTAAAAGTAATACAATTATTTTTTTAAGTAATTTATTTGAGTAAGTATTTTAGAGCACTGAGACTGGTTTCGCGGGAAAGCTTAGCGTCCCCTCCCCCACTTACTCCAAGTAGTTTGATCCCACCCCGACCAATAAGAGCGGCGCTGGAAATCTGATTGCATTACTTATGGAACGCACACTCATATATGCATAACCTTATACCCATGGGGTTCTCTCCACCAATTTAGGCCAAGTTTTTGACGATCCCGGGCACTACACGCTACTGAACTCTTAAAGGCTATCTAATATGACATAATACATACTGTAATAACTCATTCTATAATTCTGAATACTTTCTATCTCCCATAATTCTATCCAAAACACTTATTCTTTTCCTTCCTTTACCTTGCTTCCACAGCATTTTCCCATCCATTATCGCTGGGTTATAATTTAATCTGTACATGGTAACAATAATTTTGCGAAATAACATCATTTGGAATGGCAATACCACCAATGAGCTATGGAAATAGCCTTTTTCAACTGATCAACATCGGAAAAAAAACAGAGCTACGATTTGTCTTTCTCAAACCGTGATTTAAATTCTTGCCTGTTCACAAGAAACTCATGCATCCCGCCCCAAATCAAAGCTCGCGATCTCGTAGCGATTTTCCCCGCCATCACCATTGGGATTCGTCATTCTTGGCTGTTTACAATGCTCTGTAGTACTTTATGCTCTTGGTCACCTTGACTCAGGCTAATTCGCTAAAATTTGTCAATTCGAGCATCTTTACTTTCTCATCGCCATCATGGATATCAAATCGTTCCCAGCTGGTCGCGAAACGTCACTGTCCCGTGACCATGGGAATAAATCGACCCTTGCGAATTGCGACCTCAATTCTCACTTCCCCTCGGCTTACTCTCCTAAGCATTGAGCGATAACTGTACCGTGCAAGGCCACTGGCCTATAGACCACAGCAATACCAAGGGAAACGGTAAAATTTTCCGCTGGTGGATTCGATCAGGGTCTTTCTTCATGACCCTGGCATTTATGAACGCGTCGTTGAAGGTGGATTAAAAAAATAATGCAGTAGAAACAGACTTCACTTTCCTAAAAATGTTATTTTTAAAACCAAAGGGTTTAGGATGAAAAGTGGTTTTCAGTCGAGAGTAACCAATTTAGAAACCTATGCCTTGAGTTTTGGATAAAAATTATTGGAGGGGCTAATGTTCATATTCACTTTCAGAATCGCTATACTTTGATTTTGCCGCACAAATATTTGCATGCGTAATTTTACCATGTTTATTCATTAATGGCCGGCGTCCTAACACAACGCGGCACACACATTTGCGGCTTGAGGCATATTTTGGTAGATGCTGAAGGATTTAATAAAATGGTGGGTGCTAGTAAGGTAAAAGAAAATGAGTAAGTGAAAGATTAGGCATTTTGAACGGCATGACAAAGAGAGAAAACTATGATAAATTAATTCAAGTGTAAAGCAAAATATGCCTACATTTCGTAGAGACGTGTGGAGAGAGTTCGGATCTGTGATGATTTTCTGGGCACTTCACAAATAGCGTAAAAAAGGTAGGTAAGGTGCCTAAAAGTTAGTTTTTTGTGGGTTTCCTTGGTACTTTTATGGGGAAATTGGACGCAGCCTTCCCTCTCTAATGCTCTTTTACGCTTGGATAACTTTTCTGAGAAATGTCCCTTTTGCTTGACCCACAAGGTCTGTCCCAAAGGTAGTAAGACATATTTTTCCCGAATAGACGAACGAACGGACGCGTGGCGGTTTCTCTCGCTGTGTTTGAGGTTGGGGAGTCTCAGGAAAGGCTGGAGGCAGTTGGCTCCCAGCCTTTGAGGATCGTTCATTTGTGAAACCTCTATAACGTGGCCTAGTTACGGTCCGTCATGAACCGGTTTTTGGAACAGCGCTATACCATCGAATTTTGCGTGAAACTGGGCAATACTGGGAAAAAGACTCATGAGATGCTCAAGAGAGTTAATGGCCATGGATAGATCGGGTGTTTTTGCATGGCTCAAGTTGCTTCAGGAAGGTAAAGAAGATGTTGAAGGCGCTGAACATTCACGTCACCCTCCGACTTAAAAAGGTTACGAAAGTCTTGCAAGAATTAAGGCTTTGTTGGACAGGGATCGCAGATTAAGTGTTTGCATGGTTCTGATTAACTTAGCATCCCTAAGAGTGATGTACATCGACTTGTGACCAAAAACATGGGCATGAGAAAGGTGTGTGCAAAGTGGGTGCTGTTAGTGCTCCCGGACGAGCAAAAGGAAACTCGCACGCGGATCTGCCAAGAACTTCTCGACCATGAGAGAAATGAGGATCCAGATTTTTTAGATAATGCCCCACCAGACTTGTTCCACTTCCCCCGCCTCAAATCCGTGCTGAGAGGACGTCACCACGACTCGGTGGAAGGATCACAACAGGCCGTGACGAGAGCCTTAGTAGCATTCCGGGCACCGCATTCCAGAAGGCGTGGAAAACCCGCTGGCAGCGGAGGGTGGACGCACAAGGGTGCTACATTCGAATACTTATGACTGAATGTACCAATTATGGCAATACATTTTTTTATCGACTCAGTCCTACTACTTATGGAACAGGACTTGTATGTGTCCGACTTCTGCTGTATCTTATCTCTCCGTGTTCGGCCAGGGACTTTCCCTTCTATTACGTTCTTAGCAAATTAATCGTGGCTCAAAGTGTGTCCAATGTATCTGGTTCTCTACTAAGAATCACCAGACGAATTGGGAAGAGTACGTCATACAGGGTTCGTCCGGAAAATATGTTTATAATGCTCATTGTCTTTTTTGACAAAAGGGGAGTCGTCCACTACGAATTTGTACCTGAACGACAAACTGTAAATGCTGCATTTTACGTCCAAGTGCTCGACGGGCTTCGAAAACGAGTCGCCCGCGTCCGGCCAGCGATCAAAAACATCTGGCGGCTGCATCACGGTAATGCGCCGTCTCACACCGCGCTTGTCGTGTCGGACTTCTAGGCCAAGCACGGCGTGGCAACGCTGCCGCACCCGCCCTACATCCCGGACTTGGCACCACCGGACTTCTTTCTGTTCCCGAAGATAAAGAGGAGTTTGAAAGGAACGCGATACGGGACTTTGGACGCCGTCAAAGAGGCCGTGACGACGTGTCTTCGAGAGGTTCCCGATGATGCCTTCGCGAGAGCGTTCCAGGAATGGGAACGCCGCTGGAACAAGTGTATCGACTCACAAGGGTCCTATTCTGAGGAATATTAGCTTAAGATATGTAAAAGTGTAATATTTTTTTTCCTGAGCCCAGTACACTTATTTTCCGGACGAACCCTGTAATTCTCTTTCCTCTCCGTCAGCATGCCTCCTCTTTTCTCACTCTTTTCTATCAATCATGGTAACTCTTCAACATTCGCCTTTATCACCAGGTTTCCAATCATCGTATTCCTCACTCTTACTCTTTGCAGTGCCCCACTTCACTGAACTATAAAGTGCCAGTCTCCTCAGAATGCTTCCACTCGTTGCTTCCTCATTAGCAACCATATCTTAAGCATTGATAATTCCTCCACAACAATTTAAATTCTCATATTATTTTAGCATATTGGACGAACGCAGATAGCATTCCCGTCGGTTGACGCGTTCTTTCAAAAATAAGAAAGTCAATAGGATATAAATGACCACTGAAGGGACCAAATCCCTAATTTATTTGATTTGGTAATTTATTAGATTAAAGATCCGGTTGTAGGCATGAAAAAATGTCCAATATTTATCTATTCAGTAGGATTTCGAGAGAAAAAACTTTTCTTTTAAAAGTTATCTCTAAGCCAAGCACTCCTTAATATAATATCAATCCAAAATTTCATATTCCAAAGTGATTTTGAAGTTTTCCACATGACCCAATATTTGGCGGACATAATTATAATTGAATATGCCTCTTAACATTAAAAGGTATATTCAAATATTTTGCAATCACCGGCGGAAAATTTGATCGGGTTGTTTTCAAAGGACACTAATTAAAGCCACACTCCTTTAAATGTGATTAGGCGTTTGATAACCCAGTTCATCTGGAGAAAAAACATTGTTTCCTTGTGCATTTCACTTCCTTCCATTGTTTCCTTCATGCGGCATCCTGATAAATCAAGTGCCCATAAAAAAACTCATCCCGTGAATGACTGTTTTTTTTAAATCAAGGGTGGTTGGTTTACGGTTTGCCGTAAAGATTCCATCGCATAAACGCTGAACCTTGGAAGTGGAAACCACTGCATTCCATACTCAATTTGTCGGGATGAGGAAAACCATAGGTACACTAAAGTCTACCGAAAAGTATAGCCTTGCGCCCGAAGGCTGAGCTAGTTTGTGGAGATATAATTCAGTTCGTAGCATGCCCTACGGCTGTACGAGTGTAATATTAAATACAGAATAGGGGTATCTACGTGCTAGTTGCCTGAGACCCAATGAGCCGTCTGTGGTTGGCGGATCGTCGAGCTATGCGTATGGTGCCTATGTTAGTTTCTTTTGTCCTTGTTTTTACTGGCAAGAAATCATGAGCTCTACGGCCTCTACGTTAAAATAAGAAGGGGGGACTCCAATGGCCGTAATATTATGGCCATTTAAGTGTTACAGCCATTGAAGTTTTCCCCCGCCCTTCTTATCTTGTTTTTACTCTTTGCCGAAAATGGAAATTGACAAAATCGCGGACCAACGAATTAATATCAAGTTTTTTGGTGAAGCGCGGTAAAAGTTATCAAGAAATTACTGTAATGTTAACAGCTTTTTATAGGGATAATGCCCAGAAGAAAACTTTCGTTTCCAAGCGCTTCCGTTTCGATGAAGCGCTTTAAAGATGGCCGACAAGACGCCACGGATGATGCAAGGCCGGGACGACCTTCAGCCACCTGTGTTGACGACAACATTGATCGTTTGCGGTCTTACCGTTAATGCTGAGTTCTACCTTACAGCTCAAGCTTTGGGAGATCGCGTACGTCGTGTGCGACCAAATTTGACCCAAGGCGATGGATGGATCCTTCACCATGACAATGCATCTGCACATTTACCATTGATTGTTCCCCAGTTTCTGGCAAAAAATTCAATCAGCATCCTTGATCATCCTCTTTATTCGCCAGATCTCGCCCCCTGCGACTCTTTTCTATTCCCAAAATGCAAAAATATGTTGAGAGGACATCACTGGAAAGATGTGGACACAATAAAGCAAGAAACGACGAGAAAACTAAAAAGCCTAACTGCCGAGGACTTCCAAGGGTGCCTTAAACAGTGTAAAAAAGATGGAATACGTGCATAGCAACGTGTGGAGAGTACTTTGAAGGGGGAAAAAATCGACATGCACTAAATTTTGCAAAATAAACTTATTACGGCCTCAGGTCGCGTATTTATTGGACAGGGTAGTAATTAGAGCCATAAAAATCAATGACTCTTGAACTCCAATCAGTTTTTAACTGAAATAAACATTACCCGAAATTACTTGGTGAGGGAGGTGACCATAGCTTCCTTCTGAACCCGCCACTTGAGCCCCACTTTACGCGACTAAATACCCGAATTCTGCATTACCACCAATCAATGGTTTAACTCGACATATGTCATAGGAAATAGCTATACCGCCAGAGAAGAAGAAACACATTCGAAGGATACTGACAAATATAAAGAAGGGGTTTTTTTATTCGTTTTAAATGAATATACTTTGTAACTTCCGCACAATTTTTACAAAGTTACAAATTATATTCATTTATACAAAGTATACATTTATACAAAGTATATTCATTCATACATACAAAGTATATTCATTTAAAACGAACATGAACCTCCACAAAGTTGAGCCTGAGACCATAGAATTCATAAAGAAGGGGATTAAAGAGTACAACGACCTCAATATGAACAAGATTAAAACTAAGGATCTGAGTTAAGGCGAGAAAGAAAATCTCCAAGTAAGACCAGGTACCCTGGTAGACCCTGGAAGGACACCCTAGAGCAAGTGGCAGGGTTTTGCTATTTAGGCAGGAGGATCATTATTGTTGGAAGAAGTTATAGGGCTACAGTATGAACCATAGCCGGTCCCGGTGGCGGCTGAGTAACGTCCTCGTCTGCCAGCTCTGGGATCCCGAGTTCGATTCCTAGCTGGGTGGATATTCATAGAGATTGGGTGCTTGTAACTGCGTCCATTGTTAATAATCCGAGATAAAGGCCCAAAAGTGCTGTTTTCGACTAATACTAGAAAAATAAATAGAAAAGCCTTTCCATAAAAAGAAGCAACTACTAACGACAAAGACTAGTGCGAAGCGATTCGATAAAAAGTTATAGATGGAGACTTTTTTTCCACAGACATGAAACTTGGACAATGAGAGCAAAAGAGATAGATATATAGATATATGGAAAACTTCCTTTACTTAATCTAGCATGGCACTAAAAATATACTCTAAAATATCCATGAAAATAACCCTTTGTTAATATCCACGTGCAACACGCCTCCATGTGATTCGCCTACCCTTAGGCCAACCCAAGGTCCGTCGCCACGCAGTTCACCCTGCATCCATTTTTCGGCAGCTTTGAATATCTCCCAACAGTGCTCTTATTTTCTGCTATAATGCTTAGTTTAATTTAGATTATTCGATTATATCTACTATTAACTTAGTTAATGTTCGAATGATGACGCTAATGCTTCATAACAAACGAAAAATGGAAACTGGATGACCGAAGCCCAAACCATCTTCGACCTCAGTTACTTGTGGCAACGGAAACATTCGAACCATTAAGCATGAAACCAAAGGAGCTCTCCGAAATGAGAACAGATATTTTCCGAATCGCGGGAGATTTAAAAGGTCATAAACAATGAACTTTTTTCGGAGAAAAAATCTGAACCACGGAGCCCACCATCAACCTGCAGCTGCGCTTCCTTTTTTGGAGATTATTCTTGGCAAGGGCGACGGCGGGGCCGGGGGAGGGAGGAATTAGGGAAGAGCCTCTGGTTGGGGACGATATTGCGACCGCCAATTGAGTCAATTCCGACAGTCACTGTTCAGTTGCCTCCCCTCGCGTCCCATCACCCGGCGTGAAGGAAAGGAGGCAAGGGTCCCCCACCGCCCAAGGAGTTCCTGGGGACCGAAGGACGCCTCGCTACCCCTCCTTCCCTCCGAATCACCCCCGCGCCGTGGGAAGGTTCGCTTCTTCGCTCGCTCAAGGCTCAAATAGAGCGAGAGAAAAGAGGCGCTCTCATCACTCCACGGCGGGAGAGAATGGATGCGGCGGTTCTGCTCACTGCTGACGCAAGTATTGCCTCGACACCCGAGGTCTCGAAACCGCGAGTGCGAACGTATCCGGGTTGAGGGGAAAATGAGAGATACGGTGGCGTCGCGAAAGCAATCCACGGCAAAACTGACCAGGTGGCGCTTTCTTTTTTTCGAATAAAGCAAAGTAAAGCACACATATTTTAAAAAATCGGATGCTTGTCCAAAGGAGGAAAAATGTCAGGGCATTAAAGAGTAGGTATTCCTATTCACATTATTGTACCGTAGTTAAAAATGGACATTAGAGGATTTGATTTTAACGCAAGGGTATCGAATAAATGCGTTGATATAACGTATATCTAGTAATTGATTGGTCTAATTATTTATAAGACATTGTCTCAGGCGTTATTTGGTGGAAGGCTTTCATAGTAAATGAAGGCAGACTAATTTTGCAGATTCCACTGGAATTTTATATTTTTCTCGACCTTTATCCCCTGATGATGATGCCTCGCAACGAAACCATGGTCGTGGAAAAAATTAATAAAAAGTTCAGTGGAATTTGCAAAATTAGTCTCCATTCATTTCTAATTATTTATTTTTATAACTTTGTCGGAATGTGTTTCGAGCGAATGGCCTAGGATATTGAACTACAGTAAAATAAAAACCCGGACTACATACGAATTACAATAATTACGGCATTATAAAGTTATCTTTGGAAAAAATATAAGGGGTCGATGAAAGTACTGATAGAATTTTCCCCATCTATTCCTCCACTGACCGGATATTCAAAGCACCCTTCAGGACCCCCCTACCCAGACTTTCAATAAAGCCCGTCAGAATCTGTTAGAAGAAATTTAATAATCTATATGAAGGATGTTAATGAAAGTTAGTTGTAATATTCCAGAGCATTTATTGCCTGCAACGTGCTTCAATACACACGAATCATCTCATGTCCGATGTATTTTAACTTGTATTCGTGGTGATGACCAACTAGAATCCCCACAGTAGCATAATTTTTCACCTTACGCAAGGAATTATTTTCTTAGGTTTTCAAATCACCTTAAAAATTACTGAACAGCGTCGTGAACTTAAACGTATTTACGTAAGAAAATACTTATATTCAATTCTTCGGCAATGATCTGGTTTTAGGCAAAAATATCCTCTTCGCCGATCATTCTCGCCTGATACTTTGTTTCCCACTGCTATCTCTGCCCGACTTTTCCGTTTCATTTAGTTCACATCACCCAAGTCCTCCTCTTCTTCCGTCCCCGTATACAAGATCTCAAATGGAATATTCGGTACGATATGCTCATATCAAACTGTCCTAAGTAAAGCTATCTCCTATGTAAATATCCTCCAAAGTTTAAAGAGTATTTTTCATCAATTACTCCTTCCTCATTAGCGTTTTTTTCGCCAAACTTATTCGTATGAAATCACAAATACGACCATTACGTGGGAAGGAACAACGCAATGTTCCACACAGTTTATATTGATACGGCGTGTTTCATCGTGATGCACAGTTCATCATCAGGTATAAATGCAACTTGATGGACCCTATATTAATGTTCGTCCATATTATTGCTCAAATGCGTAAACCATTCCATCTGCTTTAATTATTACTTCCAAATTTCATGCTTTAGTCTTCCGATTTCTTAAGAATCTCAGCATTTGCATTATGACTCATAACTCTTAACCTTTCCAGGTATTTCTCAATGGTTGCAAAATACGCTCAAAACTGACTTTAATCGTTTGGATAAACCCCCGAGAAATAAGGTTTAATTATTCAAAATGGTGATATAATCTCCCTGCTTACTTTTATTCTTACTTCTAACCTACTATTGCATGTCTTTAAAAAGTTACATTCGGTGAGGATGCAACTAACATAATTCTTCTCTTTGGTGGACTTTGAAGCCAACGAGATGCAAATAACAAACTCGGAAGGCCGTAAAATTCACCATCATCTGCAGAAAATGGAGAGAAAACCGCAACGGTTATTTTTTATTTTTCAGGAGGTCTTAATATCAAGTGTGAGGCGTTAGTAATTTTTGCGACGAATTTTTTTGTATTTTCCTTAAATTAGAGACAGCTCGAGAAGAGACCGGATGACAAACCTCCCTTTGCGAGCTTTCATAGAATTTTGAACGGCAAGTGTGAAAAATATGCTTATCTCCACTTTGAATTTCAAACGCTAATGAAGTGAGGGTGCGAGAGCGAAAAGATTTTGAAAATTTAAAGACAAAACCCCAATTATTAAGTTGTTACTTACAGAGGTCATAGCTGTCCGAGAAAACTTAAGTAAAAGTTTAAAAGACAGATGAAGGTCAACGCTATAGTGGCGCCATTTTCGGTCTTATAATCTATGATATCATTACAACTTTCACACTGGCAAAATGACTTAAGATTTTATAAAATAAGATGAACCTATATAGCGTACTAAAATGATGATATAGACATTTATAAACACTACGATTCCACGAATCAATATCTGTTTTCCACGACTATGGTTTCACCAGCAGTTTGGCATAATTAGGCAATCTGGGATTGTGCCGAACTGTTGGGGGAGCCATGGTCGTGGAAAATATTCATGCAAATCCAGTGTATCAATTTATCAGTATATTGGATAAGGTTCACCAACAGCTCAAAGAGTATCATTATTAAGGCTGAGAGCGTGTTATTTGATTTGCATAGATATAATAGCGGCGGTTCCAAAAATCCAGAGAAAGGCACTAATTAATTATTATGATTAATTATCTTGTAAATAAAAACAAAAGAAACGTTATGAGAATTTCGAGAAGGAGGAAAGCTAAGTTAAACGCTAAAACAGGGGGCAAAAACTAAAGCATGTGGCAGAGTTTACCTGGCTTGGAGGAGTTTTGTACCAAGATGGTCAAAGTAGCTGGGACACAAGAAAAAGTTGCGTTGGAAGGAGGAGGGAATTGAAGACGGGGACGCTGAGTTGGGGTTTTAAGAAAAGACACGTTTAAACTTTGACATGGGACGTGTTTTGGTACGGCACGGTAACTTGGTCGTTTAAGCAAGATGATAGGTGTGGATGAAAAGAAAAAAACGAGGAAATGCAGGGCATAGTGAGAGGAGAGAAGAGAGGGTTGTTGGGAGATATCCATAGGAGTCAGGTAAGATTGACGCAGAGTATTTTGATTGATATTGGGACAATGAAGACTGTGATATAGGAGAGGACATTAGGCAAACAAGGAAAGGAAACTGTTAATAGGATAGACATGCTGGATGGAATGAAGGGAGGAAGGAAGCGTTTGGAATTGAAGAGGGTTTATTGCAATGTCAGATTGTGTCCTGACCGGATTTTCTTGGAATACATCAAAAGTGAAATACCCCTAGTATTAAAAGTTGGCTAGTACCTCATGGACTGTGGCGCATCCTACGAATGCCTGTGATATTGTATGCATGGTATTTCAAAACAACATCTTGTTCCTATAAAAAGCCCCCAAAATCTCAAAGTGCAAGAGTACGCCTCGACAGCTTAACTGGCTAAAGTACTCGGCCGGATCTCGAGAGATCCGGTTTCGAATTCCGGTCAGGGCGAATAATGTTAACACTGTGAAATTGTTGCATTTTAATACGTATTTAGCGGAAGCGTTCGTTAAAAGTTACTGCCGCGGCATCTTCCGCAGTATCATGAAACAAATGAGTATTAAATTCGTGTCCATCCAAAACCTCTTAAACGGTACACAAACAACGTGAAGCAATGCATGAATAACTTGCGATTATGATAACATGGCCTACTGCTTGAAGTATATTTCTTCTATCTTTTATTTTCTTTGACATTTGAGGATTTAATTTTGAATACTTCCCGTTGCCCTCATTCCTTTTTCCCTCCCTGAGTGAACATTCTTGAACACATATGTTTCTCCATACATGTGATAACATTAAGGAAAAAGCTATTGTTTTGTAAACTTTTAACCAAATTCCCCCTCTCATTTAGTTCCTTAGAGTACCTTGAATTGTCCAAGGCATACTTCTGAACCTTGATAGTTTAACTTAGCATGAGTTACCGTGAGAGATGGCTTATATCTGAGGTCAATTGGGACACTAGGCGAGTACTTTAATATGGGTAGGACTATCAGGAAATGGCGGGAGAAAGGTGAAAAGACACCTAGCGTCGTCGGCATCGGCCTACTCTATAAACGAAAGTCGACAAGGGATCACACCATTTGACGTCCTATCCGATAGACTTCGTACTCTATTTACGCTTACGTCTAAGATTCCAGTAAGTATCATATTCATATGAGATATTACGAGGTTTTATTTGTTGTCGTCTGTGAGACCCATCGAGAGGTACCCCCCGACGTGCACAGATTTGACGGTATCCTAATTGTTCAATAATGAAGACGACACGTTCCTTGGATATTTCAATATGGTTTTTGATACGCTTTTGAGTGATTTGCCGGTCATTTTTAATCATATCTTCGACGAGTTTTTGATGTGTATCGTCTCTGGAAGTGATCGGGCGTCCGCTGTGTGTTTCATCAACAATCATGGCTTTTCCAGGCTCGCAACCACAAAATATTACTACTCATCGATTTAAAGTAGATGTATCAACATCATCGTCACCATAAATAGCCTTTAAACGACAACGAATCTCAGTAAGACTCACTTTTGCAGCAGTTAAAAATTCGATAACAGCAAGCTGTGTAACTCGCTTTGACATGAACACGCCTCCATACTTCCGCTTCTCAAAATACGTACACTGGATGTAAGTAACGACCTCAAAACCTGCGCATGCGCATTGAGGGGGAATGTTACTTCCACATTCCACCAGGAGTGCTTCTGAAGGTAATTTTGTTTATCGTCTACAAGGAGGTGTGCATTCGTTTTCAGCCTGCCCTCGTACATTCAAGATAAAACAATTGAAACTCCAGCAATCGTGAATTGTCAAAGTTACGCCCTACCTTCTTGGAGGAGTCTTAGAAGGAAAGAGACGCCTCCCACGTATGCAGATTTAAGTGGTGCCGATGGTGTCTCGACGCCAAGGCCTCGCAGAGAAGGCATGGGGAGGAGAGGTCTTTGCGGTGTTTGCTTCGCTTTTCCGCCTGGACTACGCATCAGCGCACATCCGATATCCCTCTCGGAGACGACGCTCTCGAGTCCATTATCTCCCGAGAAACCAAGGTCCGGAAGCCGAGACGAGGAAGGACCCCAGCTCATCAGGGTAATGGGCCGCGCCGGGCGGGCGCGAATACACGCACTCGCAGGGGATCGAACGTCATTTCCCCGCCCACGGAACGGCGGCGCAAGTGCGGATCACGTCGCCGAACCGAGTCCCTGAGTGAATTAATACACACTTCCAGTCACATTTACCTGAGAATGATTAAGACTCTTTTTTTGCGTCGCAGCATTGTATTTAACTACTTCATTGCGAGTGGTGATTCTTGTGGTCGTGAGTGGTCGTTTTCTAACTATTTTTCGTGCACAAATAATTTTACTATCGGGAGATTTTTGACGAAATATTAAAGTATGGTGCGATAAAGCAATATGATTTGTATTGACGAGTGTGCTTTAAAAATAAATATGAGAAACAAATGGTATTCAAAATTGTTACGATACAAAAATGCTCTGTGTTGGTAAATGAGTGTAAGACAACCAACCTATTTTAATAAGTCAAAAGATATTTGAGTTTACGTCTTACCTCACTCTTGGAGTGAGGTAAGACGTAAACTCTTCTGTCACCCGTCATCTGGACATAGTGATGCGGTTTCGGAAAAACAAATTAGTTTAAAAGTTCATTCATCACTCGCACAATCAAAATTCACAAGAACACCAAGACCATGCATTTTGAAATGCTAGACAAAAGTATTTAGTTCACATTTTTTATGCATAATGTGCCAATCCGTTTTTTAACCCCTTAATACAGATGCCAAGACTCTTATCGTAATACACAAAGCATTTGTATCAAGCCTTAGTTTCGACGTCATATCCATTACACCAAGTTTCGTCACCTGTTATTATAACACGTTTCAGTAGTCATTCTGAATCGTCGTTGACTTCATTTAGTGACTCCTGAACAACTTCCATTCGCTGCTGTCGTTGTCCAAAATTCAATATTTTAGGAACAAATTTTGCTGTCACGCGTTTCACGCTCAAAACATTTGAAAATATTCCATGACATGATCCAATCGATATGCCAACATCCTCAGCGACCTCTCTAATTGTGATTCGGCGATCGTTCATAACCATTTATTTCACTTTTTCCACGTTTTCATCAATTGTTGATGTGCTGGGGCGCTCGTCGTCTTCAATTTCCTCACGCCCATCTTTATATGAAACGCTTATACCACTCGCGTAAAACTCTTGTTTTACTCATAGCAGAATCACCATAGGCATTTATTATCATTTCACACGCTTTGTTATACTTTATTTCATTTTTTACGCAAAATTTAATACGAATTCTTTGATCCATAATTTTTTACAAACGAAAATCGCCGAGCTCATAAAAACACGTCTAACCTTAGTGGCCGCCACAGACAAAGTCCACAATGAAAACAGCTGAAAGTTTTATCATACTTTAGGGGCATGTATACCAACATAAGAAAAAAATTCATTCCCTGAAGCTTTATATAAAGTACTACTCAACATTTCCAAACAAAACAAATAATTCCTATGTTCAAAGATATCCCTGAAAACATGATTCTTGGAGCAAAACGGAGAGGCCAAATTGATATTACACGCACGAGCTGTCAACTCACCTCGAGTACCCAATCCCTCACAGCTCGGTGGACAATTATGATTGTCGTGGTGTAAAACAATTTGAAAGGGAATTTTATATTAATTAAAGGGATTCGGAGAAAACTTGCCCGCGTCATCATCATTTAAGTCTAATTCATTTAACATTACTCCCGGCATTATTTTTCAGTCCGTGTAGGGTTTAAATTCCTCAGAAGACAGATTTCCGACTTTGACGTGTTAATTCCATCTTCTTTTCCAGCCTCTGAATTTTTCACCGCCCAATTTTTCCCCCAAGTCACCTTGCGAAGACTGACAAGACACATCGGTCAGCCCCGTAGGCTAATTTGGATTTATGGCACGCTGTGGCTGCACTTCGGTATCCATAAATTTCAACTTAGGTGCAAATTTGCTAGAGGTTAAATCTGCTCTATTCATTTACCTTCGTCTTCAAAAATTTAAGTAGGCCTTTGGGGCTGGGTTTATCGTTTACCTTCCCACGGTTTCACGCCTAACAGAGGATGTTAAATTTATAGGTATTACTTAAACATAGAATTAATGTTCACTTTTAGGAATATGTCCTCATTTTAGGTCTATTTAGGTAATTGGTCGCGCAAACGATCATTAGAGATATAGTTTTGATATCGCGCGTCTTAAAAACTACAAAAATTTTCACATTATCCACGTATTTCCATGGCTTTAAATGGCAGATGGAAGCACTGTCATATTCACTGCTGTAAAGTCATGAATATTCCTCCTCCCTGAGTTTTATTATTTTCGAGCCATCACCACCCCAGATTTTATTTATAATTTTATGACACCGTCGCACATATTCGCCCTCTAATGCAGATCACACGCAGCTGCATTCCTCCGTCAGCAACGATAATATCTTTCCGCTACGTTCGCCTGAATTACTGCGGGCTCTATACATAGCAAGGAATGGAGCCTGGCATTACCCCTTTCTCGTAGAATTTATTGCAGGATTCACATACGATTTCAATTCTACGACGCATTCCAGGCATACAAGATGCGTTCCGAAAGTAATGCATTTGAATTTCCAGCGCCGCTCCTCTTGGTCGGAGTGGAATCGAACCACTTGGAGTAGGTGGGGGAGAGGGAACGCTAAGATTTACCGCGAAACCGGTCTCAGTACTGTCTAATCTCAGGAAGAGCCAGGACGTCAGTTATTGTAATCCTCTGCGCGCCGGCCGTTTTACGAAAAAATGGAATCGACGATGGAGCAACTAATTACTAAGTTACTCTGCTCTGTCCTACTCACAAGTTTCGAGGTGGTTAAAGGTCTTTAAGGAGGGCCGAGAAGGGGTTCACGACGAACAGCACTCTGGGCGGCCGTCAACCAGCAAAAACCGACAGCAATATACCTCGTGTTCGACAAATGTTGCATTCTGATCGTCGATTGAGTATCAAGATGGTTGCCAATGAACTGAACTTGTCTACTGTTGTGTTTAGAACTGTTACTAAAGATTTAGCGATGAGGAAAGTGTGCGCCAAGTTCGTGCTCAAGGTGTTTGCCACAACGCGCTACGAGTCCACGAGTTCCTGGCCAAACACCAGGTGCCAACGCTGTCCCACCCACCCCCCCATTAATCCTGACGTCTCCCCATCAGACTTCTTTTTGTTTCCTCCGATTAAGAAAGCCCTAATAGGAACCCAGTTTGCGTCCATAGAAGAGATTCAATCAGTCGTAACGAAGACCTTACGAGAGGTCACTGAAGACGCCTTTCAGGTCATGTATTGGTCATGACCGAGTCACTGGAAAAAATGTGCAGAGACCCAAGGACAGTACTTTGAAGAATTTTAAGTGTTTGTACAAATATTTTCAATAAATCACTTTAAAAAAATTAAATTACTTTTGGAGCGCACCCTGTAGTTAGATGCGGTTTGCACAAAGTGGGCTCCATTCAGTTCTGTCGGGACAGGAGTAACAAAGACTCCCGCATGCTCCAGAGTTGCGGACTCCAATACCCCTTCTAATGCGAAATTTGGACAAATCTTGTAATACAGGTGATGCAGGAAAACGTCTTGAGAGGACGAAACCGGCTCAATGGGATCCCAATTGGCGCATGGGGTACATGTGGCATCCGTCAGATAAAAACCTTAATATTAAATAACACTGCTGCTTTAATCCTCACTGGTTTGCTGTTGAATTAGCTCAATAAAAATTACCTAAACGTGGAAGATGTAAGTCAATAAATTTTAAGTTCATCGGTGGTTCGGTGGTATAACGCTCGCTGGAGCTATTCTCGGTACTTGCAACCTTTTGTGACAGGTGGATAAAATCACAGTTTATTTCTAATATGAATGTTTCACGGGTCACAGATGCGAGTTGTTCTGGAATCATTTCGGGAACTTTCTTTCATTCAAGTAGCTGATTAGAGAACGGGAACAACCAAACCTTCCCGAATTACATCCTTATTGTTTCATTTCTATGGTTCCATAAAATTGATGTGGATGGATATATTAATCATTTAAGTCATTGATTATTTGAACACCACCCAGTGACAATCGAGAAGTGACATTTCCTTACGAGGTGTAATGCGGCCCTCCAGAAATCCGCTCTCACGGACTGCAGCGCCTGCACGTCCCAAGATGCGCACAAGAAGAACAAAGCGCTAGGTTGGCGCTGAGGAGGCCAAAGTGAAAGAACGTGCAAACGGTTCTCTGAGTCGGAAAATCCAAACTTTTTCTCTTCACTCAAAACATCAATAAGCATCGGTGGTTCAGTGGTAGAATGCTCGCCTGCCACGCGGGCGGCCCGGGTTCGATTCCCGGCCGATGCAATTCTTTTTTAATCAGACTTCTATTTTAAATGCCTTAAAATTGGAGGTTTGGTGTCTTAACTTTATTTTCTTCCTTTTTCCTTCCTTGTGATTTTCAATTAAATGCTTTCTTGGCCCTGAGATTTTTCAATTTCTATCCAGTACTTTGCATCAGAAAAGAGAGTTCAAAGGGTTCTGAGAGTCAATTGAGTGGAGCACCGGGCTCACAGCTGAAAGTTGATGCGGGATGGAACCTCCGGACACTCTCAGCTGTGATTCTTCGCTAAATCTCTGATTTTCCGAGTGCAGACGTCTTTTTGAGAAATCCCAGACGGATAAGGTTACATCTAATAAAAGTGCAAAGTAAATTGATCAAAAAATGAACTAGAAATGTCTAGTACTGTTTCTTCCTTCTTTTTTATTCCTCAACAATATTAACTCCGAAGTGAGATAAATTTGACTACTCTACTATGTCCTAGTGCATCATTGTTCAAAAATTAATACCATGGAAATTCGTGGACATTTCTGTATTTAATATCTGCAAATTTCCATTTTTTTCAACCATTTTGCAATTTTCTGAAATAATATTTAAATAATAATTAATTCGGAAAGAATATTATACTTTCCAATTTAACAATTAGTTGAAACTGTGACATTTGTCATTGCTTTGAATTCGCCTTTCTTGTTTGCATCTTATCCTGGTGCAATTTACCTTCACCTTGCACTGAACAGAAGGATATTCTCCTGCTAACTACGCAACAGCGCCTTTCTAAATTTCACAGATGACCTAAGACAGTGCAACAATAAAAATAATTTATTCAGTCTTTCATGTTTTACATTTGGCCGGAATATTGTACCTCAGCATCACTGTGTGCTGCCAATCTAAGACAGGTGCAGCAGGTAACTGCTCATATCGAATCAAACTTTGTATATATCATCTCGCTCTCCAGCCTTAATATATTGAATTTCCAAAGACAAATCGAAATTTGACGACCTCCATCCCCACAGCGACTGAACAAAAGATAAAAAAAAATCAATTTCGAGTCCTTACCTTACACAAAAACCCACTCTTGTCTCCTTATTACTATTTATCGTAGAATGTTATTAGAGTGCAACAATTTCAGAGTCTAAAAACCATTCATCTTGACCGGGATTCGAACCTGAATACCTCGATATCCGGCCGAGTACTTTATTTAGTTAAGCTATCGAGCTTTAAAGAGCAAGATGTTGTGACGAAATACCATACATACAATGTCAAAGGCATTCGTAGTTGTGTGCGACGCGCATCAGCCCACGAGGTTAAAGTTTCGTGGAATGTCATTAGAAATTACTATCGAACTTATCGTAGATTAATTTTTTTAGACCAACATTTTGGTGCACGACGCCATCACTGAGCAAAATATTTTCTCAAGCACAGGCGTCATACACATGCCGGATGGATTACGCCAAAATGAGGGAGAGGACATCAGCCGGGGAAGGAAATAGGGACGGAGAAAAGGGTGGAATTTCGGTGAAGGGGGACTTTGCAGAAAGGAAACAAATATTAATTCTTGATAAAATTTCCATTCCGGACAAGTTTACCACAACTCCGGACAGTTCGAGTGCATTCAACTCGCGCCGTCTGATAAATACGAAGAATGAAACGAAGGCTGTCGCACGCTGCCGTGTCATTTATCATGAAGATATTTCGCAGGTAATTATTATCATTATTTATATTTCCGAATGAACTGGCACGTTCTTTTTTTCTTCTTCTGTTTCAAAATGTGGTTATCTAACTCTATCTCGTAAGCACATTCTGACAATTTGATTAAAAAAATGAACCCAGCTCTTCTGATATGTGTTTATGCGATATTTGCATCTACCTCTAAGGATTTTCATGGTGAGTGGTGTCTTCGATGTCTTTTTTTTAAGCTTTGAACAATGGTTTATTCCAATTTTATCAGAGAGGAATATCACCGGTTGAATAACGGCAAGGTGCTGGTTGTTATCATCCCTTTTTATGGCGTCGCCTCAGATGTTGTGTTTTCGTGGAAGTTCACCGTTCGCCTTTATCCAGTCCTTGGTTGGCGGAGGAGCCACGCAGGAAGGCACCATCCCGGTGAAGAGAGCCTGCGTGCGGAATTCCTCGGCGTCCTTTCATCAAAGCCGATCAAGCACGTGTGGAAAATTTCAAGATCTTGGGACATGGTACCCGTAGAGCCATGAGTACGGAAATGTAAAAAGAAACTCATAGGTCAACTTCAATTACTCAAAAAAATGCGGAAGGTCATCGCTTTTCTCAATCGACCTCAATGCTTAAAAGAAAATTATTCAGTAATGGCCGTGAGATGATAATAATAATTTGGCCCGTTCGATCAGAATCGGGCAATTTGTTTCAATTTTTTGGGGGTACCTTATTTTAAAACCCCAAATACAAAATATGAGTTATATGCCCTTCCTTTCCGTCGCTCTCCCCATTCCCACTTTATCTTTTGCTGATAAATTTATCCAATATTTTCCTGATCGATTTCTCGTGCAGATATTTCCCAATTTGTTGGACGTTTTGCAGATATCCAAGGATACCTTCCAGTTCGCGTCTTTCCTCGGCATAAATTGGGCAACAAAGTGAAGAGGTGTATTGCCGTGTCCTCCTCCATCGTGCATTCACACATCCCCTCCTTTTCTTTCCCTATTTTCTTGAGGTATGATCTGAGCACCCCGTGTCCTGTTCAAATTTGCGTCATTCCTGTGTACCTTTTAAAGTTGGTCTTCATTCTTCCCTTCACGCTAGGTAGGAATTGCCTGGTTGTTTTCCCCTTTCCAAATGTTTCCCATTCCCATTTCTCCAGGAAATGCGCTCTTATAACCTTCCTGTTCCTGCTCCATTTCTCAGTTGGAGACAAAGTCACATCTCCTATGGCCGTAAGATGCGGTACTATTAAAAAAGAGTATTTAGAGATATTATAATGATCAAGTAACTCTAAATTTTCCGATATTTACCAAATTTAGATCAGGCCAGATTTTCATGTTGGTGCTACGGCACCTTCGGGTGTGGAATGAGTAAAAATACCTTCTAATGAGCACTCATATCTCGGGAGAAATAAAGAGAGGGGGTCAGCCTGTCCGTCCTCTGCCCACAGGGGGAGGGTTCAACGGAGGAAGGGGAGAGAAGCAGATCCATCAGTATCCCTCTCCGCTCCCTTTCCTCCGAGATGAAGCTGTACGTGATACCGAACTTGCACGTTTTTTGATGATGGGTAGGTTCTCCCAAGATGACATGGGGCCTGGTTCGTAACCTGGTTAAAAATAGTCGTACATTGTTTAACTAGTGGAAAATTGAAATCATTTAGTCATTAGCACGTTCCAATTCTGCCAAAACATGCCTGAGAGAAAGCAATTGCGGGGTGCAAAAACAATTTCGGAACGGAGTAAAGACTGGTGATTAAAATTGAATCTTTTCGAATAAAATGGATGGGGTTATATAAATCATAACATGTCAAAGAATTGAAAATACACTATTTCAGTAATCTTATAAGCATGTTCAGTGGTAATCCATTTCCTTACCTAAAGCCCATTTTAAAGTCTCATGGCACTTCAAACGCAAAGGGTTGGAAAAACCATAGCATGGATGAAATATAGTTGGTGGAATTGAACTACGAGCACTATGCATCGCAATAATCGTATATATATATATATATATATATATATATATATATATATATATATATATATATATATATATATATATATACATATATATATATATATTTTTTCATATGTATATTCATTCACATAGGAATAGATCTAAAAAGGATTTCTTAGTGTAACGATAGTAACGATTTCTCTAAGTACTGCGATGAAAAATAAGGTATCTCTCTATTCGTCAATCTTTCAGCTAAAACATCAGAAAGTTTTTTAGGGTTATTACATTATTTTTCCGAAACGCAAAACCGATACAAATCCGTTCAAAGTGTTTCACAGACTGCAAACCGTTTGAGTTGAGAGGATGGTCCGACTTCCAAGATTAATGGAGAAATTATCCCGCCGCACACCGTGAAAATTCCGCGCACGTGCTGTCACGGGAGAGGAAAAAAAACAATAAAAAACACCCGTGGTCACGTTAAATAATGCGTCGCACAGTTCTGAGACCATTAATCGAGTCGCTCGGATGCGCTCGACCGCCGCTTAGAAATGGAAGATCCTCGAATGCAAGTCGGGGGCGGCGTCCCACATCCCCCGCTCCCTCCACCCCGGGGCTCGGTTCCTTCGGTCAGTGAAGTCCGAAGATGCGGACGATCGCACGTTACGACGGAGGGGGGACCTCGCGCGGGGTGATCGACGAGCGACGCAGGGCGTCCTTCAAACATCGGCGTCGCCTTGCTGCGTCGGAATGAGGCGGTCACCCCAACCCCGCTCGCAAATCGCCCACCTCCTCGACCCGCTTCCACCCGAGTGGAAACACAATGACGAGACCATAACTCATTGTTTCAAGTTGGACGGGGTCTAGGAGCTTTTGCTCCACTGGAGAACAGGGGCGGCGGCAGTACTTCGTGAGAGAAAAAACACCTAGTCTGATTGTGAGTGAAGGTAAACGGAGACGATTATGAATTTCTGTCACCTTGGCAGCGAAAAATGTTTGCATTAAATACTGAAGTAAATGAATACCAACGCGTAATTTTGGTATTCGTTTTTTTCTGCAATTCGATTTTCGATTAAGATGGCGAGCTACATCCCACAAAATAATGATCACTTTATTAAAATAAAATGATGAAGGCATCTCATAGAGTGCCTGGAGTCTTGTCATTTTAACGAAGTCAGTCTGAAGGTACTTTTATATAACAAATTATTTATGTTACAAATGACTGTATTTTATTAAAACCTTTCAAAAAACTTAAGTCTATTTAAATAGAGCTATTCTTGATTTTTATTTCTGTCGAATACTATGCGCAAACACTAATACTTTCAAATGGGAAAACAATTTTGCATCGAACTGTAATTATTCTGCGCAATGCGATGATTCATCAGTCATTTTCTCATTGAATACAACTCACGGCTATAGAAATGAAATATTATGAGGCTCCTAAATGTATTATTTTCTTGGTTTTCAATTGAATTCAAAGAATCGAAAGTGAGATGTCTACCTATCAACTTACTCCGATGTGGAGTTATTAAAAATGCCTGCCTCCTTAAACCCATCACGCCATTATGGCATCGCCAGTTTTGGCAATTCTTCGGCATTGACGCTTTTCACGAATCCATTCTTTTTTGCCACTCACCGTGAATTTGTTCTTAGAATGACTGATAACTATACAAAAATGACCCATGGCCTAAATACTCTCAATCATATTATATATCGTTAAAACCCATGCAATGTAATCTCTCAGCACGGTCTCATCAAAACGTGCCGTGCCATTCATTAAAATCTTACGCTAGTGGAGAAAGGAGATTCTTATCCATATTAATATAATATGGACCAGTGAGTTGACGTCATCGGTCCTTTATCTGCGTGTTATCAGGTATTTTTTTGAAAATATCAATGATATGGATTGAAGGGCATTATTAATTTATTATAAACGAAACACGCATAGGGATCTAGGCTCCTTCTAGGTTCACCCACGATCGACCTATGGTTCAGTATTTAAATAAGTATCCATATTTAGAACGGCATGAGGTTCATATTATTAGTTTAAAAGCTAAATTTTAATTACATTTTCATCATTGAAAGCCGAAATAAGACAAACAATTCGCTTTCAGAATTTAAATTGGAAACCAAGAAAGTGTTTCCTTTGAGAGTGCCATTAAAATAAATCTAAACCTCAGAGTTGTATTCGGTAAGAAAATGATCGATTAATGTAGGCTAATTACGCTTAATACATATATATCGAGCAAAGAATATTGAACTTGAAATGTGTCCATTTGACAGTATTATTTTTATAATGGCCTAAAATATCACCGTAACTTTTCATGCCTAAGTGAGTTCTAAGGCTATTCTTTATGAAAATTGATTTTGACCGATAGCATAAACTTCGTATATTTACAAAATAAATTTGCATCGGTACTACCGGCTTCGACACATTACTAGGTATGCATCTGATAATGTCGCCTATGAATCTAAATTTATAATGCCGAAATAAATAGATTATGGAAATATAAAATGTCTGCTCATTCGGTGATTATGTTCAGAGTTTAGTCATAAATAGGGGAACCTATTCCATCATTAAATAAGATTGATTGTAAGGGAAGAAAACATAATGAGGTCATACTCTTCCAGTCACTTATTAGTGTTTTATTCCATTTGTTTCGGCAGGGAATATCCTCACGATATCATGATTATAGATTTAGGGAATATAAACAACCCTGAAAATGCTACGTTTTTCGAAAGAAGATAATATTTTGACGGCATATGATTTCGGTGTATAGTTTGCAATCTAACGAAGACAAACTCAAATCTATCGAAAAAAACGAAGACTAACTTCGTAGATTCCAGTGCACTCTTTAGTTTTCAGGAATACGGTTTCGCTGCAAGGCAACATCAACACCTGATTATGTTGCCTTGCAACTAAACCATAGCCGTAAAAAATTTGAAGTCCAGTAGGATCTACAAAGTTAGTCTTCTATGTTTTACTAATATTGTTATACTATTTGTTTTGTAATACTATCAAGTAGCGCCTAAGACAGTGTCATAAAATCAAATCTCTTAAAGAATCCCCAAGCCCGCTAATGTCCCAACCATTCAGTCACATTTGGGGTCTTCCCGAATTTTATGGAAAGTGTAGATTATTCCAATGTTTTCCCGTATTTCTACTTCTCTCACGAAGCTGGTTCGAAAAGATATACATTTGGGGAGATGGACACGATCAAAGTCTGGGACGCTTACGGCTAATGTCTCATCACGCAACCACTTTTGAATTTCCCTGGATTTTCCAAATTATCCATTCTAACTATTGATGCATCAAGCTGCGCCCTTGGCGGAGTACCAACTCAAGAATTCAAGGATGGAGACATCCTGTTGCTTACGCGAGCAGACAACTGCTTGCGTTAAGCAGAGGACTCCTATTCCACTGCGGAATTGGAGTGCTTGGCCGCAGGTCACATGATCATGAAATTTCGAGTGTATCTATTAGTTCGTCTTTCCATTCTTTGTACGGACCTAAAACCTTTGAAATTGATGCATCCCTTTATAAAGAACCAAAACCGAGAGTAACTAGGTGGGTTTTGGAATCGAGTTTTTATGATATTCGTAAAATACCGCTCGGGAAAGGTTATTCCACACTTTCAAGGATTCCAATCGTGGTTAACGCCGTGGAGACTATAGAGTTCGATTCCGTTTGGATTAAAGATACGTACGTGGAATAATGAGAGAGCAAGCCCGCAGCCCAGAGCTCGAAAATTTTCTCTCCTTGGCGAAGCTACATGGTCCAAATTCTTTCTCTGGTGCGTTTTTTACTCTGTATAAAGTAAACATTACACAAAACGGTCCCCACGAGGTCATTTATGCTCCCAGCTCAATGAAAAATTATATATTAATGCGTTGTCAATATGCGCCGTTACCATGGCATTGCGGATCAGATAAGACCTAAAATGTCGTTCAGAGATGTTTTCATTGAAATGGCTGCCATATGGACACACAGATTTAGCGGTGACGCGGTTTAAGGGGCTCCGTGTTGGTTGGTATTTCCCAAGTGGTATTCCGAGGACTTGTCCAAAGTAGAGTATTAAGAGCGGGGTAGGTTATTTGAAAAGTTATAGATCTGACATTTTAGAAGGTTGGGGATCGGATCAAGTGTTCATGTATTTCCTTACATCTTTGGTACGTAGGAATCATGGACTTCTTATCAGTTTGCTGATGTTGACGTATTAGGCTGATTTTACGCGGTTTACAAGTAATTGCGTCCGGACTCCGAAGGACCTTGCAGGGGAAAGCGCAGGACAATAGAGGTCGAAGTATCAGATTGATTAAACAGGGTTTTGAATTGAAGAGGAAGGGGTTTCGAGAGTGGAAGCAAGGCGGATAAGATAATACTACTCGTAAATAACCGACCTAAGAATGAGATTCCACGCCATTTCTCTCCCCCTCCGAATCTGCCGCGAGTGAACGTGTTTTTACGACGCGCCCAACGGAAGAAGAGTACGCTTGGCTGGCGCTGAGTAGGCAAGAGCAGAACAAAAAAATACTCGTCACGATTCAAGGAAGCAAACCTAAACAAAGTAGAAATATTTCCCAGTCTTTTCGAAAGCATCGGTGGTTCAGTGGTAGAATGCTCGCCTGCCACGCGGGCGGCCCGGGTTCGATTCCCGGCCGATGCAATTTTTTTAATCCTCCCAAGGATATTTTACTTTTATTATCCCTTTCCTTTGTTTATGTATCCCTGGAGTCCTCGGAATATGGAAGGCTGCTTGAAGTCTTCAGTTTCGATGGATTAATCTTCTATAAGAAGTGGAGCGAAAATTCCGAGGGTAGGCAAAAATTAACGCACACATGCTTGTAGATCGCAAACAAGAACAAATATAGAGATCGGGCAAAAAGTATATTAAAGTACATTTCTTAATTTTCAAAATCATATATTTATTTTTCAACATAGATATCGTTAAGTCTAACACATTTCTCCCAACTTGCAACACGTTTTTTCATTCCGTCACTAAAAAACTGACTTTTCTCGAATCCAGGATTTGACTGCTTCCTTCACCTCATCGTCCGAGGTGTAATGAGTACCTTTGAGGAAAAAAATAAAAATCGCAAGGTCTACGGAGGTTGTGGAATTGGTTCAAATTTCTGGTTTCGCAGAGCCTCTCCAGTTTTGCGTGAGATGTGTGGACGAACGTTGTAAAGTTGCTAGATTATTGGCGCCAGGCTGCCTTTAACACGACAAACTCGACGTCGGAGGTGTTTTAGAGTCTGTATACACGTATACTCAGAAGAATTCCGTACTATGCGTTTTGGAAATCTGGTAGGACGTCAGAACCGCGTTCGTTATTAATTCGTTGTATACCAGATAGGAGAACTTCAGAGATTACGCGCAATGAGATGGCGACCTCGTTCCTTGACTACACCCACTCCACCGGTGGGCCCAGCAATTTTTTGCGTTATCGTGAATAATACACAATTTAAACACACTGTACTTAAAAAAAGTTGGAAAAGGAAAAAAGCATGTCTTGATCAAAGCGTTAAAGAAATACCACCTGCCGCTAATTGAAAGTACTTAACATTTACATTTGAAGAGAAGAAAACTGTACGCAAATCAATTGAACATAAAAACTAGATGTAACATTTCGAGGACAAACGTAAGATATGAGGTACTAGCTTTTGGAGCGTCGCTAAAGAAACGATCTTTATCACCTTTGGATTTTAAATGGGCAGACCGGTGATTGTTATTTTATAATAAACAAAACACAATGCCAGCGGGCAGCATGGAGCCGATGATGCTTTGATGCGGCCCGCAGCAATTCATGCTGATAAATTTTACCAAACGATTTTTGAAATATCATATTTTTATTTCTTCGTATCGCATTGAAATGATAAAAAATAATGTTTTTTATTCCCTTAAATATCACTCTAAAATAGACATTTTATGTATCTACTATTATCGTAAAACAATTAAAATGCAAGAAGTGCTTTTTAAATTCAGCTACTTCAATTTTTCTGGCGCAGCTCGCAGTTTCGGAAAATATCTGTTACGCGTCACGTAATGGGAAAAGGATGTGCCTTTGAGTAATACCTTTCGGGGTCAGCACAAATACAATGAAAGTCCACTCTCGAAGTGTACGGTATTCGCATCGCTTCAATTTCCCCGTCACTGGGATTCCGGTTACAGGCGAGCGAAACCCGCAACCACTCTCCTGCACGATCGAAAAGCTGTTATTTGTAATGTTGTGCGGTAGCGGCAATCCGTGGCATCTCTTCCTTCAATTTCAATTCCTGAAAGATTCACCGAATCTTAGGGTGTAAAATAATTCACCTCGAAAGGTATCAACAAAAATCAATTCTTTATTGCTCGTCAGATTATTGGAGAGAAAACCTCTTATTTTAAACTTTTATCAGAGAAAAGACCCCGTTATAATTTCATGAGCGTAGCCGCTTTTGTCTTTACTTTCTTCACTCAAATATTTGCTTTTTGAAGACAATTACCCCAATAATTCTATGAGACATCTGGTCTAGGAAAAAGACAATTTTCTTCCCTTTTCTCATCGGTATGTTTTCAAATTAGGGGTTTGATTGATTTCTGACCCTAAAAATATTACCAGTTTGGAAGTAAGACTTAAATGGAGTCGGTCTCCTTTATTCTGAATATGGTCAAATTGCCAATAGTCGCAACTGTCGAGTACCGAAAATGTTTAAATATCTTCAAGATGGTGCCGCACGTAATATTCATTTGCTTCCCCTGTGCCATGTCGTGATATGACATTACATTCATCATTTATTGAATCCAAGGAATTTTTTTAAGGCATTCTCTTAACCAATTTATTAGCTCTACACTCTACAACCCCTCTTTACTTTGCCCTAGTACTTGACCCTCCCTCGCCCTGGGGTCTTTCCGTTTTATTATGATGAAAACAAATCCAGTATTCCTCGAGGTGTGTCCAATCCCTCTTGTTCTTCTCTTCCTCATCGCGTTCCATATTGCCTTCCTTCTTTCCTCTATTATATTTTCTTTTACCTATCCATCTCGTATTTTATACGCTTATTTGATGTTTTTAATGTCCATCAAGTCTAGTACAAGATCGGCGAGGATTATTTGAACGCATCCTTGCGTTTAAACGCAGATTCAGAGCGCCATCTCAGCGGATTGACGATCTGTTTCTACCTACCTCTTCGAAGTGCTCAAGTGCGCCAAGAAAACTCCCTGTCCCTTGTGAACTGGAGAGTTGGGGTTGCGATTGATGCGAGTAGGCTATTCAGGGCCGCGCCAAGAGAGATGTGACTCGCGTAAGGGGAGCTATGCTTTGACTCCTTAAGAAACCTTAGCCAGCAGTATCTGCGCCCATCCATCAAAAGTCCAATCCAACAACAGCCTTCTATTTCCTTCTCCGAAAAATCGGGCACAAGGGACAACAGCCTGTACAATCGTTTAGTGTTATATGTTGCTATATTTTGAATAAATAATACATTATAATTATGTCTCAACAGATGTTAATTACACCTATCAGTACTGTGCAAGTAGAATGTATGCAAGTACTATCTCATTAGAAGCACACAGTAATCTCTTGAAGGTCGATTTCATAGGTGGCACGACTTATGAAATTCACATATTAGGATAATAAGGGAGGCTTGCTGAGTTCCTTACCCTGTGCCCCTAGTGATTTTCTGGGAAAATCCGGTAGCAGCAAAATCACACATTTTGGATGAAGCTGAGGGTGCCCAGACGTGAATCGATCCCGGATCCTCCGGTCGGTAATCGAGTGCTCTATTCACTTTCACATGCTAACTACGCTGATGACTAACAATAACTATTGAAGTAATAACTGTGGTTTTATTGGTCTAAAATGTGGTAAGTGATAAATAATAACGCTCACACCAAATTCACAACAAATATGGTAATTTTTTCAGAATTTCAAAACTTCCCCATTAAATTTTTTCAAAGACCACCCCTTAAATCTTTACAAAGACGCTCGCGTCGCGAACTCTTCCCCCTCCTCCAAACACCTCTACGTTAGCGAAATATTTCTGCTCACTTTCTTAACAATTAGTGAGCATAGCTCGTTTATAATCAAAATTTCATTTATATCGTATTTAACGAGTCTTCCGCCATATCTTTCTCCATTATCCTCTCTTCCCGAGGGAAAAAAACATGTATAGGATGTTGGACAAAGTTAAGATTGCAAGAGAGAAACCAAGAGAAAGGCTCAGGACAGACGCTCATGGAGGTCGAACTATGAGTGAACTAGCCACGCGGTAGAACAACCCAACATGATGCTGATTCGCCATATCCTGATGTACTAGGGTAGGTCAATAAATGAGTCGCAAACGTCAGCAAGACAAACGTACGAGCGATTATTAACATTTTTTTGGGAATGCTGGAAACATTGGCCGTGTAGGCCCGACTTAGCCCCCAGTGATCGTCATCTGTTTTGGCCCTCAAAAAATTATATAGGTGGCCAAAGTGTTCAAAATGATAGCCCAAGAGGTTAATCGTTGGCTGCAACAGTAAACAAAAGACTTCTTCGCTGCAGGCTGTCAAGAAATTGCAAAGAGGGAGGCATGGGAGGCATGTGCCTCTCAATGTGCAGGTTGAATATGTGGAAAAGTGAAACTTATCTCAGGAAGTTACGTTGATTATCACTGTCTCAATTCTAATTTTGCGACTTATGTTTATTTATTTACCCCCGTTGAGAAGAGGCAACTACTATGTTCAAAGGACATAAGATTTCAAACAAGGGAGCAGTTCGTAGAAACGTTCATTTGGAGCACTCGGATCGGAGACATGGAACACTGGAAAAGTGGACCAACGAAGGATAGAAGCCTTTGAAACATGGCGCTGGAGGAGAATGCTGTAGATTGAATGGACAGACAAAGTGAGGAACGATGAATTATATAGAAGAGCAGAAGAGGAAAGGATCACATGGGGAGCTCTACGGCAAAGAAGATCTAGATGGATTGGACATACATTGAGAAACCACTTCGGCACCACTCTTGCATGAATTGTTTCTCACCCCATTCAGAGCCATACTGACGTAGACTTGCGGGCATATTTAGAGAAGGGACTCGTCCGAATTATCGGCCCACGTGAACGCTGAACGAGCGCGCCATACGGTATCTCCCACGTCCCAATTCGACGGAGCCGGAGGAGGGTAACCTCGTTACGGCTGTCCCTCCAAGGCGCTCCGGCCAATTACCCACAATCCTCCTTAAATCCCGCGAAAGGCCGTAGATGCTCTTCGCGGGATTTAAAGAGGTTCCGTCGTCAAATGAAAGATGCAATTTTTTCCATAGACGCGCTTAGCAGTGAGAATTGGACGTCGCATGGAAAAAAGCCGTTTTCGTTTCGAAAAGACATGTCACACTTTCAAGCAATTGATATAAGATGCACACTTTTCCGAAAAATAAAATGGTACTTCCATTAAGGCACCAGGATCAATCCTAAGTTTAAAATATTTATATATATATATATATATATATATATATATATATTAGCGTATTTTTTTGTTCTGGCTATAGCCAGGGATTTGGCAACTCCTCGAATAGCAGTTAGCTTGAAATATTCGGTTTACTCCAATTTATTTGCACCAAGTTATTTAAAATGTGTCGCAACATAAAGCAAACTTCAATAATTTGGACTCCACAGTAGTTACCCAATAGTTCCGCCGCATTATCGGGGCGGCGTCTTACTCACTTCTCGACGTCCGACGTCACCCGAACGCGGAAGTCTTAAAAGTCTTCCAGGCGTGTTCACAACAGGCCGATGCGGAAAAAGTAAACGTCACCTTTTTTTCTTCACCTTAGCCTCCGCCGAATCGCTCGAACCGATTGAATCGGAATCCTCTCACGACATCTCTGTCATTCGACACGGAAGTGAAGCAGGTCCCTTCCGACCGTCACCGACGCGAAGTGTCTTCGACTGTCGAAGTAAAGAACGAAACGGCGGTGTGTCATCGAGCGATAATGGCCATTCAACGTTTATGGTGTCAATTCGCTCCTCCTCTTTGCTTCCTTGGCAAAACGTTGCCTTCTAGTTGGATCAAAACCAGTGAAACTGTTCTTCTGTGGAGCTATCATTAAAATGAGGGAGTCGGGTCAAAAAAAAAACATTGAAGAAAGCAAGGGGAAACGAAAACGTTGCCAATAAATATAACATTAGATGAATTTTATTTTGAAGGAAGAACGTCATATTAAATTTCTAGGTGTTTGTATTGATTTTAATTTATCCCGGAAAGAACATAAAGCTAAGCTAACAAGAAAATTAAGCTCACTTTGCCAATATGGTGCTATTCGTGTTTTAGCTTAATTGGATGTTCTTCTGGATATTCTTCAGTATTGGATGTTTTTCTCCCTGGATGTTCTTCCGGCAGCCTATGATGGCTATTTACCCACTCCATGATTACTTTAAAATTCCTCAATGGGGAATCTCGCCTTATATGGAAAACGTATCTCAGATTCAGAGAAGAATTTTTAAACTAATAAAACTGGTTGCATTAAGAACTTCCTCTAAACAAGGCGAACTCAGCATTTTGTCAGTACTATTCATTTTCATGGTGGAGAAAATGACTCTTATGCACGAAAACTATAATTTCTTCGTAAAAAAATTCAAATTCCCATAGTTGCTATTCAAGATCATGAGAGGGTAGTTGGATAGGCTCACGGAATCACCACCAGAAGTCAGTGCTAGCGCAACTCGTTTCTAGCGTGGTAATATTTAACTCTTTTTGACCTATCAAGTAACGCGTCAGTGTTCTGAGAAGAGATCTGTGATGCAGACTCCTCGTTATTGTTGTTCCCGTGAAGTGATTTGTGAAGATGGAAAAAAATTGAGATTCGAGGGGTGATTCGTAAAGAAAGGAATGAAAGCCAAGGAAATTCATGCCGACTTTCAGGACACTCTGAGAGACTTCGCTCCTTCATATTCAACTGTTGCTAAGTGGATAATCGAGTTTAAGTTTGGTTGGGAGAGCTTAGATGATGACCCACGCCGTGGTCGGCCAGGGGAATCGCTGAAGTTGTAGGGATGTCATTTGAGAGGACACATCACATTTTAACAGGCGAATTGGATACGAGAAAATTAATTATCTCCAAGATGAATACCGCGACTCTTGACGCAGGATCACAAACACATTATAATGGAAATTTCCGAAAAATGTTTGCAACCAAGAAGATTTTCTACACCGGTTTTTGACCACACATGAAACTAACGTCTACTACTAGACTCCTGAGACGAGCCTTCAAAGGAGTGGACATGTGTTGATTCACCACCACCAGAAAAAGCAAAGGCAATGCGGTCGACCGGAAAGGTGATGGTGTCAGTTTTGTGGGATGCAAAAGGAATCTGCTGATAGATTATATTGCCATCGGTCAAAACGGGACAATACTACGCAAACTTCCTGGGCCAACTACAACAAAAGATATACGAAAAAAGGCCAGGTTAGGCAAGGATGAAAGTCATCATTCATCAAGGCAATGCACGCCCAAACACAAGTGTCGTTGCCATGGAATACATACTGTCCACTAAGATTCGAATTGTTACCACACCCGCCTTATCCACCTGATTTGATTCCATCAGATTTTCACCTCTTCCCCAAGCTCAAAATTTTCGACGGCGGATGGAGATTCTCTTCACACAAAGAACTAAGAGCTGTAGTAGACGCTTAGTTTGCAGGCCTGAAGGACTCTAATTTCGAGATTTGATCTAGACATTGAAACATCGCTGGACCAAATACATTAGTGTACAGGGAGACTACATTGACAATTAAATAAGTTTTATTGATTGAGGTACAGGTAAGTCGTTTATTTTTATTGCCTTTGGATTACTTTTCAAATTACCCTTAATTCCAAAAAGTGACTAAAAATTATTCATTTGAACAACCTCAGAACATCAAAAGGCCTCAACAGTATTAAACACCAAGGGTTCAAACTCTTCAACGACCTACCATCTGCAATTAAATGTCTGGAGAACAGGAAATTCAAACTGTGCGCAAAAGAGGTTCTACAAAAAACTATATAATAAATATAAGGAAAAAACATGTTATAACTTTGTTCTCGTCTTCAAATCTGCGTATTATATTTGATTTATTTGTTTATTGTATCTCATGTATCCTGTAACAACAACGCTATTTTCCGTAATGTGCCTTTTTTGTGTTTCCCACCTGACGACTCTATGCAAATATATTTTGCCTACGGACGATTAAAGTTACTACTATTACATCTTAGAAAACACTTGCCTATGATTCAATACGAAGCGACACCAATTAAAAAATATGCACTTCTGAGGAGGTAATCCATCCACAAGGATCATCATGACAGAGATGGCCTCGTGAGCAACTTTTCTTTCCTATCTTCAATCTTCGTTCGGTGACTCCTGCAATATATCTTTAAATCCCATCCCATAACGCTCACATCTGTGGCATTCATTGATTTGTAGAGACATATTGAAAAAAAATACACATGAAAACATTTTACATTGAAAGTAGCTGAAAATATAATTGATAAATCTAGCAATACTAAATATCTAAGCAAATGTAATCTTAATATCTAGCACATAATATCTAAGCAACGTATACAGTACAGTATCTCTAATTGTCCCATTTTCAGCAAGGAAGTTTTCAAATTCTTCGTAAAAATCGTTTCTTTAAGTCAATTCTTCGTAAATACCTTGCTCCTACTCACTAGACGAGTGCGTCAGTCGTTAAAACGCGCTATCAAATCGAGGCATTGTGATCGAGGTGGCGAAACGCAAACCACGGACGGATACGGAAACAAATCGAAGGTCTCTCTTTATGCTCCTACCACCTTACGCACGAGGGAAATTATCAGAAATGACCGAAACGACAAAAATAATCAAGGACACGGGATAACCTGTTGAATAAAAGGGGAACCTGAAAAAGAACGGGAGGGAGGACTCATCCAGGAGTGTACTCGAAATATTGTTACTAGACATTTTTTTAAATGTTTATCTTCTAAAATTAAAATGGAAATGAATTTATCAAATGACGTTGACCATATTTCGTGGTCTACGGCTCGTAAAAAATGCTCAGGGGTTATTTAAATCTGAAAATGGAGCATTATTATGTCATATATCATGCATATTATAGTTTACTGTTTAATAAAAAATGAGACAAGCTTAAACATTGGAATCAAATAAACCAAATTTAAATTCCCAATCAATTTTTTCAATTAATGTCTCTTCATTTCAATTTTGAGCACACCCCTGGGACGATCCCTACCTCTGCTGCGGTCTTTTCGCCAATCACCCACCGTGGCGCTTCCTGGAATTCAAAGAGAAGTTATAAAATAAGCATCTTTGTGCAAGTTGATTCCAGAAAATTTGGATGGCGGCGATTGGGAAAACGGCGTCACCGGTATGGTAAATGGTTGCGCTGCTTTCTGAAGGGTACTTGTCTTCCATAAATGGCCATACGATAATTTCTGAAATACAAGTACTCTCCATGAAACCGTACGCGATTCGCTCGGTATCGAGGTACGAAATTACAAATGAAATAATTAATAAAACTTAATAAACGTAATGGCTAAGAATTGTATGTCCCTATTTAATAGATACACTGGAACATATTTATGACAATTTCATTAAAGACGATGAACAAAGCTCAACAACAGGTTTAAAATTGATAAAAATAATCCTCGTCCGTTTATAATGATGATCAAATGTGATGTGCGGTATTTTAAACGTTCCTGCATCATTATATAATTATGACACGGAAGTGCACATGCTGCATAGTAGCAAAATTTCTTTATCCTCCTTTTCTTCAAAACGCATGGCTCTAGAGTTATCACATTTTCCCACTTTTAATGAAACAAAGGATTGAAGAGGAAACAAATATAGAGTGAAAACAGGGAATCTAAAGAAACTGCCTTTCATCTTTTTAACCTTTTATTTGGAAGGGCAAGTGATCATTATTCCGCCAACCATTTCGCTTGTTTCACATTCATTGCCAATGCAATCTAGTGACTATTCGTTCAACATATCAATCTTTAATGCCTATTAATAATATAATTAATAATATATTTAATGCCTACTAATAAATATTGTTGCGTACCTTGTAAAATGCCCTTAGTTAAACTTCCTTCCATAGAATTAATTAATGCGGTATATGAAGAAGATATTGATGAAAAAAAAATTTCATTTTTTTAACTTCAAACCGGCCTTAATAAAAAAATAATATTTCAAAACACAAGACCCAGAGGCGTAAATGACTGCATCATGAGAGGAGAATAGTGTGAAGCAAGTCTCCTACTACTCGGTAACTTTTTACAGGAAGGACAACTGAAAGGAAAGTATACTGTTACGAGTACGACGAGTTTTTGAAATGTTTTTGAAGATAAATATTTACGATCGTGTTCCTTTTGCAAAAGTGGCACAATATGCAGAAACTCCGTTTATATTAAGCGTACAATCATGTATGATTGTATGAATGAAATTCATTTAACGGCAGAACCGAAAAAGAAACACATGAAATAAATTGATTGTGGAATGACTGTTTATGGTTCAACATATATTTTCAAAAAACATGGGAAAATTAATCGAAATTCCGGTTTCCATGGTGATATTGCCCATTTCACTAAAGAAAAGAATTATTTTTCACTTACTTCCGTTGAATCCTCTTAGTTTTTCGAGGAGGTGTGGTGCTCCTATTTCCAAACAGTGTAAATCCCCTTCTTCCTTTAAGGAATCCACCCGAGGCACGCTCGAATCACAAAAAAACAAACTCACACGAAATAAACAACACATTTCACATGCTATCACTTCAATACAGAGCACTTGTAAAAAAAAAGGAATCACTTTTGAAAACTTTCTCATCAAATTCTCCGGAAATAGAAGCACGATTCACATCAATATAGAACTTATCGGAGATACACTAGGTACACTTCACGATGGAAAAAAACATCGCTTCTGTTAAAATCTAAACACGAATTTCCGAGAGAAAACTTCTCACAAGTGGAGAAGACACCTCGGTGAAGTACCAAACAGCACTGACGAATCAATAAAGAGCATTCCGCAAAAAAAAATAAGAGGTATTTATTTCTTTGGATTCCTCCGTGTGGAGTAGCATGAGGAGAAAAATTGATCAACTGAACATTCCGATTCTGATTCAACTAATTTGAATCGGTACGGGATAAATAGCAATTATCAATTCTCGCGGTTATGCAGGCCCGTGATTCAGGTAAGTTTTCAGAAGGAATAGTATGTGAAACTCCGTGAATAAAATCAGTCAAGCAGGTGACTGCACTAACGCCACGAGATTAATCTTGCAATATTAACTCGTAATGTTGTTGAAAATCGATCTTCGTGGGATGGTCACTTATGGCATATCCAGGCGTTTTTTAAAGAAAAGTAAATAATGCTTTGAAAACTCATACGAAATTATTTTTGGTTAGCATCCCAAGCTAAAGAAGCCGTAAAAAGAGGATTGAACTTTGCGGCAATGAGGGAATGCACGCTGGAATGGAGAGGAATTTGCTCTTCGGGTGGTTTCCTTGCAGATGTTTACAACTCTGGATTCCCCTCCGCCGCGGACGCCACCTCCTCTTCACGGCTATCCTCATGCATCCACCCACGCCTCACCTCTGCAAGGATAAGAAAAAGGGAGAAAATATGAACTTACTTGTAATTGTTACAGATAAAAAAAGCTAACGGCACTAATCAGCTCGACGTGTTCGGTGTGATAGGCGAGAGAGGAACTCATGTAATACTAACGTGAGCGACGTGCGAAATTCACACATCAGGGTCAAGGGAACAATTGAAATGACATTTGCCGCCTTCAGTTTTCTCATAAAAGATCTGGTTTTCCAAACTATCACACAGCCTGAGTGAAGCAGAGGGTGCCCGGAGGTGTCACTCGGAATCAAACCAAGGATCACGGATCACTAGCTCAGGACTCCACTCATTGGACCAGTAATTATACCAGTAATTCACGATTAAAGTATCGTTTAAGCAGCTTTCAGGAAGGAAACATTTTTTTACATTATAATACGATAATGTAACAAAAATTATGATATAATACAATCGTATGTCTTGTATTAAATAAATAAACTCGTTCTATTATTTTCCAAATACCTGAAATGCTTCAAAATATTAAATGCTCACAATATTGGCGATATTATTGGATAATGTAGATGTGGCCCATAATAGAAGTAATTATCGAAGCTCAATATAAAATAAATATTACCGAAAAATCCCATCCAAAAGTCTCGTTTGTCCCATCGAGATGCCTCCCGGTGGCTAACGGGGAAAAGGATTGCATTGGAACACAGGCGCGAGTCGCTCACGATTGGCAAACGCGCCACAAGGAGAGAAGAGACTCGTATGGATCACGCGGAATTCCTACCCCCATGGGGAACATCGGCGCCGCATCGGAGCTGCCCCCCCGAGGGAAGTGCCACCGACTTATCAGCCGGTTTTAGAAGTTGTTGACGGAATCAGTGATCACAGGGCTGTAAACGCTAAATTTTCTCTAAGCGTAGATAAAGTTAACAAACCTAAGAGAAAGGTTTATTTGTTCAATAAAGCGGACTATGATGGCTTAAAATGTGAATTAAAAAGTTCTTTTTCTGTATTTGACGAATTAAGCAAAACTAGTAGTGTCGAGGATATTAGGAATAATGTTCTTACGATAACACGTTCAGCAATACAGAGGTTTATACCTAGTAAATATATAAAAGAGAATAAGGAACCCCGATGGTACAACTCTGAAGTACGAAAATCTCTTAGGCGGCAAAGGGTGTGCCATGCCAGAATGAAAAACGCAGTTAAAGATTCCTCCCCTGATAAAATCAACGAAACCATATAGAACTACAAAGCATCTAGTTCCACTGCCAAGAGGCCTTCCGGAAGGCGCTAGCGGAATTCAAAAGGAAAAAATTAGGCGAACACTTGAACGATAACCCAAAGATGTTTTGGTCCTACGTCAAGGAAGTGCAGGGAAAAAAGTCCACCGTAAACTTATTGAATACCGGAAAGAGGGATAAAGTAACAAGTAGCTTAGATAAAGCCAACATATTAAACTCATTCTTCCAGAGTGTTTTCAACATATCCTCACAAAATACACCCGAGAACCTTCCGAAAACATTTCAGCAGTCAATGCAAGCAATCAATATTTCCACCCGCGGAATAGAATTACTCCTTAAAAACATAGACCCCAACAAATCCCCGGGACCTGATGAGATACCGGCTCGCGTGTATAAAGAACTGTAGGCTGAAATTGCCCCATATCTAGATATAATATTTAAGAAATCATTAGCAGAAGAAAGCGTGCCAAACGGCTGGAAGGTAGCTTCGGTAACACCCATATTTAAAAACGGAGACAGGGAGGACCCCAGTAATTATAGGCCAATATCGCTGACTTCCACTTCCTGTAAGATTCTTGAACACATCATTGTTAGTTCCATGATGAGGCGCCTCGATAGCCAAGATTTATTAATTAATAACCAACACGGCTTCCGTAAGGGTAGATCCTACGAAACTCAACTCGCAATTTTTGTACATGATGTATTGAACTCCGGTGAAAGTAATATCCCAGTTAATGCGATATTCCTAGAAAATAAGAAAGCTTTCGGTAAAGTCCCTCATTGCAAATTACTGGCGAAATTGGAATCCTATGGAATACACGAAAGTATTATTAACTGGATTAAACAATTCTTAAGTGATCGTGTCCAAACAGTCGTCCTGGACGGTGTATCATCCGATACTGTCAAGGTCACGTCGGGTGTACCACAAGGAAGTGTCATAGGTCCCCTCCTATTCCTTATTTACATAAACGACCTCAGTACCGTAGTTAACAGCAAGCTCCGTCTTTTCGCCGGTGATGCAGTAATTTATGGGGACATCCGAAGTCACGAAGACAGAGTCGTGTTAGCCAACGACCTAGATGCAATTCAAAATTGGTGCGATACATGGCAATTGGAATTGAATTTTAAAAAATGCTTAGTAATACATTTTTGGGAAAAGATTAATTCCCTCCCTTGTAGTTACAAAGTGAAACAAACCAATATCGCGAGGGTAGATTCCTTTAAATACTTGGGTGTAACATTTACTCACGATCTGTCCTGCGGAAAACACGTACGAGAAATATGCGGTGGTGCTAATAAAAAATTGGGATTTGTGAAAAGAGTGTTAGGTAAATGCGACGTAAAAGTGAAATAATGATGTTTCTTTTCCTTGGTCAGGCCCCACCTAGAGTATGCTGTCAGTATATGGGATCCTCATAATATAAATTTGGTTTCGGAATTAGATCGAGTTCAGCGGAGGGGGGCTAGATTTGTCAAACATTGTTATGACCAACTCAGCAGCGTATCCACTTTGCTAGACAATTTAGGCTGGGATTCTCTTACATAGCGGCGTTTACAATATAGATTAAACTTATTAAAAACACTTAAAGATGGGTCCTTTTCCGATGACATCAAGGATATAATACGAACCCCAACGTGTTACGGTCGAAGGGATCACGAATATAAGACTAGAGAGATAGACTGCAAGACTGACAGGTTTAAAATGTCATTTTTTCCAAGAGCGATAAGGGACCAGAATGCTTGTAGCCGAAATTCCCCAGGACTTAGTTCATTACAATAAGTATTAACGTACAGGTTAGGGACTGCGCGATGAAAAGTGACTCTTACTGAGATTCATCGTCGTTTAATGGGTGTTTACGGTGATGATGCTCTTGATAGGTCTACTGTAACTCGATGGGTAGTAAAATTTCGTGGTCGCGAGCTTAGGAAAAGCCATAATTGTTGATGAAACACGCAGCGGGTGTTCGATTACTGCCTGCCAGAGATGGAAAACATCGCAAACTCTTCGAAGATTTGATTCAAAATGATTACCGGCGAATCACTCAAAAGCGTATCGCATTAACTATATTGGAATATCCGAGGAACGTGTCGGCTTCATTATTGAACAATTGGGATACCGTTAAATCTGTGCACGATGGGTACCACGCCGTCTCACAGACGAGAACAAAGAAAACCCTCCCTATTCCCCCGATCTGGCGATTTTTATTTTTTTCCTCAAGAGAAACCACGAGGGTAATCATTACACCTCGGAAGATGAGGTGAAGGCAAAAATTCGACAACAGCACGCTGTTTAACTTGCGTTGACATGGCACTAGAACAAGTCTCCGTACTTCCGCTTTCCAAAATACACTGGATGAATGTAACGACCTCAAACTTGCGCATGCGTGTTGAGGGGGAATGTAACTTCAACATGCCACCAGCAGTGTTTCTCAACTTCTCCTAGAAATTGAGCTATGGCTGTGTCCTAGAATCTGGCAATGTACGATTACGGTTTCAACCATTTATAGGTAAATTAATTATCATCACCATAGTAAATTAATGCAAACAGACTACGGAACAAGGCAATTTGTGGAACTAATAATTTAATGTCGTTATTCGTTGAAGAAACAGTAGGAAAACCTCAGTTACGATGATCCGAATTTGCCAAAAAAATCATGCCAAAATGCTCGTAAGAAATACTCTTGTGCCCTAACGACTCTTTAGCTAATACCCCCTGCCACACTCCCTCGTGGGGGCAAGTGGAAGCGTAGGTTGTGCTAAAGTAACACGAGGAGCAGAAGCGTAGACGAAGATGCTTTGGGAGAGCAAGCGGATGTCATCTCGTTTATCATCTCGGAGACACCTTGGCGATCACGTAAACAGACGCGGGACGTGATGGGATCGATTATGATTAAAGCGACGGGCGGCCAACGGGGGCGGGCCCCTTTCAAGCGACCGTCTATTGTTCGTGAGGCGGCAGGGCCCTGCCAAGGTGACCACCGCCGCTGCACGACGACGTCCGACCCTTGGAGATTACGGTCATAAAAACCCAGGCCTCGGGAGCTACAGCTGGTACGCATTAAATGGCCAGGTCAAGGTCGGCGAATCGGAAACCATTGCGATACCGGGGTGGGAGTGCTAGGTTTGCACGTTTGAATGCTTCTTCCATTCCATTCAACCTGCCCACGTATTTTTTTCGCGTGTTTTATTCTCTTCAATCTTTCCACGACCAACTTTTACACTGAAATCCGTCCTTTATCAAAGATCTGAATGTACAGCGGTGCTTGTTTACTAGGGGTGTGCTTGGGAGGGGTTGCTTGGGCAGCAGCCGTTATAATTTAAATTCGGATATGCGTATAGTCGAATAAATACAATGTGTTCGTGAAAGTAATGTGAGCTAACAAGATACGGTCAGGTTTAAATGGACTCATTTATTTATAAAATTTAGGGGTTAAAGTGGGGACACTACGTTACAGGCTAGATTCTCTTCTATATCGCAGAGACGAACAGATTCTGAATGATGGCGCTCTATTATTAGGAAATGTATAATATTTCCATTAAAGATTAAAACGATATTCCCTTAATGAACCAAATACGAGTCCATAATTTAATTTTAAAATTCTTTTAACTTGAAATTCATGGCTGTATCTCATACAAAATGTTTACACCACACGTAAAAACACAATGTCTGCCTCGATTTTTTTCAAATAGCAGCGGTAATAGATTAGTATATTTTCATCGTGGTTCCATAGATCACCTGACATTTAGCCAGAAACTGTTTAATAATAAGTTTATTAATTTCATTGTATTTTGAATGGACACAATTTTGATACACCCCAGGATGCACATCTTGCGTTTTCATTTACATTCTCATAGGGTTTTCAATTTATTGAATTATTTGCTTGTTTGAACAAATTTTTACTGCGTTGCTAATGGGATACTGGATTATTTATTAAATTATTAACCGATTGTTTCCAAATAATCATGAAATAGATATTGAATCACCTATTAACAACGTGCTGACTCATCGCTTTACTTTGTCACACATGGGAATTTTAAAATGTTATAATAACAATGGGATATGAAAAAAATTCAATTTCACGCCACTGACATATGGTATAAATCTTACGAGAGTATGGACGAGTAAGCGCTGTCACCAAAAAAACACTCAATTCTCTCAGCTAATTGAAAATGATATTGATGTTATATCAATTTATCGCTAACAGGAGATGAAAAGATCGAGGGAAGTCATTCAATCATTGCGTCAACTTCTCACACTCCGTGGTTTAATATTAACTTTTAACATGAAACGGCAAACATTAACAAGTTCTGAGTTAATTGAGTTTGGAGGCTGCGTGAAAGTTTTCGTTTTCCTCCGTACAATAAATATCTCCCAAACACAATTTTGGCGCGATTGGCGACGACAGAAAAAAAAAGTGAGGTAGAAATATTATTTCTCTTCTTTGATGAATTAATCATCTTATGGGGTATATGCGAGAGGATGTTCAGTGAAACGTCAGACTCAAGTAGAAACGCGAAAACAACACAGTTCACCGTCGATTAAAGAGATATCCCCTTAAAAATGTATGAATTTCTCTGATTGCCAAATGAAACGTGTATTATTCCAAAAAAGAGTCAAACTTATTTATTCATTTTGCATTAGTCCGAAAACAGAACTTCGACCTTCACATCGCACTTTGAACACTGATAAAACAATTTGACAATTTCGAGACAAGTCGTACATACACCCAGGCCGTAGCTGGAGGAAAACTCACCTAAGCGGGAGTCGAACCCGCGACCTCTGCGTTAGGTTGGGTCAGATAAGGACGTTAGGCTGCCGCCACCGGAGCTGCCAATATAGACTGGAGAACATTAATTTATTTTTTCATGAATTTCAATTAAAATCCTCTCCAAGTTGTCAAAGACCGCATGAGGCAAACACCCACTTTCTGACTAATACGAGTGAAAAAGAGTGCAGGTGTTTATTTACATAAATACCGCGTCAGGTTATAGTTTTCAACGTTTTTCGTTGAAAACGCGACACAATCCGTAGTTGGAACCTCGAGGGCGCGTCGAAGCAAGTTCGTCATTGTATTTGAGTTTCGCTCACTTGCGAAACCGCCTGCAGTAGTCTCACCGGAAGCAGTAACGCCGCGACAGGGATGAATTGAAAGCCGAATGCGAGGTCGACTCGTGTTTTTTATGTGAAAAATCTCGCAGGAAACCATTCGTAATGAGGGAAACAAATGGGCGTCAGTCCGTACGTCGGAGTCGCGGAGGTTCGCCGCGACAAAGGTCACAAGGCCGGTCGGTGAATGACGCTCTGGCCCCATGAATGATTTCCAAAAGGGGCTTTTCGAAAGTAAATCCTGCCTTTGGAAGATTAAAGAGGAAGCACTTCGTCTTTCTCGGTAATCATCTCGTCCAGTCGGTCATTGTTCCCGATTCAAATCGTTGTGAGTCGTAATGGACGTCGCGCTGCCGCCTGTCGAGGGTGTTCAGGAAACAATCCAAGCCGCAGAAAGTCATAAAAAAATCGTAACTTTCTCAAGGCAGGCAGTGTACGCGAATATCAATCCCAGCTTTTGCACAAACAATGATTGAAATGGCGTTACACGAAGAAAAATTATGGTTTACCTATGCTCGGGCGCCTAAAGCTTTCCGATACATTTCCGGGTTACTTCGGGACAACATGAAATGAGATCTTACGGCCTCTGTTAATCGCAGCAAATGACAGATAAATACTATTTGAGGTAAAAGGTACAAATAGACCAAGGGTGTCTCAATCAACCGTTGTTTCACGGCCGCGGCAACGTTCAAGCATCTTGAACCAAAAATCTGTTTACAATTCCTTGCTACTCGCTCATACGTAGTCTGCCGACATAATAATTGCTGCGGCCCTTAGTATTTAATATTACCCGTATTACTATTTATTACCTTTATTACTTACCTATTAATAATTAATTCAACGTTTTATGTTTTACATATGCTGATATACATATAACATATACTAACCACAATTTCATGATCACTTAAGACCCCGAAAATCCTGATTGAAGAATACGCGGGCCAGGCTTATAAAAAGCTTGGCTTCATTGACAGGTTGATGGAAAATGTAATGCAAAGGTAAAATTGAGGTGTCACTCCGTTTTAGTTAGGCCAGGTTTGGAATTTCCAGAAAATGTGTATGTTGGAAGAATTATGTTGGGAGCCACTTTAGTCACGAATAGAGCAGAAAAAGCTTCTCACTCCCTCCCTCCACCTCGCTTTTCACTCTTCTCCCCTCTATACCACCGTCATCAGCCTCTCCCGGTACCTCCTTTACCCACTTGTCTCGACATCTTTCAATATCTCTGTACAGTCGTCTCTCTTCCCCTACCGTGCCTAGAACTTCATATTTTTATTCCTTTTCGCCAATTAAGAAAGCATTTTTCATCAATTCCAAGTCATGTAGGCAGAATGAAACGAATTTTGAATTCCTCCGCCTATCATCAATGTTTGGTTTTTAAGAAATTCTAAGAAACTGCGGGGGGAGGTCACAAAAGTAGATTTTAACTGAGTCATCCGCGTACGCACATTACAATTTCAAAGTGTAAAAAATCATTCACCTTTACTGGGATGCCGATTTGATTTTTAAGACTTTCACGCTGAAAAGAGTTTGCATTCTTGGAAACGGCATTAGCATTCAGATTAATCGCAGAATTACCCGGAAAAGAATAAAAGATTATGCAAACGAATGATCATTGTCTACACTTCCACATAAAATTTTTATGATCTATTTTTCCAATTTATTAGTTCCTTCTTATGCAATTATGACTTAACACCACGTGTGTAATGCTTGGTTTTTCCTTCAATATTCTTTTGTCCCCTCCTCCTTTAAGGTAACCGTCCAAGAACGGGTATCCTCGGGGTGATTTCCCTGCTCCTCTCTCTCTCTCTCTCTCTCTCTCTCTCTCTCTCTCTCTCTCCCGTGCATTCATTTTCTTAATTTGTTAGTACTTTAAACCCTTTTCCCCGATGTTTTTCTTTTCAGATATTAAATTATGAGTTTTTGGAATGAAGTATTAAATAATATTGCATGAAAGTATGCATTTTTCAATAGAGCCGCAGTGTAAGACAAAGTAGGTTTTGTCATTTGCTGGCTGTTATTCTCAATGTCTACATGCACGTATAGTTAGAAATACTTCTTTGATATTCCGTTTACAGGACAGTATTCTTTGAGATTGATTAGACTTTATTATAAACAGACAAAGAGTCATTTTCCATTCTCTAGTATGATTACCCCATACGAGAGAATGCGCAAATATATGTGTAGACAGATAACTATTGCGACGTTTACCAAATGTTGATAAAAAATTTTGAAGAAATGTATTCAGATTAGAAAGAATGGAATAAGTGATGAAAGAAATTCCACGAAGTGATTCTAAAAGGTGATTTTAAAAATAAAGGCTGACGACTAAAAATACATGGTGTCAGAATATAGGACTCGGTAGAGCTTTGCTGAATTATTGTATTTGCATTACGGTTTTTCTAGGCGATTCCTCATTATTTTATTATATAATATAATAATAAATGTAGACCTTGCATTATCTTTTTTTAAATGTTATATACATACACACACACATATGCAAATTATAATCTCACTGATTTAGCAAAGAATACTGGATTCAACACAAGTACTAATTAATGAAATATACTGAAACACATATTAAGCATATATTTTTATGCAATGCTACCTAAAACGGTACTCTTCAAAGGAAATATTGAATAAAAATGGCCGGTATCAATACGCACTTGGGAATATAGACTATTTTTCTTGCGAACTCATTACTTCGGAACTCTGGTTCCTCCTGGATGCCGAAGACATAGTATTCTCGAATTCCCTCACTCGGATCCAGTCCTGCCGTTGATGATCCCACCCCTCACATTAGACTTCTCCCTACGGCCTGTTTTCCCAGTGGTTCCATAACCAAAGATTAAATTTCACACATTTATGGCAATTCACCAGCTTCGCAGCACGTCACCGAGAGCCCACTGGTGGAACAGAAAGCACGGCCTTTGAAACATCCGGCCCGGAGATGTGTTTCACACTCCAAAGCCTCCAGGGTCAAGTCCATTGAACACAGATAATGGTGGTGGAGTCTTCCTTTAAAAAACTGCCGAAGGGACGTTTCAGTCGCCCGTCAAGATGCTTTGTGATTTTACTGCAACGATTAACGGAAATCACCAGGTAGGAATTATCCTAAAGTTGCGTAGCGCCTAAATTTCGCCTTGAAATGAGCTTCGTTTCACAAACTTCTTCCTGTGAAGTTTTTAAAGGCCAAAAGGTGGGGAGGAGGCAAGTTGGAAATAGTAAGGACAAAATGTAGACATTTATTTTACTCAGGGCGTTGATCTACTGGAAGTACACTAGCATGTATATCGCAAGGACATTTATGTCTTACCCTACCAGTCTACACGAGTGGCAGGGAGTGTTATATCACCACTCATGAGAGCGATTCTTGATTTATTTACGTAAATTATATTTCCCACTGAAATGGTCTCGAATTGTGCGAGGTAAAAATAATTCCCTACAAATAGATCGATTCTGAAGGCAAATATCCCTAACTTTCCATTGCAGTCTCACCCAGAAATGTAATGCAGAGCTAGAATTTTCCTAACACGAGCTTGCCGACGTTTAGCTCTAATTATACTTTCTAAACTTTGTTTGTACCTCTCTAAAAGTATCAGTTGCGCCAGTAATCTCCGCTTTTCCAGTGTTTCCCAAGAGAGGCCTTACGATAAATGTGCGACGCCATCTGCTCGTTCATGACGATTCTCACAAAGGAAGCATGCTGTTTGTATCCTGTTCAAATTTCGGAAAATAATTCCGCCAAATACTCGACGCATATTCAAATTGATATTTGAAGTACATAATACAATATGATTTAATAATTTCGAGGTAAAAAATGATCATTTAATTTAATTATGCAATAAAATTCCCTTCGACTGAAAAAAGTGGATCATACGCGCAAGTTTTCAGATTGAAAAAGGTATAAAAAATAACTTTTTTAAAGTAACGTATAAATTTCCACAAACTTTCAATTTAAAGACAGGGGTCTTGACTCGTTGAGAACTTGAATCATCTTTAGGATTCATTCACGAAACTTTTCATCCATGTTATTTTGTAACGACGGGTAAAAAATAATATATTCATAATATTTTGTTTCTAACTTAGTCCTGGCACCCTACTGTCGGTACAAAATTTAGCTAAGAAAGGGAGTGAATTACTCTTTTCCCAAAATTGTATTACTACGCATTTTTAAAAATTTAATTCCAATTGCCATGTATCGCACCAATTTTGAATTGCATCTAGGTCGTTGGCTAACACGACTCTGTCTTCGTGACTTCGGATGTCCCCATAAATTACCACATCACCGGCGAAAAGACGGAGCTTGCTGTTAACTACGGTACTGAAGTCATTTATGTAAATAAGAAAAAGGAGGGGACCTATGACACTTCCTTGTGGTACACCCGACGTGACCTTGACAGTGTCGGATGATACACCGTCCAGGACGACTGTTTGGACACGATCACTTAAGAATTGTTTACTCCAGTTAATAATACTTTCGTGTATTCCATAGGATTCCAATTTCGCCAGTAATTTGCAATGAGGGACTTTATCGAAAGCTTTCTTATTTTCTAGGAATATCGCATTAACTGGAATATTACTTTCACCGGAGTTCAATACATCATGTACAAAAATTGCGAGTTGAGTTTCGTAGGATCTACCCTTACGGAAGCCGTGTTGGTTATTAATTAATAAATCTTGGCTATCGAGGTGCCTCATCATGGAACTAACAACGATGTGTTCAAGAATCTTACAGGAAGTGGAAGTCAGCGATATTGGCCTATAATTACTGGGGTCCTCCCTGTCTCCGTTTTTAAATATGGGTGTTACCGAAGCTACCTTCCAGCCGTTTGGCACGCTTTCTTCTGCTAATGATTTCTTAAATATTATATCTAGATATGGGGCAATTTCAGCCTACACCCTTTGCCGCCTAAGAGATTTTCGTACTTCAGAGTTGTACCATCGGGGTTCCTTATTCTCTTTTATATATTTACTAGGTATAAACCTCTGTATTGCTGAACGTGTTATCGTGAGAAAATTATTCCTAATATCCTCGACACTACTAGTTTTGCTTAATTCGTCAAATACAAAAAAAGAACTTTTTAATTCACATTTTAAGCCATCATAGTCCGCTTTATTGAACAAATAAACCTTTCTCTTAGGTTTGTTAACTTTATCTACGCTTAGAGAAAATTTAGCGTTTACAGCCCTGTGATCACTGATTCCGTCAACAACTTCTAAAACCGGCTGATAAGTCGGTGGCACATCCCTCGGGGGGGCAGCTCCGATGCGGCGCCGATGTTCCCCATGGGGGTAGGAATTCCGCGTGATCCATACGAGTCTCTTCTCTCCTTGTGGCGCGTTTGCCAATCGTGAGCGACTCGCGCCTGTGTTCCAATGCAATCCTTTTCCCCGTTAGCCACCGGGAGGCATCTCGATGGGACAAACGAGACTTTTGGATGGGATTTTTCGGTAATATTTATTTTATATTGAGCTTCGATAATTACTTCTATTATGGGCCACATCTACATTATCCAATAATATCGCCAATATTGTGAGCATCTAATATTTTGCTTTAACTGCGTTTTTCATTCTGGCATGGCACACCCTTTGCCGCCTAAGAGATTTCCGTACTTCAGAGTTGTATTATCGGTGTTCCTTATTCTCTTTTACATATTTACTAGGTATGAACCTCTGTATTGCTGAACGTGTTATCTTAAGGAAATTATTCCAAGTATCCTCGACACTACCAGTTTTGCTTAATTATTAAATGCTTAATTAAGTATATAAAGACTGTAGACGACTGTATAAAGATACCCGTGGCCACCAGAGAGCAATTCTAAGTAATTTCATATCTTTTCAAAATGTATTAAAACTAACAAAACAATGAAATACTTCCAAACATACAGCATTCACAATAGTCTATAAAGAAAATATCCACGAGAAATGTCTTTATCTTCTGAGAGCTCTTTAGAAAGACTAACGGCACACTTCAGCCTTTCCTGAACGATATTGACATAATTGGTTTAACTCACTTTCGGAGAGGAAGAATTATCAGGCATACTAATAATTCCTCATTGCTCGCGATCTAGAGTAAATTTAATTGCACAACAATGGCTATGATGCATGAGACAATATGCAGATCACTAAAACCTTTTGACGACCTTCGTGTTTAGGAAATGTTGAAGCCGGAAGCAAAAAACCAAGTTGCTCAACCGGAAAGATAAGCTCAGGAAATAAGTTGTGGCCTCACGAAGCGTATGCAACAAAGAATTATGCAACGAATTCTAAAAAAACAGGAGTTATCTGTTTCAGCTTAGCCAAACTAGAACGCCCGCAAGAATTGAGTGCCAGAGAAATCAAAAAACATACATGCTTATCAACCTGTTAGCAATGTCCATTTTAACAGAATGATGACTTTAAGACACAAAACGTAGCGTAATAAAATCTGTTATCTGAGTGATTTGTTACTCCGTTGACATAAATAGATAATTACTCATTAGTACTAATCAAATATTGACAAAGTCTGCGGAGAATGTCCATAGATAAAGAACCTAATTTACATTAAAATCCCGAATTCGAGACTTTGGCAAATACTCATTGAAATTATCACATTGAAGGACGGTCGCTATCTCAACCAAATATTTTCTCCCCTTGTTTGTCATTCCTTGCACTGCGTATTTTTTCCTACAGCTATGTATAGATTTTTTTTAAATTCACAGAGGGATAGTATAGGTGATACCTGCGTCCACATAGTACCCCACAAGCCACTGCGATGGTGTGTGACTGAGGGTGTCAGAGCACCAGCCAGTATTAATAAACTATACTCGTACATGCGCACACTAGAATACATGTTAGCTCATATACGTACAATACTCGTGCACGCACAAGTTTAAAAGCATCAAGCAATAATTGTTTTGTTTGATCAACGGATCGAATTCTAATATTTTAGTTCATCTAATAGAAGATACTAATAGACTCTCTAACAGACTTTAAAACAAAATACACTTACTCTCCCCGCGTGGTCGTTTTTAACTGTTCTAATCCATTATCGTTCGCGGGAAAAAATTACTCTGAAATATGTCCGATCTACACGTCATCTCTCAAATATTACTGTCCTGATCTCTCCTGCCGCAAAGCGCCTACATCGGAACAATACCCTGGAAGCCGCCCCAAGGGCGTGTGTTGGAGTATGTTAGGACACCCTACAACGGTTGATTAGTTCTACGAATTCGAATATTCATGTTTATTTCATTTTTTTCGGGCTCTTGTGTTCGATTTTGTTATGTTTGCGTGTCGCGCGAGGGAAGAACAGGCACTTCAATCTATCTATGACGGTTTTTATCTATCTTATTTCATCCCGGAGACCAATATCACCAGTTAACTTTGGCGCCAGTATATTGCCTCTCTGTCGCAAGAAAATTCAGGTATCCTGAACCCTATTAAAAGTTTTGAGTGTTGCTTGTTCTCTTCGTGAATCAATCCCAGCCTAATTCCTTCAGCGTGTCTGCCACGCTTACTCATCGCTCGTCACATTTTTTACAAATTTGATAGATTTTTATCAGGCAATAACTGACGTGTTCCACTAAATTATTACGGTTTTGAGTATTGAGCAAAATACTCAAGTATTTAAGCTCCCTTTTGTTGCGATTGCGTATCGTGCTCGTGAAATATAAATGCACGAATCTGTTAGTGACGGTGTTTATCTCTCTCTCTCTTTTATTCTGGTGGTTGATTCTACCAATGTACTCGCAATTTAGAGCCATAATAATTCCGTTGGTGTCACAAGAAAACGCATGTGTGTCCTAGATCCTTCCATCTTTGCTTTCGTATTCTCCCACCAACGCATAAGAATCTTTGGTATCACCCGAAGATGCAGAGAGAACACTTTTACAGCATATGGAAGGAAATGAAAGAACTTAAAAAAAAAAGAATTTTGTGAATAAAGATAGGTAAAACATTGTTAAGCACAGAGTTGATAATTTCCCATACGCTTTTCTGATGCATGACAATTTGATTGCTCGCGACCTCGATTTTATTTATTCTGCTGGAAACCTGTAGGGCACCATCTACTATAACTTATAAAGATACATCGACAGCATTTGAGTTCCATTTGTTCTTTCTCCGATTTCCCTGTTACGAGAGCTGTCATCCGGCACTCCTCTGCTTTGTTCTCATCTTAGCTCTCCTCCTCTTAATGAATTTTTTTTTTACAGCTCCCGTCGTCTGTTTGACGCACGGTACCGACAGCCTTTCCCCGTAATTATGTGCCGCCCATCAATGACTTCACGTCTTTCACCTTTTCATGTACCCAATGATGTTGTCCCTCCTCCTTCGCTGGGTTTTCGGCAAGCGTCTCTTTCCTCCCAGTCTTCATTAGGTTTCTTCATAGGTTATCTAACCCGCCAAATTAATCATCATAATATTCCTTCATCAAAAATTTCTATAACTTTTTATCTCTTTCCTGATGCACCATGAATTACGACATGATTCACATGCTTCACGACATGTACATGCTTTGATCTATCGAACCCAACTTCCTTGCTTGCTTCGCCTGTATGATGCCCCAAGTCGTTCCAGTTTTGACTGACCTGTTTTCGTGCTGACGTCGACTTCTTTCTTTTACCACAAACTATTATTGTCGTCTCACTTAAGCTGAGACACAAGATGAACTTCTTAATTGACTTTTCCATGGAGGTTCAAATGTGTTTTGAGCTCCTCTTTCTTCTCTAATTAAAATCACCAAGTCATCAGCGCGATTTTTTCCTCTTACCACGAATTCATGAGTTCACATTTTTTCAAAGAAGAGGGAAAATCCAAAAGTACTCTCAATACGGCCGTAAACCCTTTTATGTGTCACAGTGGATGGACATTATTCTGGTATGTTATGCCTTCATCATGAAAAAGTATAGAATGTCGTCGTCGCAATCACTGCTTTGCTCCAGCTTCTCCACTACAGCACACGCATTAAAATCATTGCCATATTTCCTTTATTATCAGTGGAAGTGGTCTGCAAGCTAACAGTACGTTTTTGATGGACCTGGCACTGCACACTACCACACCCCAAAAGCTCTCAACAATATGGCAAAAAATATCCTCAATCTCAATTTTACAATAATTCAATATATTCCATCCCTCCCTCTACCTCGCTTCCCCTGCCTTCTCCCCTCTATTACCGTCTTCAGAGCCCTTAAAATATTCTTTAAGCAGTCTTTAACAATCATTCCATCGTTAAGAGTAATTCTTATTGCTTTGGGAACACACAGAATCCCCTAACAGTGGGCTTTGCAAAAAGGTTTTTATTTCAAAATAGCTGAACTCAAAGAACTTTGATTGGTTACTTTTGTTATTGACTTTTTGGCGGTTTTGACGTTAATTGAGAGATCTCCCTTTTCAAAGGAAGGAGTCTCTTACGTGAAACTGTCTCTTTTAACCAACAACTGATCTCAACCGAGGAATTCTTCCGCCTTTCGGTCGATCAATTGAGTCACTAAACAATTACTATCATTTCACCGCATTGGGATGCCATGGTAGAGGCCAGGAACATTAATCCATTATTGGTTAGTTTCATTCTCCTAAAGGAAGTGGTCGGATGAATGGAACCACTGGTTTAGAAGCAAGTGATGTGAAAATACGCAAATGGTTGCAGTGGCAGCAGTGGAAATGAGGTCGCGAGTTGTTCGACTTCTACTCGACGATAGGCAGTGGCTAATATCTTATCGCACCTTGAGCTCAGTAACAAGAAAGCCATGGGGGATCAATGTCCATATCCATATGAACTCGAATTCTCTACAGCTCGTTCCCTCTCCAAGGACTACAACCTTCTAGTGCGTTCTGACTATCCCTAGAGCTCTGCCGGCGGGAGCAGTGATAATTTTTCAAAATAAGGCCACCCGTGCCAGAAGGACCGAAGTTTAGGAGCCAGGCGTAAGGCAGCCCAAGCGGTTCCTCAGTGCGATTGCTACAAAGGCTTCTCACCCCAGTGTGGCCGCTATTCGAGTGTTGGTATCGCTAATATCGCAAATGACCTCAGCTGTCGGTCGCCACCCCTGAAACTAATGCTAATCGACAGCTACAAATGGTAGAATGAACGAACAAGTATGTTAAAATAGAGACTTGGAATATTTTAAAGATATTATGGGAAGGGTAATTTAAATCTTAAAGCGGGGAGAGGAGATAGGAAATATAACCGTGCCAGGGCAATGCGAAGTGAGAGTGAATGATAGCGGGGATTACTGGAGACATATTTAGAGAGTCACATAGATTGGGGAGATGAAGATTCAACGGCGGGTATGCATAATACTGAATAGGAAACTGGGGAGGAGGTCGTGGAACAGGGGGAGGACAAAATATAGTGAAAATAAGAGCAGTCCAGTTAAAACTAGTGTAAATTCCGTAAATTCCAGGTGCATATTCCGACAAGCAGTCATTAGTTGGGGGGAATGGATAGTGTATACGACCATCCCGAAGAATTATTTCGAATTTACCCGGAACAAATCAATTGATTGAGCTGGTTGATTGGAATTCGGTGGATGGAAGCGGAGAGACAGATGTGAGACAGGAAAGTACCCTTTGGGAGAGGGAGATATGACCGCGGAGAGAAAAGTATAGAGATTTGCAGGTGAAATAGGTTCATTTTAACCAATACTGTAGGACGTAGGTATTATATAAGGAATTCTGGGAAATATCGGTGTGGCTATATTATGGTTACGCATAGATTTATGGAAAGCATGATCAAATTAAAGAGTTTACCAGGGATACGGATTGCGTTCACAATTGTGTGCTCTTGAAGCGTAATGCTAAACAAGAGAGAGCAGTGTTAGCAAATGCATGAAAATGGAATGTAAAAAAGTTAGCTTAGGTGAAAAGGAAGGAAAGGAGTAGCAGGGTTTGGTGGATACCATTCTAAAGGAGGACAAGGGAACGGATATAGTAGAATAAACATTGAAATATCTCAAGCAAGAGAAAGGAAGTTAACAAATAGAAATGGTTTATAGAAAATGGGTTAGGGTCATGGGCTACTGAAAGATATGATAAGGAAGATGGATGAGATGAGGGAAGGGAAAACGAGCACTTAGAACCAGGGAGAAGAAATTACAAATAGCTAAACAACAAACTGAGGTGATAGGCTAAAGGGACGAAGGAAATATGGTGGAAAGAGTAGTGCGAGGATATGGAGAGTTAATAGAGACAGGGCAAAAAGAGTGTACTTTAGAGAAAAGTGAAGGAACTGTCTGGATGCAAGAAAGGAAATTCCATGTAAACAATCAAACATACAAAGGAACAAACGATAAGCAAAAGACGTTCTTAGAAGCTGCAATGAATGCATAGAAGACTCAATGGCAAAGATAATAGGCAAGTCGGTTAAGATATTAAAAGAGAATACTATGTCGATGAGGATAACTTTGTGTTAGGAATGCTAGAGTGCGAGAGAGAGATAACGTCAAAGGGAGCTGAATCAAAGAAGACAGTGGGAATAGATCACATCTTTGCAGAGTTACTCAAGAATACGTCTAAGACAACGGGAAGGAAGTTGTTATGAGCTCATGCGTAGTAGCATTAATAAAGGAGGAATTTCACCTGAAGTTTTTTAAAATCAGCATTGATACACATCTCAAAATAGGGAAAAGTCTGATAAGGAATATACAGGTGGAGGATACCTGTGGGACCATAAATTTGATTTCGTGCCTGGCGAATACAGTACTTAAGATCATCATCAAATGGATAGAGATGAGAGCAAATGAGTACTTATAAGATGAGTGTGCGTTTAAAAAAAATAAGGAATATGAGTAATATCAAGAGAGATTCAGGTGTGATGCGATGGAATCTTTCCATAATAACAGAAACAGAGAAAAACATTAGCCTTTTCCACTTTGTAGATGGAACGTGAAGCTTTTTAAATAAAAAGTGGGAAATTGGAAGCTTTTTTCTTTGTTTCTGTTATGGTATGAGTAATGTCATGGAAAAAATTAGTAACTCCGGGAAATAACATTCTCAGGAATTAGGGAGGATAAATAAGCATATAAGTAGGGGGGCATAAACTAGAACAGATGAAACAGTTCTCCTCCTTAGTAAGTGTCTTAAAAGAAGTTCGGAATAGTAGGAGGGCCTCAGGGAAGAATTGCGTTCGGCCAAGAGGTTTGAGTTGACGGTTTGCTCTATTATTAAAGTTTTAAATAAAATAATGGTGAAAACTACAATATGGAGCGTAGGTTTTTGGCTCGGAAACTTGGCCGTGAAGGAAAGAGGATTGTTGTAGATTGGAGGTATTTCAGATATGGTTGGGGAGATGAGCGGAGATTATAAAGCAACCTGAAAAAAAACAATAAAGTTCTTGGCATGGTTGTGAAAAATAGAAGGTTCTTTCGAGTAATTCGAAGAAAGCAGGAGTTAATATAGAAGATACTTGGAGGCAATGCGCTGTTGAAGGGGACGAAAGAGTAAGACGGAGGGAGGAAGAGATTAGAAACTTTGGATGGTATTATTTGGGAGTAATCATAAAATCCCAGTTTTCAAATCGTCCAAAGGTTTTTACGTGGTCTAAAGATAGCCCCCAGGAGTCTCCGGTCAGTGGGAGAAGACCCTGCCACCCATGCCTATCTATTTTCTGCATGCGTCTGAAAATTTCCATTGCACATTATTTTACCAATCCCAATGAGTGCCACGACCTTTGCACCCCAGGAAAAGATTACCGGTCGGGAAGGATTCGGAAAGCACCCCAGCCGGGAGTGTTTTCCACCTGTTGTCGGAGAGAGAGAAGGGAAATGAGGCACATGAGGACGAGGTTGAGGTAGATCAAAACGAACGGGGGTGCAGGGCGGGGTGATGGACGCCTGTGCGTGCGTGTGTGCGTGACAGAGGGAATGGGAAGGGGAGGGCGGGGAGGGGCAGGGGCGCTGGAGTTCGAGAGGAGGGGGGGACGGGACACGGATGGATATATGGAGATAGGTACTGGAGAATGCACGAGGTGGGGAGGTGAAAGCCTCGCGCGTGAAGAAATAAAAAATTTGAACTCCGTGGGAGTGTGGGGGGGGGGCCGTTGAGAACGGAGAGGGGGTGTGGGAGAGGGGCGGACGAGTATGAGGAGAGAAGTGGGGTGGGGGAGAGAGTCGTTGTGTGTTGTCATGGGGAAAGGGTGGAGGAGGAGGGCGGTTGGCTCTACGTCACCGGTGCCGAGGCCGGTCGGCCAGTCTGCAGAGGAGGAGGAAGGTAAGCAAGCAAGCGGCTCTCTCAGTGCCCGCTGAGCGTTTTAAGAGGTCGCAACGGTCGCTGGTGAGGATCAGGGCGGCGAGGAGACCGACGCGGGCAGAGGATTGCCTCTCGAGTGCGGATTCCGTCCCTTTCGGCCCACGCACGCAGCCGAGGGCGTGCGAGTGAGAGAAACGGGAGCACGCGTACAAATCGCCCGCGTGGAGGCGTTGCGAGTTTACATATTAAAAGAAAAATAACACAAAATCTGCACTAGAAACATTAGGAGGCAAAAACGTATTTCTCCGTCTCATCCCCGGGGAGAGCGACCGCGATCGCCGGGCCGCCCCCCGCGAGGTCTCCCCGCTCCTCGCCAGTGTGACCGACATCTCCTCAGCGACTCTCCAGAACCGGCAAGGAGGAGGACACATCTATGTATTAACGTACACCTTGGAAAACATACACATAATTATATAACATTTCCCCGGACATGCACGAGTGTTTGGTGCGAGCATTTCGCGAGTGATTCGACCCAGAAGGCTTTTTTTGGTACGAGCCGGAGGGAGGAACCTCGGAAGAGGGGTTGAACCTCTGCCGTCGATCCTTCAACACCGTCCTGACCTCTTGAGAGGCGATCCGGGATGTACATCGAAGATAAGAAAGACGATATGGATGACCGGAGCGGAACGCAGAATGGGTCAGTATGAGAAATGAATATTTAACGCAAAAAATATTTGCTTCTTCCAAAAGGTTTTGTGTGAAAGAAACATTTTGAACAGCCTAAATTCGAGTTTACGTATCATAAACCGGTTTAAAACGTACTCTACATTGAGTTAACAAGCGCTTTCTTGAGAGATCGGGCAAGTGAAAATATATCCTTGTAATTCTGCATAATTATTCACCTAAACGTATTAAACTACCGGTTTTAACTCAATGTAAATGAAGAAAAAACTCGGCAAATTTCTGATTCTGAACTGATTCAAATACTTGTCCTATGACAAGTATTTGAATCAGTGAACGAAGATGTTTTCAAAATGAAATTGATTGGAAGAGAAATCATACTTTAAAATCATATTTAATATCGAAATTAGTTTACGAAAAACTTCAAAAAGAGTGCATTTGTCTAATCTGGCAGACTTAGTTCACTATGAAAAGAGATCCAGAACTTAATTTTCCGGCAACTTCGAAGAATTATTCAAAACACTGTAATTTTCCACACTTTAAGGAAATACTTTGATGGTTTTGATGTTTTCACATATCTTTCAGAAGTATGCAAGCAAAAGTATTATTTTTTAACATGTATGGGCATCCAATGTTGTTCAATTCATTTGTGGCGTTGTGTGTAATTAGAGTACTTAACGATGCGACAGATTCGGTGAAAAACAGAGGACAAGATGTATTTTCTGCATTGTTCCTTCAGTAATCCAAAACCTGTTGATATTTCGCATTAGTGAAGCACCTTCTCCACAAAAACAAACACTCAAGTCAACAAGTCCACCTCCGAAATAAATTGAGTTAGCCAAATTCTCCGTCCTCGGTTGAATGCAGAAATGGATCTAATAACAATTAAGATCGTGAATTATATGAGAATGAAAAACTAATGAACACTAAAAACGTCTTTCATTAAGTTTTGCAATACTTTAATCAGGCCTTAAATGCGGAAGTATATGCAATATGAACCATAAACTGATGGGCGTTGAGACTTCAGGTGTCCGAAAATTCATCCTGCCGGAAAAATTTTGATGCGACGGAAGAGAAAAGGTCGAAAAATGTTGCAACAGGTTGGATTGGCAGCTTCCAAACGGGAAAACAAAACTATTTCCCCAAAATGCGTGCCGACCCCGCGCTAAACCGGATGCCATTGAAGTCGTAAACAGATGTTGTCCACAGTGAATGTTTCCATTCCGTAGAGTAGCATGACCACGAAGGGCAGGGCATCAAAATCTCCAACCAAAGTACACTGAGGAATTCAGTGCCCTTTCAGAGCAAAATATTCATTTCAGGGCAAAACAAAACAAATAGATTATTTGGTAAACACGCCAAGGGTTGGTGGATCTCAGAAGGCTGTGAGATTGGCGGGTCGTCTGTATGCGAGAGGGGGGTATTGAGGCAGTAAGGAGTTGGAGGAGTCATTGTCGTGTAAAATAGGAAAAAGTTCTTTAAGAAAGGTTTTCAGTCTGTGGGATCCGGGGAAATAGGTTGTGCAGAGGTTGAGTCCTGCGTCAGACGTGGGGTTGTTATTCTGTGGTGCGTGTGGTCGGGTGGAGCGATGGATTTTATTCTGTAGGAGCTTTTCTGGGTAACCGCGTTTGTGTAGTGCATGGTGTAGATTGTGGAGGTATTTGTTGAGGGTGGCTGATGTGTTGCAAATTCGGTATTCGCGGATAGAGAAAGAGTTAGGAATCGAGCGTTTGGCGTGAGAAGGGTGGCAGCTAGTGAAGTGGACATCGGTGATGATTAGTGGCTTTGATATGTACTGAAGTGGTGAATTTGTTTTTGTGAAGTGAGATGTCTGTGCCAAGAAAGGTGATGTTGGAGTCTGAAATGGAAGATGAAATTATATATACTTAAATATATTGAGGGACTCAGAGCCGTGTGTCCAGACAATTTATATATATATATATATATATATATATATATATAGGGCAGCTTAATATTGTTTTGTTTACTGGAGGCCCTCCCCATTCAAAGACTCCCAGGAAACTCTCTCATCAAAAATTTAGCATCCTGTTGGCTTTAACCAATCAACACTTTCTCATCTGTAAACAATAGAGTGCACAGAGGGAGTGCATAGAGTGCATTCCATGCCTAAAGGGTACACCCATACATTCACAGAATTATTCCAGCATATTCTAAACACATGTTTCAATATATGCATAGAATATATTGGAAACTTCAAAATTAAACCTCACCTAACCAAAATAAAAATTCGGTTTTGATTACTAGGGGTTTCATTCTACAATGATCAAAAAAAAGTAACAATATTAACTACAGGGCACTCAGCACCATTCTTTTCACTCGCTCCGAATCAATGTTTACTTCGGCCACCTGCGAATAATCATATCATGACGTAAATGACATGGATTTTTTTAACTGTTTATGCTCATTACCCGAAGGGCTTAAGAGTATAATCACCCTCACATCTTGATTTTGCATGAGAAGCATGTATTTATTTTGAAATTGCATCCCATACCACTTAGCCAGCAGGAAATGGTAATCTCGCTTCCTTGCTACTCTGCGATTATGCCCCACGAACGGAGGGAGACCCATGCATATATATATATATATATATATATATATATATATATATATATATATATATATATATATATCTTTATGTATACACATAAACACACTCAGATTCATACAAATTTAAGTAAACACGCCGATGGAATTGAAATCCACTCCGCGAAATGGCGTTGCACAATGCGATACGGCGAAAGAAACTCTTGTGAATCCAATGCGGAAACAAGAAAAAAGCAAGCTACGACTGAACCACAACATTTGCGCAAAGCGTTACAGCCGACGATCTGAATGCTTGGATTTTTCTATTGCTTCCCACCTTTTAAAAATCCTACTCCTCCCGCTCTTGGCATTTTTCTCTCTAAATTGAAGCAGTTACTCTTACAATCGTGAACTTGTGGGATGCTACTTTAAGTAAAATTTAATTTGAAAAGATTTGGAAAAGTGATATCTGGAGCTTAGTTTTGTACGGTTCGGAAACATGGTCGTTGAAGCAAGATGATAGTTGAATAGATGTGGTGAAGGATGGGGCAGGAAAAATAGACGGATATTCAAACAAACGAAATACTATTTATGGCGAGGGGAGAGAGGATTTTTAGGAGAGAAATGCAAACTAAACAGGAAAGATCAATTCATAGCCTTTGAATCGGGGATGAAATGTTGAAGAATACTCTAACAGAGAAAAGAACGTTAGGCAAGTTAGGAAGGGGTAGGAATAGGTTAGGCATTTAAAACGGAGTGAATAGAGGAAGGAAGAAACAGTTTACTGTGCTACCCTATCCAATAAATACGCGAACCGAGTCCATAAAAACTTTATATTGCAAAATTTAGTCCATGTCAATCTTGTCCCCTTCAAAGTACGAGGTGTGTTCAAAAAATAACGAGAATTTTAATTTTTCGGATAAAATATTTATTTATTCTTATACATTGACGTTGTTAACTTACAAATAATCCCCATTAGAGATTATGCACTTGTGCCAGCGCTTCTTTCAATCCCCGAAACACTTCTCAAACTCGATCTTTGAGATAGCCTTTAGTTCTTTCAACAATGCGCTTTTAATGTCATCTACGGCTGTAAAACGACGGCCCTTCAAGGTTATCTTAATTTTTGGAAATAGGAAAAAGTCACACGGAGCCATATCTGGCGAATATGGAGGCTGGGGCATCGTTACAGTATTGTTTCTGGCCAAAAATTTACGAACAAGCAATGAAGTGTGAGCTGGTGCATTACCTTGGTGCAAAAGCCATTTTGGAACGAATTTTGCTGCCACGCGTTTCATAGCCAAAATATTGGAAAAAATGTCATTACATGATCCAATCAATATGCCAACATCATCAGAGACCTCTCTAATTGTGATTCGGCGATCGTTCATAACCATTTATTTCACTTTTTCCACGTTTTCTTCGATTGGTGATGTGCTGGCCTTCTTGGAAACGCTTATACCACTCGTAAACTCTTGATTTACTCATAGGAGACTCACCATAGGCCTTTGTTAACATTTTACACACTTTTTTACACTTTATTTCATTTTTCTCGCAAAATTTTATACAAATTCTTTGATCAATTTCTTTTAACAAACGAAAATCGCCGAGCTTATAAAACACGTCTAACCTTAGTGGCTGTCATAGACAAAGTCCACAATGAAAACAGCTGAAAGTTTTATCATACTTCAGGGGCATGTATACCAACTTAATAAAAAAATCTTGAAAATCGAACTCTCCTAGCCCGCGAAATGAAAAAATTCTCGTTATTGTTTGAACACTCCTCGTACTCTCCATTCGTTGTTAAGCACTTCATCATCTTTTTATTTTCCACTGTTTAAAGCACCCTTGGAAGTCCTCGGCAGTTAAGCTTTTTAGTTGTCTCGAATTTCTTGCTTTATTGTTTCCACATCTTCCAGTGATGTCCCCTCATTACATTTTTGCATTTTAGGAATAGGAAAAAGTCGCAGGGGGCGAGATCTGGCGAATATGGAGGATGATTAAGGGTGGTGATTGAATTTTTTGCCAGAAACTGGGGAACAATCAAAGCTGAATGTGCAGGTGCATTGTTATGGTGAAGGATCCATCCATCGCCAATGAACAATTAATGCAGCTTGGGAACGATTTTTGCACAATTTCTTTTAAACCCAAATGTTCGGTTAAAATAGTGTGCACTTTTGATTTTCCTAAATTCATTTCATTAGCCATCATTCGGAAAGTTTCTTACGGACGGTTTAGACAAGGGACACAGACGGCTCACTGGGTCTCAGGCAACAAGCTAGTGAAAGGAGCTATATTCCGCGTTATTGCCACTATGTTGCAATAGTTCGCGTATTAATTGGGCATGGCATGTGTTATGGGGTACCTGGTTATGTCGTGTTAAGCGTGTGTTCTAAATGTGGCTGTATTTCGTCTCCGTCTAACAAAAACTTATCTTAAACGGTAGCCCAGCATAAAATATTATTTTAATAGGTTTTTCATTTCTCCAACAAATATTATCTTCGCATATAGTCAGACATTGTTACGACATTTTAAATAGTTTCCTTTCGTTTCCATGTTTTGAAAGTCTAACGAGATTTTAAATGTTATACTCATAGATAGTGATAGTGTCAAATTCTTAGGTGATTTTTGGATGGTAGTCATTTAGATAGAGTTATAAGAGTCACATTTGCGTGTTTTTTTTTACTTTTCAAAGGATCGATCGGTGACGTTCACTTTGAAGTAGGTGAAGTAGGAAGAACTGTTCTGCAGCGTGGTTACCGCGAAAGTCTGACGCATCAAGCTCCGAGGTGTCTTCCTCCCCATGTCCCGGAATTTCAGTCGTGTTGCTTTGAATTGTTTTACTTCCAAGTGAAGTGAGGGAAGGCTGTTTTGGTCCTTAGTTGCAGTAACTCGTCACATTCTCGCGCGGAGGGATTACGAGAGGAGGGACGACTGTTTTTGGACGTGAAGCAATCGATTCAGCCCCCACCTTCGTGCCCGTCATAGAATTTCATGTCACGGACGAAAATATTCCGCGGGGGATCCTTCCGCACGCGACTAATTGTAAGCAGGGAGACAAAAGGGTTGAGTTTGGTTTCGAGAGACCTGTGGGAACGGGTGGTCGTGACGGCTGCACAGCAGTCACAGGATGAATGCTTTTCTACTCGTCGTTTCCGCGCCGTACAGATAATGAGCTGCTCAGGAAATAAGTGAGTTAGCAATGGGTCCAATGAATGGATGAGCCCCGCACGCAAGATAATGTGGGAGGAGGAATTTTTATTTTTCCGATGGTTTAGTTCCGTAAGCATGCGACGACTGTAAGAACTGTCATCAAAAGGATATACTAGTATTCTATGATTCGACAAAACTCTTGAGTAGACTCTTAAGTTTTAGAAGAGAAACAGAATTTCTCCGGGACCTCGAAGGGAGAGAAGTAAGTGTTTTGAGGCACGTTGATACGAGTTTTTCGAAGAACTTGGAGAGGGAACATTTTAATCGACATGGGACGTAAGATTTCAGGATTGCTAAGGTCGCCGTTGAGTTTAGGAAGTAAGATTATTTTTGCAGTTTTCCTGATCGTGGAAAAAAACTAGAGATGAGACAGAAGTTAAAAAGGTCAAGGCAAATGGCATAAGTTTGTACATTTTTGGTTGCTGCTAAGTGGTATGCCATCTTGATCGGAAGGAGGATATGGACGTATAATTCACTCATATGTGCTTTTAGCTCGTTGATGGTCATGACTTCAGCTTGGAAAGGGGGACGGAATGTAAGAGACTTGACTAGATCTATGACTGCAAGTTCTGTGCTCTGGATCCGTAAGCCTGGGTTATTACATATTTAAGGCGTCATACAGGTGCTCGACAAATATGTCAGTCTATTATGCAGGAGAGAATTCGAGGCTATTGTTTATACTTTAAAGGGGCAGTGTTTAATTCTCTACTCTTGGAAAGAAGGTTTCGACTTGGCGTTTCCACCTCATCGTTGGTTGTCCCATTATGCGAAAGCCTGCCTTAGCGAAAGACATCAGCCAAGAAACGCATTATGCGTCCTGGTAGGAAAATGTCAGCCTACTTTCGGGTGAAATCCTTTAGGGAAATTTGTGCCAATTGACGACGTGCAATGCTAACAGTACAGTTTCTTTAAACGGGGCGTAATAATCTCAGAAGCATTTGGATAAATATTAATAAACATAACGTGTGTCTTAAAAACTGACAACATACTGGATAGCTAGAGCAACATCAATGTTTAATATCCCTTCGTCCCGAGGATAATGCTACGTTACTAAGGGGTTGGTTAAGTCAAGAGCAATCTATTTCAGTCTCTTTCAGGGTTTATCTGACTTAGTATAGCTGCAAGCTTCCGCTAGGGTGTAGCAGGGGGTAATTCTACACCAGGAATGCAATATGAAAAATTAAGTTTTGTTAACATGTAAGGGAGTCAAATATTTACAATGATGAAGATAATGTTAGCTTCACCTCAATCTACTACGGCATCTATGTTTAAATACTTCTCTAAACATAGGAGACGAGCTGCTAGTAACAATAATATGTAGTGTGTGCATTTAGAATGAAATAAAGATTCATTCTAGCCTACTTAAAATAAAAAAACACTCTTCCATAAGCGCGCTCGTTTGCAGCGTTTTAGATGTCTTATAGTTCGCGGGAAAAATGATTCGGACTGATGTCTAGTCGTGTCCATGCAGTTGGATTGGCTTCCTTGTGGAAAAACCGTAAGCTCTATTTCACCAGCGTATCCCTGACTCTCAGTCATTAACCATATGTAATTGATCCTATATTAATTACTAACAGGCCATAATTTTCATCCACGTCACCCACTGTTGCTTGATGTATTATAGCCATTTTTAACAAAGAAACTTGGCCGCTAATTGCTGTTCATTATCGTGAGTGAAAAGAAATAAATATTTGAGGCATAAAATGATGGATGATCAAGCACTGTTTGTTGTTGGTGAAACCTAGACTTAAAGTATAAGCATTTAATGTTTAAAAATACCAATTTGCGTTGATTATCCTAAAAAAACTTTTAGCGGAAATCTCACTATGGGCAGGCGGAGAACATATTGTTTACAATCAGCCATAGCGGCTTAACTCGCTGTCCGTTTATTTTTTTCTAAATTTCCCACTTTACATAATTTATTACTCCAAAATGTATCTTTCCAGAACCATATAAGCATGCATGTTTCACACTCGTATACGCCAATTCCTCTGATTTGATTTTCTTAATGTATTTCTCTATAAATTATGTCATAGAATGTTCCCACTTTGAGACTATGGACAGAGACCGGTTGCTTTATATGATTGAAAGGACCTCTCCATGGAATGGAAAAAAAGTGAAATTCATAAAAGTGAATACAATTTCTGTTGCCATGTTTACTGTGCATCTTAATTTCTTTGAGGTGACACTAAATCTCCTTCATGAATCATCATCACGAAAACACATTTATTTTTAATTATAGCGATCGGTTATCTTGAAAAACACCAGCAATAATACACCTTTCAAGATTGCCTGCGCCATGGAAAGTTTCTTTTAAATAGCATGGTACGGACAATGAATAATTATCACATCGGTTTTAAATTAGCAAGTAGTTAAATTTTCTTTTGGAATTAATTTTACATTTCCAGGCGTCATTTTCAAACCTTAGAATTAAAAAAAATCTGAAAATTATCTAATATAAATAATATTTCATAGGCATGAATCTGACTCACAGGTGTTTGGCACAATTAAATGAAACATTTACAGATTGTTTTTTTATAAACTAATTGTTTCAATGCACAAATAACATGGAATTTGCTCCAAGACAGTGAGTGCATTACCAATCTTTCCTAACTCAATGAGACTTAATGACTTCAGATAAGGGCAGAAAAGAGCACTCGTGGGAATAAACGAGCAGGTAAGAGAGTTTAACGGGGGAATGGGGACAAATATTCTCAAAGGGATTTGGCGCAGGGTGCAACGGGCCCAGCAAAACAAGGAAGGTTAAAAGAAAGAGGAGCAAGGTAACGCAAAGAATGTGTCTTCAAGAGGCTGATGGCAATTCTTCAAAAATCGGTTATCAAAATAGGTTTATGCAGAGAATTTCGTTATTGATGTTAATCACTAAGAGTAGAAAAACTTGTGGGTTAAATCTCTCTTCGCCTTTCTGTCGTATTAAGTAAGGAGAGAGTAACAAGTAAATGTATGCTAAATCTTAATTAGGCATAAGCGTAAAACGGGATATATGTGTGTGTTTGTATAGAGGTATGTGCATACATATAAAAAAACCATGCACACAGTAATCAACTCGAGGTACCCAAGGTGGTAGGTGATGGTAGAGTTCACACATCAGGGTAGGGGGGCTAGTTCCTTTCCCGGTTATGGTTTCCCAGGAAGATCTGGTACCCGAAAAATCACATAGCTTGGGTGGAGCTGCAGGTGCAAACAGAGTGCCTCGCCTGAGAGCTAATCGACGTGTATGTGTATGTATACGTAACTCGTATATATGCACATACATGTATAACAACTCCTGTGGAAATTGTACAAGACGTGTAGACGTGTATTTTTCAGCAATTCAGATTGTCACTGCTCGATGACCCCACGTTTATTGGTTATCCATGCTAAGGAACATCATCTTTAACTCAATACCCTGTAACCATTGCATGTATGTGATATCTAAGATTAGCGCAGTAGTCAATTAGTGGGTGCCTTACCCTTGAGGAGCGTTTGCATTTGTACAGGAAGGCTACGAATGCAAATCCTGTAGAACAATTTTTAAAATCTCAGTACGATTTTTGAGTAACAGTGCTTCCAATACAACCGCGGATGATAAAGAAAGGAGCTTCCCACGCACCTTAACTTTTGACTTTTTTACGCTTTAGGACATACTTTCATGCAATTTTTTACATAAACTATCAAACCAATCAAGCGAGTTAATTAAGTTGGTAGGCATGCTTATTTTCAATTTCGAATTTGGGACCACTCATGAAAACTGACAGGTATATTTTACAGTACTCTTCCTTTAAGCACAGAAAATTACGAATGTTTACTCTAAGAGATCAGTTATCTAAACACATGTGTAAAAACAATCACTTATTCTTCCTTTCGGATTACTCTACCGATAAAGAAGACTAAGATCTCGGCATAAGTGATGATTAATTATTTTCATTAAATGTGAATCTTTCAGACGATACTAGCTCGTCAGTAACCCGTAATGGATTGCATATCGAATGACGCTTGTCATGATGAAGCTTATCACAGTGCATCTTCTGAAAAATGTCCGAAATTAGCGAATGCCTAATTTCTGGTCTTGAGCGTGGTGGAGGATTGTTTGTCGGATCGAGAAAACAATCGCAGAAAATTTCGTCAAACCAATAAATTTTCATGAAAAATTACGCTTTTGACCTTTTCCCAACATTGGACATTGGAAGCCTGCCCATTTCCTGAAATGAAAATTCGGTCCGTTTCGTCCTCAAAATGTGTGTTTACCCATCCGCTTTGCCTTTGGCTTTCGTTTTCTAGACATCTCTCTGCCCTAAACATTTTTCACCGAACATTGACCGAAGAATTCTCGTTCTAAATCGCCTGCTTGAAACTTCACACACTTTTTTTCGAATAAACTCGCGCGTTATTTCATAAAACTCAAAGACTTCGTGCGGATCAAAGTGACATTCGATAGCGAGAGGCCAGAAAATCAATATTCTCATTATCGCCTAGGCTCTTTAACTATTTGTGTCGCGAGTCAATCTGTCATCTCAAGCGGCATGATTCCCAGCGTCAACAATACGCCGCCCCCTCGCCGCTGACTGACCGCGTTCTCCCGACTCAGAATGGAATGCCTCAGTCACTCTCAGCTCTCTCCCTTCCTCACCCCTCCCCCCTCCCCTTGCTCGACGCGGTTATGTAACTCGACTGTTGCCGCGCCGCTGCACCGAGAGCCTCCCATTCAACTTTCCGTTCACATTGCTTTATTCGCCGGTTAAACAGTTCTACTCACGAAGCGGATTTGACGAAGGGGGTAGACCAGAGATAGAGTGCCTGCCTGTGGAGCCGTAGGTCGGTTCCCGTGACCGGCAAAAATGTTTCAGCTTAAAAAATATTATTGGTTTTTGGGAACCATACAACCACACATTAACAGAAAAAATACAATAATTCTATTTCGGAATAAGGCAACAAGAGAAATATAGTAGACCCCTACCTAAAATCTACCCTGAACCCATGGTGAAAGGCAGCCGTTTCACCATTAGGCACTGGTGGCGCAGACCGAATGGGTCGGCGCGTCCTCAGCTGCGAGCAAGAGTGAAGTTCACGGTATGTGGAAGGCAACGGGAAACCACCACATTAGTCTCCCTAGAATATGCAGTCTTACCTTACATTCTAATGTAGTAGAATGTGGTAGCTGCAGCAAAGCAATCGTAGGATTGATGAGGGTCAACTTTCTGGAACTTCATAATGAACACAGACAAAATAAAACGTTATAAAAGTCCTTGATTATTCTACAAAGTGAAATCTCTGTTGCTTTATCCAAGTTAAGTAATTTTTCGGGTAAAATACGTGGAGGAGAAGGAAGCTTTTACGAGAAGAAGAGAATTGATGGCAGGTACACTAAGCAAAGATGTTTTTATGTGATTTTTATTTTTTTATCGAGGGGATGTGTTCCATGGCCCCCTCGCTCCCATGTGAATTATTTCTTTGGGGATATCTCAAAGTTGAAGATCCCTCGAACCTTGGAAGATCCTTCGAAGGACCTCGGAGGCTCTTAAGGAGGCAATTACAGATGTCATTGCTGGACCAACGCAAGATATGCTGAGAAGAGTTTTCGAAAACTTTTTTGTACGACTCAACACTTGAATCGTTCACCAAGGTCATCGCCTATATCAAATAATTATCAAAATCTAATGAAAAAAATGACATTGGATGTGGTTTTCAGAAATAAAAACCTTTTTAATTATCCTGGTTGTTTTTTCTTGTAATTCACCTATCAAATCAGGGAGTCCATTCTGTCTCGCCCTGTGTGTCGGTCTGAACTATAATGGCATTCCAAGAGTGGCTTATCTTATTGACGCGTTACCGTATACCTATGGTCCAGGCTTTGACAGTTTTTTAAACGTGAGTTGTAAAAACCGCCAGAGGAAATAGTAGTGATATAAATGCAAGAAGTGGAAATATTTTACTATTCAATTAGTAGGTAATGCCATTAGCAATGGAAGAGTAGGAGGGATAGAGTAGGGAGAATAGGGATAGGAAAAAAGGTTTTCATTTAGATGAAACATCCACTAACGGCTAATGGAACTAAGATACGGATCCAAGGACCTTAATCAATCCCAGATAGCCCCGCGCCAGCATTCACTAACCTGTTGAACGTTTCACAAAGAAACTTCGATCTTGTCCTGTGGAAGTTGCAACGATCAAGCTCAGTTGCAATTCCATAACCAATGTTCAATCATCAAATACATTTCACAGCGCGAAACGCCTTAAGGAGGGACCTTCACTTTAAGCATGCCCGATTATCCAGTCTGAAATGAACATATACTATATGTAATATCGAATGTATATTGTCAGGTATCAAAGTTAGTCAAGTTATTGTTGGATCACTGACTTTATTTAAACGAAGACATTTATCGTAGGTGTAAAAAGGCCAAATTCCACTTCAGTATACAGCACCGTATTTGGAGAACTTGCATTCACATTCATATACAGTATTTATCCAGTTTTTCCCGATAAATGTCGTTCAACAACTAACATTTCGAATGAAGCAATTAAATAAAGTGGTGCATTTCAAAAAGACTAATAAGAGGGTCGCGAATTGCGGGACATTATACGGCCTTGTTGAATGATTTGATCTGTATGCGCCTCAGTATGAGAATAGACCTTAAATATACGTATTGAATTTTTAAAAATCAAAGCCTCTCTAACATCTCTTAAAATTTCTATACACTATTTCACAAATGTAAAAATGAATACGGTATTCAACAATGCTACCACTTTATGAAAGGCACTGAAACTCTTATTCAGTTGACATTTAAATCATGTTGCCTACGCGAAAAAAAAGGACTATAAAGTATCAATTAGAAAACGGAGAATATGATATTTGGTCCAAATTGGTCATATGTTGCTGAAAATCCAATATTTTTTACCGATTGTTAAATATATTCCTGGGCGGCATTCCACTACTTTGCATCAACTATGAAAAAACAAGCTCGTTGCATTGAGATCAAAATTTATCTCAAGAAAATAATTGGTGAAAAATTCGGGAATCAATTACTTTCCGGGTTCCCGATTCTCTAAGACCAAAGGCCGAAATTAAATCAATATCATTGCATTGAAAATTGCATAAAATTCCATTTGAAAATATCGACAGCATCCTCGCACACCAAAGCCCATGAGGATATGAAAGCCTCTTAGATTACTTACCTGAAAATCACTATGGCTTCAAGCTTCTTGATGATATCTTTTAAGGACGGCACACAATGTGGAAATATACTCGCCAGGTAAATCAATGGATAACCTTTCGATTCAATTAGGGATAATTCCAGTTCAAACTCAATATATGGAGGCTCGGGGAGAATAAAAGAATGATTCCATCAACTATTTATAAGCAAAAACCGCAGAGTTCCGAATGGACTGCCCTTAATTCACTCCAGAGAGGAACTTTGCCGAAGTAACACGTCTTCCAGGCCATTATCCACTCTTCAAAACGTTGGCGTCGGATGATGTAAAAGTAGGCCGACTGCATTTTTTTCTTTTTTTATCCCCATCTATCCCTCTCTCTTTCTCCTCACCTACGCCCCCTTATCCTCCAGCGGCCTTCCTCACTAATTCATCCTCGACTCGCCGGGGTGGAAGACTCCATCTCTTCCCCGCGGCGCAGAGTCCTCCCCGAAGGCGGGCGGCATCGGGAAATGTCTCGCGAGGAAACGAGGCATTAAATCCGGCGGCGATGGGACGCGGATGTCACGTGGAGAGGGCCGGCTTGCCAGCGGTGCCTCGACTCGACGGAGAAAGGTTTAGTGGGTCACGAACGACCAAACAAAAGACGAATTAATGCTTGATGCGAAGGGAGACGTAGAGGGGGGGAGGAGGATGTTTTCCAGCGCCCTTAAATCCATGCGTCGCCCGCACACGGATGCTGAAGTTTATCCAAACCACGCCGAAGGTGTCTCTCAGCCCAAGGCATTCCAGATATACTGAAAATTTCAAAAGCTGCATCTCTAAGGAACGTTCTATCTACGGGGATGATTAAAAAATTGGTTTCTTTTTGCAAAGCTCTTTCTTATATTTTGGTGCTTTTCACAAGAGCTCTAATTGGCCTCTCTTTGAGTACTAAACAACGTTCATCTACATCAATACACTGCGAGCCACCAAAAAGGTGGAGGGCAGGGGGTGCGAATCAGGAGGAAAGGGTAAGAGATGAGGGGGTTGGGGTTTTTCTATCTAACGTCCCTATCTAACGTTCAATTGAATAAATACATTTCTTCCACATGTTACGAATAGCAAGTGGGATGCTGTAGTGCAGGGGTAGAGCGTTGGACTATTGACTGGATGGCCCGGGCTATGCTCCCTGAGTACTCTCACTTCCACCCAAGCCGTGTGATTTTTCGGGTGCCAGATCTTCCTGGGAAACCATAGCTGGCACAGGGAAAGGAACTGGCCCCCCTACCCTGATGTGTGGATTTCACACGCCGTGGGGCTCAGTAATGTCATCTATCAACTCTGTCACCACCTATCAAACCGACCTTCGGATTGATTACTGTGTTTTTGGTTAAGTAATATTGATAATTTGATAACTCGATCTTTGCCTAGCATTTTCCTCTACCCCCCGGTCCATTCTTTCCTCTATTACCACTTTCAGAATCCGATTGTCTCTCAGAATATCCTGTAACCACTTGTCTCTCCTTATTCAAATGTTTCCAAACAACCTTCTCGCTTCCGCGATCATGTCCAGAACTTCATCCTTTGTTTACCTATCCGTCCGTTTCATTTTCTCCATCTTTCACACGCAAGTCAAACAGCCTCAAATCCACCCTTATCCTCGTGTTTCAACGACCAAGTGTTCATACTTGTAAAAAAATTATACTCTGTATTAATTTTTTCACTAGTCTTTTCATTATATCTCTACTTAAGGTGTCTTTCTTCCAATACCGCCTCTTTGTAAACGGTTTTCTACCTACAGTAATTTATTTAAAGTACCTAAGCTCTAATCATCCTCATCAAAAACGCTTCTTAAACAGCCGCAAAGTTCTTCTTGGAATATTTATAATTAAGTGCTGATTCTTTCATAGTAAAGGGCCTGAAATCGAGCCACAGTCGTATGTAAGTGCAAAACATCACGAAGATCATAATTAGCCATCCTTACCTACCATATCGGTGGAGTACTGCCATTTCTACTAATGTAAAGTGTGACAAATATGTCATGTTATTTTCAATATTTAGGAAGGGAACGACAATCTTTGCCAAATTCACGCAGTCTGACCAGAGCCACCCGATTCGATGGGAAAGAAAGGTCTCTTCCCCCGTTCGCCTTCGCCGCTTGGGACGAGACGACCCTCCCTCCTGGGCCTCCTCCTACTCCTACCCCCCCGGCGACCCCACGAACAGCGCCCGGGGATTCGCTCGGGAAATCAAAGGAACGGAAATTAAAAAAAAAGAAAGGACGGAAAGAAAACGGAAACGTCGCAACTTTTGGCGCGAGATAAATGGATTTCGTTGCAGGCGACGGAGAGTTTGACCTCAAGAGTGTGGGCGCTTATCTCCTCCGAGGAATACTTATATTTTTAACTCGACCGCTTAATCAAAGTAAAACGTAAAGTTCACCTCGTTAAATCCCACAAAAGAGTACTCTGATCTAAACTTAACGGCGATGCGATATTGCCTGAGTTCCCTGGCTGCGCCAAACGGAGACTTTTACTTATCTTATCTTGGTGATATCTTGGCAAATCTTAAATTTTGATGGAAGGCCATCTCTTCCGCTTCTTATTTCTAGATTACTCTTCCATTACACTCTGTCTTACCCCTCACTTCAATTTTATCCAGCATATTTTCTTCGTCTATTATTTTACTTCCTCTGGAACGATTTTTTAATAATCTGTGTGCGTGTGTATAAAATATAATGTTTCTTCTTCGTTCGACTATGTCGGCCTAACCGCCGAAACGTAAATTTTTCTGTTGTTTTTGTCTCCGGCGTAACTTAATGGAATTTACATGATATATTTTATGAAATTTAAAATTAAATGTAAAAATTTAAACTAAATTATCAAGTTACTTCTTTCATTTAAGATTTTCTGTGATTGTCCCATTTTATTTGTGTCCATGCTTAAATAACTCCCATAGCAAACAAACAAACACTTCATTTAGAAACGCAGAAAATAACACTAATGATTCTTGAGTTGATTCAGCTGCGACCTTCCACCTTGGTCTCAAGGAGAAGACTGACCGGGGGAAGGAGAGGGAACAGCGTGGTGGGAGAAGGGGCAAGATTTATTGTAGTTTTCGGGAAGTTTGTTGCTTGACAGAGAAAATATCTCCGACGGCTTGAGTTTAGGTCACTCAACCTCCTCTGCCACAACCCGGTGATAACAATGACGAAAGCAGATAGTGTTTCGACAGTGGAGGGCAAAGCGAGATGCATGCATAAGATACATAAATGAAGCTACATAATCCCAGCTAAGAACCGCAGGACCGAATCGCCCCCAGCCAACAAATCTCCACCCCACCGAATTCAGCCTCGCCACAATTTCACCTGCTCCCGAAATATCATGTACCCCGTGAGGCACAGAGCGACTAATAATCCTGAACTCGATTAAACACTTAGGCGCTACCCTCACTCACGACCTATCCTGGATGAAACACATACGTAGAATATTTGGGTAAACTAAAAAAATAGTATTTATCGGAAGAGTATTGGGAAAATTCGGCGAAAAGTTGAAAGAGAAATTGTATCTTTCACTGGTTAGGCTTCATTTAGAGTATGCTGATAGTGTACGGAACCCTCGCGAAGTTGGATTGATTGTTGAATTGGATCGGGTGCAGCGTAGAGGAGCTATATTTGTAAAACGTTGTTATGAGAAACTGAATAGCATATCAAGATCATTATAGAAGCTAGGTTGGGAGTCACACACGGAGCGAAGGTTAAATTACAGATTTACTCTTTTATAACTAATAGATTAGAGAAATGAAGTATATAGTAGATATGTTTAAGATTTCATTTTTTCCCATGAACGTTAAGGGATCATAAAAATGTCTAACTGCGCTAGAGGGGAAAAGTAATTGGTGGCAAAAGTACGTAGTCTGGTGTGTAATCGCTCCCCGCTACATGCAACATGCTAATTATCATTTGGATTTAGAAGTGCAATTTTTCTTGCTGCTTGCTGCTTTAAAAGTATGTTCATTGCAGATTAGTTCGAGCAGGAAACCTTCCCGTTCTTGAACCGATGGCCTTCTTCCACCTGCGACATCATTTCCTAAACTATGGCACAGAGCAGATTTCCTCGACCGTCCCAAAAGGTCCCCGAACTCCCTCCCTGCTACGTAGTTCCGGCCTTCCGTTGCTGCGTTCTCTCAAAACAGTGTTGCGCGCCCGAAGGTCGATCACACTGTGGAGCGATCACGCTGTTGGTGCACGTCTGTCCGACAATCCTTGCCAGAGCCGGTTCCTGGCAGGGAGGGCGCAATGCCCTCCTGGAACGAAGCGGTTATTAAATGCTCCAAGTCCCATTCTCTAGGCATGACTGACAGGCGATGGGCTGTCCACTCGGGGAGTGGTTTGTTGCTTTAGTTGACCAGTGCCTTTACCGCACTCTGATACGGTGCCACTGAGCATGCAAGAGTCGTGTTTCTAATGAGTGAAGCTGCCACCTGTGTGTCGGACATATTATCATTTGCGCCGAATGTAAATAAATGAATAGATAGATATATAAGTGAATGCACAAACAGAAACATAACTTTTAGTGAAAAGTATGAAGCACATTGTCTGCATCTACTCAATACCCCGCAAACCGCCGCAAGGGCGTGTGGCGGGGGCTGTTACGGCACCACCCGTCATTAAGTAAAAAAGCCGTATGAAAAAAACACAATTGTATGTAATCCACAAACAAAACATTGTATACATTCAGGCAAAAACCCTTTCACCCCACACACATGCAAACAAAAACTACCAACAGGCATCTACAGATACACCTAACATCTTTGAAATGTTTACTTTTGTTCTGACTTGTAATTTAAATGTTTTAATATTTCTAAAGTGACTTCGGTATCTTACTATTATGATTTCTGATTTTTTATGGGAAAGAATGAGTATTTGAATCTATTTGTATTGGAACCTACCTCCCTTATTTTATATTTGTGGTCTCTTCTACATAATTAGTGTGGGGTTCATAATAATTCCTTTAGTGTCATCGTTAAACTCGTTGGTTCTGAACCTTTCTAAAAGTCTAAGTCTCTCTCTTTCTCTTTTTATCTCAAGTGGCACCCAGCCTAAATCCCCTATAAGACCTGTCGATTATGGTCTATTTCGTCAGTCAGCCCGACTTGAGGAGGATGCCATATACATATAGTGCACCATAAATAAAGTCTAACTAGCGGATCTCTCCTTATATTTCCCAGGCACTCTTCCAATAAATCCAATTTTTTTGCAAGTTTATCTACATAATCCCCGAATGCGTTTCACCCAGGAGAGGTCCTTAGTACGGGTAACCACTAAGTATTTAATCGAGTCTACACTTGCTATCTGGTATTTTTGATGCAGCAGGCGTTTGATACTTTTTCCTGGGTCGCACTAACGTAGTATTGCATCAAGGTCATCTGCTACTGCCAATTCTTCATCAGGACAACGGATATCTCCGTTAACTACGGCATGTGTGCATGTTATTATTTGTTTAGCTGATTTATTGTAAAATGACTGTATGAACTAATATTGAACTACTACCCCCGCCACACGCCCTTGCGACAGTTTTGGGGCATGGTGTAGAAGCGTACAATGCACAACCAGAAGAATGATCTCACAGTAGAGACACGGAACATTAGAAAAGTGGACCAGCGAAGAATAAGAGCTTTCGAATATTTGGTGCTGGAGGAGAATGCTGAAGATATAATGGGTAGACAAAGCGAGGAACGGAAATTACACAGAGGAGGAAACCCTCAGCAGACATAGAGACCAAATTAAGAAGGGTTTGAAACAGGAAATCCGTCAGGGAATGAGGGAATCACCAATTAATAGAGGAAAAAGGGGGGCTGCCAAAAAACCAATCTTAAGATTGAAATACTGGTGATGATGATAGCATTCAAATACTAATAGTGGGATATTATTTTCCCCAAATGCATCTAACTCATGATTTTGATTTGAAGCCAATAGATATTTTATTAGTCGCTTACCTTTTGTTGAGTGAAGTAAATTTCAATAAGTTCAGCATCTTAATATTAGCTTATTAGTAATTTTAATAAGGCGATATTTTCTACATTATTGTAAATTCTTGAGAAAACGTTTGGATTTACACTTAAGTATTTTACTGGGCTGTTAGCACTTGCGTGTTTACATCCCCCCAGAAATCAATTTCACATGGGATTTTTTATTTAATACATGTTCACGATGGTGTCCTAACTTAATCTCGTCAAACTCAACTCTTGTTGAGTTTAATAGTTTAAGAAGCAATTACATTTGAGAGGAGGGCAAAAGTTTTCGAGTTAATCTTCGAGAACCGAAACTGAAACTTTCAAATGGCATTCTGTCCCAAATCCAAGTGTTCCCGCGGCTCTTTTGCTATGGCTGTGCTCGGCAGTATTCATATTTTACAACTTTTTATTTATGAACAAACCGTGTGTTGAGCAGAGAGTTTCAGCCTTCAGTTAGTACGAGTAAGTCTTCCTTTACACTTATTCTAAAGCCGTATTTTTCATGAAAAATCGGTCCAGATTTTTATATAAGTACATGGGCCTCACTGGATCGTAAACCGGGTCACGGATGCTACACGCATGACTTCACCAGCGGACGAGATCGATTAGAGGGAGAAAAAGTTTTATTCTGAGTAATCGATTTGAACATATTTTTTAATGCCCATTGTTACGTCAAAAGTGGAGCACATCTTTAATGAAAAACGCGTTCAGCGGTGGATCGAAGTCACTAAGCACAAAAACGAGAGGGGATACGATGGGTTAGAAAGACTTGACAAGCAAATGCTGAAGAAAAAAAAAAGTAATTTAACAAAATTTTAAAGTTTACGATATGGCAATTGTAATATTTAAAAGTATGAGACAAATGAACGATCATTTAATTAGCTCTGCTACAAAAAGAGCAAATTCTGTATTAGTATTAATTATCTTTAGAGTCCTCAATCAGTTTTCCTCCTCATTGTTTTCAGCAAACAATGACTACGTCGAAAAAAAATAAACCTGCGATTCAAAAAATTAAATGTCTGGATCCGTTTTCCTCTTTCAAGAAGTCGCGTCGAGAAATAGAAAATATAGAAGCTATGAACAGCATTTTAAACGCCAGAAATACCACCAAGTCATTTCACTCTCTTCGCCACATTTTGTCTCCTGACTCCGCGATAGAGAAGACCTTAAAGTTTTTATTTCCTGGTTGGCATTCTCTCCTCATCAAGTGAGGGAAGCAGAACACCTGCGATGAAATCATCTGAAGTTGCGGAAGAATTAATGGGAACCTCTTTACTTGGTCCAAGGCTTTTCATCCACTCAGGAGACCATAGCAAAGATGGAAAAACGTGAGACGAGAAGAAGGCCTTGCGTTCCTCAACATCTAGTGATATTCCCCTTGTTCAGACTCAATAAAAACGTGTTCTAATTTCAAATTAAAGAGATTTATTTATAAGGATATTATTTTTATAATTAATTATCGTAAAAATGAACTTTAAAAATTGCAAGAAAGTGCGGGTGATGCCGCAAATGAAAACTTCAACGGAGTCTAGTTTTGCACGTTGCGCCACGGTCACCAAAGTTGAAACCTACGTTTTTTTAAACGAATGGGCGTTTTTTTGCATGGAGTCATCTGTTAATGGTATATAGTAGTAGTATTGTTGGGGAGGCGACCGACAGCTCAGGTCATTTGCGCCATTAGGGATGGATGGGAAAGGATGAAGGGTGGAGAGAAACCCGGCGTCGGCATTAGCCTGCTCTTAACGAAAGGCGCCAAGGGGTCCGCAGCTTATCGTCCCATCCGACGGACGGCGTACTCACTCAAAGTGCCCTCCACAAAGCACCTCAAGTAGGGATCGGGATACCACTGAAAAATATCTGTCTCTGTTAATGGGCAACAAAAATGTATGAATGTTAAAGAGTAAAAATATTCGTCTTGACTTGTACTCGAACCCAGATCCCTCGACATCTATCCCTTGAGTGTTTGAATATCTTAAAATCTAATTCATTCTTTCATTGATTACTGGATATAATATTACTGGATGTCATAGGTATTCTTAGGTGGTTTGAAGCATTTATGATTCATTATCTCATAAGGCAAGTTAGGAATGTAGGGTAGAAAATGACCCCGAAAATCCCAATAATTCACCAATCTAACGTGATGTATTACTCACAATAAATCTCGCAAGAAATACATCAATTGTCTCGTCCCATTCAACTTTTTTACTACTTTTTATCCAATTAGTCTTGTCATTTCCCTTGTAAAACACATTAACTCTTGGTTTTACTGCATTTCCCATTAGTTTCATTTCATCCTTTACTTCTTTGAGGCTTTGTAGAACTCCTTACAGGCAAATACATCAGAGGGCATTTAAAGACAAGTTTTACTACTTATAATCCAAATGTAAAGTGCTTTGAATTAAATATACTTAATTGGTGAAGATGCAACAACATTAATAATGCGTTCAAAGAACTGCGGGCGTTTGCGATTACGGGAACATATTTTTAGACGTGATTTATTTTGCGGTTCCGAGCAAGTACAACTATGCCCCAAATTTTACCACTAAGGTCAAGACCGCGTCGGCATACGAAAAAATGCAACTTCTCAATCCACCCATCTCCCAATCAAACTGCCAAATTTCAGTCGCTGAGTGGAAGTGAGCAGTCAACTCCAATGAAAAAATCCAAATATCGAACCAATAAATCAACGAAGTCGATGAAGTGCCAAAAATGATATACCACCTTTGGAATATGTCCAAATATCACGATGGACCTTGATTTTTGTGTGGCTTTGCTGAACGGTGCACATATTTTGAGAATAACTACGACTATAGGTGATGGAGTGCAAACTGCCATTGGAAATGTTCAATTTGCTCGCAACTTCTCAGACCTCGACAGGTCAATTATCCCCTACTATCTCATTAACAGGCGAAATGCGGGCTAGTGATGGACGCTAAAAGTCATCCTTAGCAGTCACAAAGGTCACATGTGAAGGGCACTTTTCAATCTTTTGGCACGACTGATGAGGTAAACACTTTCCACTACTTGGGCCCCATTTCACGATGTATTTCCAATCAACTCAATGTTTTGCTCTCAGAAATGACCTGTCCCATCAAAAGTAAATTTGTTGCTGGAATCTAACCTAAGTACAGATATAAACCTTATAATTAGTGACTCATAACTAGTGTTAATCATTTAAAAGACTTAAACTTCTTCCTAGAACAGGGACTGCATTTTAAATTATAAGAAAAGAAAATATTCTCGATCTATAAGAGAAAATAGTGCACCTGCATCCATTCGCGAGACTGTCCGGATGAACCCTCCCGCCAAGGTTTTATGCTTCACCGTGCGTCAGAGCTTTCGCAGATGGCGTCCCTGTCCTCAATTTTTCACTGAACTCTACTAATAATTGTCAATTAGCGACAATTTCACGGAGAAACCACCCTCCTGTCAGAAGGGACGAGTACTCTGTTTCTTGGAAAGCGACTGGAGGAAGAGAGGCACACTTTGCCTTAAATTATTTACTTAGAAAACAAGAGAAACGAACGGACGTCAGGTAGACGGGCCAATGTTTTTTCTTTCAATTTACGTCGACATTTCGCGCTTGAGGACTCGAGAAGATTCCTTGTCAACGCACTTAAAGAAAAACATGGCATAATTCTATGTTCCAAGACGTTTGGCATTTTAAGTGGCAATTGTGAGCTTAATTTCATGCAAACTCACGCTTAGCTCATGGTTTTTAAGAGCTCACGGAGGGAACAGCATTAGGAAGTAAGGTATAGGCAAGTAAATTTCTGGGACAGACTTGAACGGACCTCCAGAATCAAGGGGATGACTATTTCGGTGTAAACTCTATCATGCGTCAACGGAAAGTTCCTCAGATAAATAGTCATTTGAGAGGAGTGATGTTTCGATGAGAGGAACGGGTGCTTAGAGTTCGAGAGATATGACTGCAAATGACCGGACGCGCACCTCGACAAGTGAAAAAACCATCAAACTCTTGATAACTTAAAGCTACAGATATCGCGATTTTTTTCGTTGTTTCATACGTTTTATAAAGTTGCCAATTTCCGTTGATATTATTTCGAAAATCGATCTTTTGATTTTGATGATACGGCGAATTAATTGTCATTTGGTGCAAGAGGCTTTTTCAATCTTTTGGCACGACTGATGAGGTAAACACTTTCCACTACTTGGGCCCCATTTCACGATGTATTTCCAATCAACTCAATGTTTTGCTCTCAGAAATGACCAGTTGCCTTGACCTCAAAAAACAGAAATTGCCGACCCCGGTGGCGGCGGCGTAAACTCCTCGTCTATCGTTCCTAGAGCCACGGGTTTGATTCCCGCCTGGGTAGTTTTTCCTCCTCCTAGGGTTTGGGTGTATATAATTCTAATATTACTGTGTAAAAGTCCGATGAAAAGGCCGAAGTGCTGTTTTCGGACTAATGAAAATAAATAAATAAGAACGCACTCAAAGCATGGGGGAGAAGGGTCAGTCATCATCACAGGCAAGAAATCCAAGGAACGGTATCTTGTGGTTCTCCCAACTGTCCTGTTCCCTGCCAGTCTATCTTTAATCATGCGTGCATACAACGCTGGTGCGACACTTGGCAATTAGAATTAAACTTTAAAAAGTGCGTAGTCATTAGGAGAAAGAGCAGTTCTCTACCGAACGCCTACTGCAGTGGGACACCGAAATGAAATGTGTGGACTCGATTAAATACTTGGGCGTTACCCTCGCTCACGACCTCTTCTGGATGAAACCCATACAAGAAATATGTGGATAAAATAATTAAAAATGAGGATTTATTAGAAGAGTACTGGGTAAATGTGATGAAAAGGTCAAAGAGAAATGTTATCTTTCCCTGGTTAGGCCTCATTGAGAATATTCCGCAAGTTTAAGGGAATCTCACGAGGTTGGATTAAATGCCGAAAATAATCGCGACCGCGGAGAGGAGCTAAAGTTGTAAAACGTTGTCATGGTAAAATGAATAGAGTATCCAAAATATAAGAGCAGCTAGGCTGGGAATCACTCACGGAGCGAAGGTCAAATTACGGATTAAATCTCTTGTATCAATTGGAAGAATGTCTCTTTAGCGATGATGTTTTAAAAATGTATTATTAGCCCAATCGTACTACGGTAGGGTAGTCTGGTGTGTAATCACACCCTGGTGGGGGTTCGCAGGGTACTAAATAAAACTAAATCTAAAGAGTTGTGCTCCTAATATCCACATTTCGCAGTCTTAGAAAAAGAGAATTCATGTTTAAGTTTAGATGAATCTCTTTACACGCACTCCAGTATTATTTGCCGTCGGCAGTTGTTTCTTTTGATAGAAAATCTTTTTCTCCATTTCTATTCTGCTAACCCCTTGCTTCTTCTATCGCCAGTGACACTGCTTCCTCTACGGCAAAACCCAGCTATTTGTGCCAGCGTGTATTACCATAGACTTACTTGGGGATAATTTTCCCGACTCCTATTAACTTCTTGTTTATAATGTAATTGTACTTCTTCATCTTCTCCTCCATATTTTTCAGTATTCTTGCAAGATTTTCTCCTCGTAAGGTGAATTTTTGAGTGTGTTTGGGTGAAATAAGAAAGTTCTGATTGCAGCGTCAAGTATAGTGAAAGAAAACATGTCCAGCTCAACATTATGATGAAGAGTAATCTAACCAAGGTCTAATAGTTGTCGAAGCGCAATACATCATAGCTTCTCTTGCCAATTGGTTGAGCTATATTATCCGCCGCATTCATAGATGAATTTTCGTTCTGTGACAGATATGAGATAGCCCAAAGAAACTTACCAATTACGCAAAAGCCTTTCAAAGAGAGCTTCAAAGACTTTTTTTTAATACACCGCGTCATTAGAAGATTCTAAACGCAACATGAGGTCGTAAAAATAATGAAGCCTCATAAATACTTTCATACCGCGGCTATGGTCTCGACACTTACTGTCGGTGTCAGGCGTTTAAGCTACAGAATATGGTAAAGAAGGAGGAACCTGGTGCAATATCACTTAAAGGAGGGAAGCAAATCAGATTTGTGTAGTCAAAAGCCCAAAATTACTTCTCAAAACGAAAATATGCAGTAATAATCAAGACGATGAAGACTTCATGGTCGAAATTCGCGTAGGAGAATTATTTTGGTTGTCGCAAGCACGGCAAAGGTCTAACAGTTCTATTCCAACTGAGTTAGTGATAGGAAAATCATTGAGGTTCCGCCTCCGTTGATATAGAATTTTTTTCAATCTGAACGTTCGCCGTTCACACGTCTAAGGTTTTAATGGGAAGCAAATCTTCGCACATTTTGGGTCTTTGTTTCAAAGAAACGGAGAATTTTCATCACCTACGATGATGCAGGAAGAGCCATTTCAAGAACGGTTAATATTTGGTCCCCCTAAGGGCCCCGCGTTAAATTTCATTCCCTTATCTTAGTCCCGAAATGGCTTCTCGTCGCCTGCGAGTGAAATAGAATTGTGCGCCGAACTGAGGAAATGATCCGATTCGCTGGAGGGACGCTGGATAATGTCACCGGAAATTACAATTCTTTCCTTTCGTGAAATTGAATCTACTGATTAATCGTCGGCTACGCCACTTTGTTTTCACAAAAGATTAATTAAGTGCGGAACGTTCAATTCCTGGCGTGCGATCGACTGATTTTTTTTTAAATGTTGCCTGTCATTGGAATCACGGAGAGACCCTATGCCTGGCCAGATTAAGCAACTGATCAAATGACTAAAGGCGATTATTAAAAATATGCATTTATTAAAATAGCACTAAGATTATTGCTATTACATTCCAACGCCCCAATGTGTATATGATGGGAGAAAGTATTGCGACTTTATTGCACTGTTTCTCAAATAGGACTGAGCCCGACGTCGCATCGAGTGAAATCTTATCATCAACGTTTCTTCGCAATAGACAACTTGTTGCTGTTTCCCAGAAAATATTAGTGCGCGCAAACACAATTAAGTTGTGGTGCAGACCATATGAGCGTTAGAAAAATTATTCCATGTATTTTCAATTAATCTCCGATGCAGTCCTATTTATTTCGTCATTTGTTATCACTGTACTTTTAAATTGATATAATTCTCATTGCAACAATATCAGAGAGTAAAAATCATTCACCTTGACCGCGATTCGAACCCGGAACCCTCGAATATCCGGCCGAGTGCTTTAGCCAGTAAATCTATCGCGGCGTTTAGCCAGTTAAGCTCGGCCGGATATCGAGGGATCCGGGTTCGAACCCCGGTCAAGTCGAATGATTTTTACTCTCTAAAATTGTTGCAATGAAATGAATGTTAGCGGATGACTCCGTAAAAAGTTACCGTTGCGGCAGTATCTCCCGCAGTTTCTTGAAAATTGATATAAATTAATAGTAAATTATCGATTGAAATGAAACATTGATTTAACTTATTAAAATTAAGTGTGGTGAATGAAAATTACAATTTTCCACCTGCTCCAGTGGTAATGAAAAGGAAAAATGAAATCATGACTTCCTTCTTAAATAGTTGTCTTCATGATTTAGAGAACTACAAAATCTTGGTCATTCCATATAAAAAACCTTTTCTCCTAGTGCAGTTCATAAGTTTCTTTAAAAATTAACGAAGATGTTTAATAAAAAGTGGAGTGAGTTAAGAATGATCTTTGGCAAAATGTTACATCTGAAGAGTCGATTTTGTTTAGTAGTTTATGGTAATTTAAGATAGATTTTGAATTGAAAAAGATTAAACACGCCTACATTACCTAGCCTCGCCCAACCAGACACAAACTGACACCCCGTACGGCATTAAACCGATCCAAATATATATGACGTTCATTTGCTTTATTAATCTTTACATAATTATTTAAGATTTTTATCATCCACTTTTGTCATTTAAAAAGCTTCTTCGCTCAGCACGAGCATTTACATGTTCTTACAAATGTACACCTCTTTACTAAGAACGCTCCCTAATTACGTAAATGTTCTACCTACTCCAGCTTATGCCTTGCCCATTACATTTTCACTTAGCCTTCTTCTTTTACAACTTTGCGACGTATAATGGTTACGAGACCTTGATACAAGGTCTCGCTACCATCGTTTTTCATTCTAAATAAATTAGAAACATGTTTTTTTCAAAGGTTTCGCGAGCTACATGATCTTCTTATTCTTTTTGATTCTTATAAAAACGAGTAATAGTTATTATTGCAATAAAGGTATTACTGAGGAATTAAATCCTAATACATAATCAAGATCTAACAGTCAAATGCTTCTACAGCGTACAAATAAATTTAAAAATCTAAGATGATGGATGACACTGAGCATATTCCCTCGTCCATCCAATTCGTTAGGCTACTACTTGGTAAAATATCACTCACGCAATCTGCCGCATATCCTGTTTACCAAAAGACATAACGGTTAATGATAAATGAAATTAACGAAAACATGTAAGCACAAGTAGCTTCCGGAGGAGAGAGCAGTGTGCGACAGCTTTGCAAACCGTTAATTCCCTCGTGAGAGTGTCATAATGGCGACAGGCAACGTAGCACGAAGGAAGAAGAGCCTATCGGTGGCCTAATTCGGCCGGAGGATAGAGCTAACCGCGAAGAGACACGGAGCAGAGGACTCATCTCAAAGTTAAATACACTTGTGCGGAGTACAAGTGCATGCAAAAATAGACAGTCAAAGCATTTCGGAAGAAAATCTCCATTCCTATTAAATGAGATACTGAGAAAACAAATACATTTTTAAGATGAGCTGAAGTGACGATAGATATGCAAAATTAAAAACCAAAGGATTAGAAAATATTTCAAAGTGAAGCGTAGCGCTATTTGGATCCGAAATCTAGTATTTCAGAGATGATAATGAGAAGCATATTTGCGAATTTTGAGATGTGGATAAGGAGACGAATTATTAAAAGCTAAGTAGAACCGGGGAGTAAGATTAACGACGAAGTACTAAATGTGACGGGCGAACAGCAAGAGGAGCAGAGTAACTGCAAGATGAAATTCAAAGTCGGAAAAAGTGGGTTCAGGAAATATTTAGAGATAGTTAAATTGTGATTGGAAAGATGGGAAAATACTGTGCGAGAAGATAAAAGGAAGAAATGAGGCTTTATGATCGGTATGAAAAGAAGTAAAAAGTATTAAGAACTGAAAAAAAGAAATGACACAGAACAGAGGCAGCCTAAATGATACGTAATAACACTTTATATCGTTATGAGGGACCGCTCCAAATATTTTTCTATTTCTAAAACTCCCGACCTCTTACCTTATCCTATGATTCTCAATAGGTATGCATCCTTTTCATATTTTTTTAATCTTCCCTGGTTCAATTGATAATTTTCCTGCCTCATTCTCGATAGTGGTTACGAATTCACTCTTCTTACTTTATGCGACTCCAAACTTCTTGAAGAAGTTTGAAGTGCTTTGAATAAGCCTTGTGTGCACTCGCTAACGGTGAAACAAACATTATTTATCCACTTAAGGCACAGCAATCGTCTCGTGAAGAGCCCGGGGTGACTTGGTACCTCTGACTCACCACGAGGCAAATACGCATAACGTGAGCTGACATATAAATATGCCCCTATTTCTGTGCTTTCCACTCCGATCCCCCTCGCCATGCACCAATGTCATTCTTTATCAACTTGACCCATTGCCTTTATGATAACTTCAAACATGATTTGGCTTGTAGTTGGACTGTTTAAGATAAACCTCTGCACCTTAGTTTGAAAGCGATGCAAGGCAACGACAAAAGCGAGCATTTATTTCGCCTTTTGCATTCGCCATGCAATCACTCTTCACACTTCTCTCATCGAACAAAACTACTCTCATTGCGGATGCATTTGTCCTCAATTAATATACTCAACGTGTTTTTTTCTATTTGACGAAAAAACTTTCATTGAGGTAAACTCGATGGTGTCTTTCTAATTCAACCTTTGAAAAACAAACTGATAAAACGTATCATCGAGCGGAGCTTTTCTCCTGGCACCATTTCCGCTTCTCGCTCAGCACCGCAATCTTAAAAAGCATGGCGCTATTAAAGAACTGACCTATAAATAATATCTCCCTTTAAAGGAATCAGGTTCTTAAAGGTACAGGGTCGGGATCGATATTCTCTCTGCTACGGTTTTATGTTGAGTCTCAATGTGATTAAACGGTGAGGCAAATAGAAACATACTTAATGTTATTAGAAACGTAATGACAGTTTTTTGAATTCATAGACGATACTGAAAAACTTTCAAGAGGCAGGCTTATGGCAAAACGATCTTCAGTCGGTCATTCCGGGATTTAATGCATTTCCTAGTAATTCCAGACGTTTTCGAAATACTATATTTCGCAGTTTCTCAGAGAGGGAGACGCTGTTTCACCATATTTCCAAGAAGAGTTACACCATATTAGGTATCATACAAAATTGGACTCATTCAGAAGAGAAATATAAAACTGCAAGTTGTTTGACTCATAACAGAGGACCAAGTGATCTTAGTTTGTTATTTTTATGTCCATGCCTAATATATCAAGCGGAAAAACAAATATTGCTACTCCGAGGATGCTCAGATTCTGTGTTGATGTGTTGTATATTTATAATGAATTTGCAGCCAATCGATGGCAGTATGGCAGAGTAGCAAGTGCTCAAAACATGCATAAGACTACGAGTATATAAATATTATTAGGTTATCTACCGGTTAAATTAGGTTTTTGGATGGACACAACTATCAAATAAACATTTTGTCACTCCAAACAAAACTCAATCTAGCAACACAATCTACATCAGGTCCCTCTTCATCTCTGTGTACTTCTTTCCTCCTTTCATCCTGTCCAACATCCCTATCCTGTTCCTGCCCTTTCCTCGCTTGCCCAACATCCTCCCCTCTATTACCTTCTTCAATATTCCACCACCGCTCAATACGCCTTTCATCCATTTTTCCTGCCTCCATACGATTTCTCTCAACAAACCCCTCTCCTCACCTACCATTTCTAGTACTTCCTCGTTTGTTTTCCTTTCAGTCCATTTCACCTTCTCCATTCTTCTCCACACCCACATTTCAAAAGCCTCCAATCTACGTCTATCCTCCTGCTTCAGTGACCACGTTTCCGCGCCGTACATAGCTACGTTCCATATCAGAGTTTTTACGAGTCTTGTCTTAACATCCCTACTCAACGTCCCCGTCATCAACTCCCTCCTCCTTGAGAAAGCCTCCTTGCCTAGCGCAATTCTTCTCCTTACGTCCCTACTACTTTGACCGTATTGGTCCAAAACACTTCCGAGATATGTAAACTGCTCTACCTGCTCTATTCTTTCCCCGCCAATTTTAATATTTAGCTTAGCCTTTTTCTTTCTGGAAAATCGCATAACCTTTGTTTTATTAATATTGATTCTCAACCCATATTTATCGCACTGAACCTCCAATTCACTCAGCAATGCTTGCAACCCCTTGGCTGACTGAGCAACTAATGCTTGGTCATTAGCAAACCTAACCGATTTTACGAATTCCCCTCCGACTTTCATTCCTACCTCCAGTTTTTCCCATGCCTCTTTAATCATTTCCTCCACATATACGTTGAACAGCACCGGTGACAATGGGCAACCCTGCCTTACCCCTCTTCCTAACACTGCCCATCCGGACTCTCCGTTCCCCACTCGCACCTGAGCAGTCTGAGACATGTACAGGTTGCGGATCAGTCTCCTGTCCCTCCAATCCGTTCCTATTTTCTGCAATACGCGCATTAATTTTTCCCAAATCTCTCTATCAAACGCTTTTTCAAAATCTACAAAACAGGCAAAAACGTCCTGGTTGCATTCTATATTCCTCTCAATTAGTAATCTCATTACTGCAATGGCATCACGCGTACCTCTTCCCTTCCTAAACCCAAACTGATCGTCCCCTAAGTAATCATTTGCCTTACCCTCTATCCTTTTGTTGATGATCCTGAGAATAACTTTAGCTGCGTGGGATATCAAACTTATTGTTCTGTAATCCTCACATGATATAGACTTTGCCTTTTTTGGAATAGGAGCTAACACCGATCTCACAAAATCCCTGTCCAAAAACTGTTAGTACAGATCTTGCCTTCTTACTTCCCCATAATAACTTAACCTTGCTGTATAGAGCACCAATTTCACCCTTCCTCTGTAAGCTTTCTATATCCTCGCATTGCGTTTTCCACCATTCTTCTTTTGCTTTATTTGTGGCCCTTCTCAATTTGTTGTTTAACTCTTTGTACTTCATTTTGCCTAACTCTGTGTTTACATTTTTCCATCTTCTTCTCTCATCCATCTTTGCAATCATCTCATCCGTTACCCATGGTTTCCTTATCCTTTACCCGTTAACGGTTCCTATAGTGTATTTTGCGGCTTCCGATATCCCTTGCTTGATACATTCCCATTTTTCTTCGATAGTACCGAGCTCCTTATCATCGTTCATCATTTTCTTTACAGCCTGCTCATACTCCTTTCTATTTAATCCATTTAATGCTTCTACATTCCATTTCCTAACCCGCCGCCTTTGCTTTCTCTTGAAACGGACGTTACATTTCATAACAACTAAATTGTGGTCTGAGTCGGCACCCGCTCCAGGGAAACTGTGCGAATTTATCACAATATTCCTAAACCTGTGTCTAGCCATAATATAATCTAACTGATACCTTTCTGAGTCACCTGGCATTTTCCGTGCATACCTACGCCTTTTGTGGTGTCTAAACCATGTGTTTGTGATGACTAACCCCTGTCTCCTGCAGAACTCAATTGCTTTCTCCCCATGTTCATTCCTCGTGCCTAACCCATAGTCCCCCACCTCACCACCCTCTCTTCCTTCGCCTACCGTCACATTCCAATCCCCCATCACTATCATATGTTTCCCTGCAGGAACACTCGCGATGATATCCTCTGACTCATCGTACATCCTATCGACTTCTTCCTCCTTGTGGTTGCTCGGTGGCATGTATACCTGAACAATGGTCAAGTTCGTCGGCTCTGCTTTAATCTCTACGGGTAAAATTCTATCAGTTGCTTACTCTATGTTGATTACGCTTCTCCCTACCCTTTTATTTAATATTACAGCAACCCCTCGTTGGCTCTCATCCCTGCCGCTGTATGTTATTCTGTAATTATCACTCCAGTAATCCCCGCTATCCTTCCATCTCACCTCGCATAGACCTATAACATCTATATTACCTCTTTCCATCTCTCGCTTAATACTCTCTATTTTGCCTGCCCTCAACATTGTCCTGACGTTCCATGTTCCTATTCTAACTACTTTCGTCTTCTTCTGCGTCTTCTGTTCTGCTGCTGTTATTTCTCCCCTGCAAGAGTTTCGTGGGATGACGACCGCGAAAGCCTTGCCTCCCCCGCTGCGGGCACGACACACGGCCCCTTGGGCCGAGTGCCGCAGTTGCCAGGATCTAGTCTCTATAGTGCCCATCATTACACTCTTGGGAATGATAATTGAGATGGTTTCTCGTTGCCTTCCTCAATAGTGTTTTTAACGTGACACCATCACTTAATGGCCGCCCCACTGGGGTCAGACGCCTTTGCAGCCGCCTCACTGAGGAACCGACGCTGCATGGACTACCTTTCGTCTGGTTCCTAACCTTCGACCTATCTGGCATGGGTGACCCTACCAGGAGCAATTATATTTACTCCTGCCAGTACAGCTCTAGGGGTAATCGGAACACACAAGCCCTTCCACCACGACAAGGTTGTAGTCCATGGGAGGGACGAGTACATAAGCATGGTAAAATATCGAAGACCCGAAAAACAATAGAACAACACGAATCTGTGTGACTCCTACTGGCAAAGACCAGGAAAAGTCACACCAATAGCGTTCACTAGGAGTATGGATCAAAGACTTTTTGATGACATGACCGCATTTTGAAGATGTGTATTCCTTGAACGATACGAAGCGATCTCAGCCGTCTGAGCGCCCAAAAACCGAATCACCGCCAAGCACATTGGATGATAGACGTGGATGAAATGGAGAAGCGTATCCCAGGGAAACAGTTGGAAATTTATTTATTCCAAAAATTAGAATGAAAAGCGCTCTCAATTTGCATTATTTTCACCGTGCCTTGTTTTGAGCATTGCCTTTGTTTTCCTTGTCAGTCTAGTATTCTTGGAGGACCTTCTCACCGAGGATAATCTTAGTGCCTTTTTGGATCGAGAGCGGTGTAAATTGGCAATGTACCAGTTGTACTTCATCCGCGGTTTGCAGAAAACCCAAGCAAGTGATTCCCTATTTTTTATCGGTAGGCCATACCACGGCGACGACCCGAAAGGAGCGTCTCCTCTTGTCAATCGCTCGCGCGAGCTATCGCATGGCCAGGACTCTCATGAAATATTCATCGGAAGGAGGGAAAAGAGACGACCCAGACGGAAGGAATCGTGTGACGGGAGGAATAAGGGGGCGGGATGAGGAATGGAGGTCACGTGGCATTGGTCCGACCTACGTAACATCCATTGTTGTTTCCCTCCCTCGAGAGAGAGAGAGATAAAGGTTTTACTCCTTTCCGGAATGTTTAGTTAGTCAAACGCGAACGAGCAGGAAAGGGAGCTGCGTGGGCTGTGCCCAAATCCACTTATGCTTGATATAGATGAACAAGACACGATGTAGGGCATTTATTGGATGTCAAGGATGAACGCGTGTTTGCGTACCTTAAATGATATTCATCCGTCCCCTTCCGTATTACTATAATTCATGATAAAAGGTCACGAGCTGAGAGTTCCGTTTCATTTTGTAAACATTTACTGCATTTCATAAAATACGACACTGCACTAGAACTCGTCTCCATACTTCCGCTTCTCAAAATACACTGGGTGAATGTAACGACCTCAAACCTGCGCATGCGTGTTGAGAGGGAATGTTACTTCCACATGCCAACAGGAGTGCTTCTGGTCATTTTTTTTGTGGTCTACAAGCATGTGTGCATTAGTTTTCAGCCTACCGTCGTATGAAAGCAAAAGAATAAATCGCTCCTATCTGAAAAAACATGATGTCTCTTACTCGCGGGCTTAAACTGACTAACATTATTACATGCTTCATACTTGAAAGAGCGCCTCTTCCAAATGCGAAAAGGTTTGTAGCAATTGGCATCCTACCCTATCTTCCGTGGTAGCCAACAAATTTCATGTAAATGCCAAATTTCTTTGAAACTAACCTGGTTTGTTCTATTTTATGGCCTCCTAGAAAAAAATATTCCTTGGTATGTTTTATACAGTAAAATTTTTATGACATGTGTTAATGAACAATGCTCTCATATTCTTAATATCTTGTCAAAGCCATAAGTTTGTTTTCTTAGCCCTTAAGCGGCCAGTCTTCATTGCGCTGTTTTCCTTGTCAGTTTCCTTCCCGTTGCATCCCAGGGAGAAATTAACGAGTATTAAACTAAGGAAAAGACTCAACTTATGGTTTCCTCAAATATTTAGGACTTTTTATTTTAAAATAGACTTTGCGATAGCGTGAAAATATTACTGGAAGAATAAGAGTAAACAGTTTCATGTCTGAACGGCAAATCCATGGTTTCCATTAACTCTTTTCATTTGGATCGATTTTAAAGATATAAGTCAAAATCTATTGGATTTTTCCGTAATTAGTAAGAAATTCTATGCTAGTAATGGGAAACAATTCTAGTTGACAAAATACACAAAATTCATCTCCAGGTTTTTTTCTCGTGGCGCTTACTGCATAAAAATTGAAGAATCAGATAGGGAATTTCCAATTTATAATTTAAGACAAACTTTCAGCTATCACGGCCAACAAAAATGTAATGTAAATGATTGGGGACCACAAAAACGTCACGAATGTCTTATTGTTCCCTGGGCGTTTCATATAATTAATTAGTATATCTCAGGTCAGACACATTTAAGTCCCTCGATTTGAAACACAAATACTTAAAAGCAACAATTTCGGAGCGTAAAAATCATTTTCCTTGATCGGAATAATTTTTACGCTTTTTACGCTCCTCTCAACCCTTACCCTTCCCTCATGGTGCTACACCCCCTGCCACACACCTTTTTGGTGGCTCGCAGGGTATTTATGTAGATGTAGATGAAATTGTTGCATTTGAATGAATAATAGTGGATGACTCCGTTAAAAGTTACTATTGTGGCATCTCCCGCAGTTTCTTTGAATCTCACAAATACTTAGTTATTCGACGCAATATTTATTTAGCCACAACCCATGTTTCCGCGTAAAAACCTTATAATCTAGTGTGATTCTGTGGAAAATCCACGCATTTGTGTTTCTATTCAATTTGAATTGATTCCATAAAGTCACTCTTGTAAAAATTATTTAATCACATAATAATCGACCACACACATTTTTCTTGTCGGCATAAATGCTTACACGAATCATTCGAAAGTCATTACGTCGTCTTGCCGTTCAACTTGATGAATAATGGAATTATTTCCGACACATAAACTAGATGCCTTCAATTTAATAGTGGAAGAAATAATTATTTCTCTGGAAATGTATGCACTAATTGCGTGAAAACCATGTTCCATGAAACGGGTTAATTTCCTGCATCTTCTCAAAATTTTCCCGCTGGCCCCTTCAAAAGGAATCCTCATTTATCTCTCTCAGTCCTTAAGATCACGAGAAAAATGTGAACGAGTCACTCAGATTTTGCATCCTCGAGAATCTTGGAAAAATCAATTTTAAAAACGAAATGAATATCCTTAACATCTACAAAAAATATCCAGAAAGTCACCGAAAGAGCGTGTGGAATTAGCCGTTAATGCAGAAATATTAGTTTTTACATTCACTTGGATATACGAGGTACGTTCAATAAATAAAGGGAATTTGAGTTTTTTGGAAAGAATTTCATTTTTTACTCTAGTATATCAATGTCATCCCCTTCTAAGTACTCCCCATTAGATATCATAATACACTTCTACCAGCGCTTTTTCCAATCCTCAAAACAAATCTGGAACTCGATCTTAGCTTTTAGCTCTTTCGGAGATGTGTTTTCAATCTCAACGATGCTTGTAAAACGACGGCCCTTTAAGATTCTCTTTACTTTTGGGAACAGAATAAGGTGACACGGGGCCATTTCTGGCGAGTATGGAGGCTGGGACATCATTACTACTGTGCTGTTTTTGGTAAAAAACTCACGAATAACAAGCAGTGTGAGCAGGTGCATTGTATCTTGGTGGTGCAAAAGACATGAATTGTTTCGTAAAAAATACGGGCGTTTTATTCGCATTTCATTATTTTATTGGCATTGCTTCACGCAAATGGAGTTGAACTTGTAAACGGTACTCTTCATTGATCGTTTGACCTTGTGGCAAGAACTCAGGGTGCACTATGCCGAGAACTGTGCACTATGCGAAATTATAAAATCCCCGTCACAGTTTCGAACACACCTCACACATCAACTAATGCACCAAAGCACTCGTGCATATATGCCTAAATACACCTTGCAAAATATTTTATGTCTCTCTTATTTTGTCGCGGTGATCGAATCTACACTTTGATGCCAAAATAATTTCATCAGAGTCGCAAGAAAATTTAGATCCCCTCTAAATTACTATTAGTCTTTCAAGTCCTGCCTGCTTTCCTCGTGAACCAAGAGGTTCATGGAGAAAATCTTTTTACTCCCCAAAATGGAAGAGTATGGTGGGGAATATAACGCAGAAGCCTTTTTGTTTCAACGGGATGGTGCCACGACTCATATCACCAGTCGTGTACGCAAAATCGTGCAAGAACAATTTCCCGGCCGCCTGATCTGATCCGAGGGGCTGGATGTTCCATGGCTCCCTCGCTCCCCAAATTTGAGCTGATGTGATTTTTCGTCTTTGGGGATATCTCAAAGCTGAGGTTTACAAAGTTCTACCATGGACCTTGGACTCTCTTAAGGAGGGAATTGCAGATGTAATCGCTGGAATAGCGCAAGATAGGATGCTGAGAAGAGTTTTCTAAAACTTTTTTGAACGACACAACATGTGCATCGCTCACCAAGGTCTGGATGAAGATCTGGATGAAATAATTGTCAAAACCTAATGGAAATAATGACATTGGATGCAGTTTTCAAAAATTAAAACCTTTTTAATTATTTATCTTGGTTGTTTTTTTACAATTCACCCGTCAAATCAGGGGGGGGGGTCAAGTCTGCTTCACCCTGTAATAAGTTCACCCAAAATATGCAATACCAAACAACTTACATCAAAATTAGTTTTTCTGCCCTTTTCCTTATAATTTGTACCTATTAACTAGTATGTACCTATTGACGACGCAGAGTTTGCCGAAAGCCATTAATACTAGTCATCAATGCTTAGAGAACCTGTCATCCTTCCACAAGATGCTAACTAGATAGAGCCAGCACTGAGATTTTTGCGAGACGCCTGCATCTTTTGACCTTTCCATAACCCGCTTATGTCTCTATGAAACAGTAGAGTTCACTTTGAAATCGAGAACAACCGAAGGACGACCACTTTCTTAAAGAAGAAGAGGAAGTAACGCTCGCTGTGTCGAACAAATCACTTGACCAGTTCCAGGCGACACTCTTCGAATGACCTTCGAGCAACTACAGAGTCGGAGGCCATATTTAGGTAATCGTGAATATAATTAATCCTTGGCACCATCCTCCATCCTCAGTTTTGGAGCTATGGCGACAACATAGAGATGTTTTCAAGCAAATTATGTGACGCCGTAGAATCAAAGGTCAAAATCAAGTCGAAAAAATGTATTTAATAAGTGAAGATCTTAAGATCCATTATGAAGGCTGATAAAAATACTTTCAAATAAAGTTGCCCCTGTCCCGTAGCAATAAATAGATGAAGGGTTGAAAACACAAAATTTGGATTATTTTCTCGTAATAGGTCTAATCCAGAATACGGAATTCTATTACATAACCGAAAGCCTAAAGTATAGAAAAAATTCCGTTTGCTGTTGCAATTTCACCGTAATCACTAATATTTTCCTCAGCAATGGAGAATTTGGTGCAATTTTGACAAATATTAATATTTTCGTTCGGTACGCGTAATATGGCAATTTTGGATAAGTAGTCAAAAAATATAGACTAGTAAATTATGAAGTGAAATTATTTGGCTTTTCATAGGTCGTACTTGCACAAAAAATCTAGGTTAAATTTCCAAAATAACCATTTTGACCTGATAATAATACACGTGCTAAAAGCATAAAGTTCAATTCGACTCTTATCAAATTAAACATTATTTTCACTGAAGTTTTAATGCCCCTTCTTAGTGGTTTCCGAGGTTCTACACCACCAAGCAAAAAAAAATAATGAAAAAATTATATCAGGAAATAAATAAGTAACGCAAACCCTAAGGATAAATGCGTGGGAATATTGAGGATATGAGAAAGAAATAATATTTCCCGGGGTCAGTAGTTAAGAGAGAGAAAAATGGAGGTATTCGGTAACCAATTTTCTAAGAAAAAGTTATTAATATAATAATGATATACCAACAGATTTTAAAAGTATTGAAATGATCGTCCAAGATCTGCGTCTAAAACATTATAGGACAGACACTATCCTCGTAATCTAGCGGTTAGGATAGGTTTTTCCATAGACGCAAGCTACCAAACGGTACAGTGACAATTCCCTTGTCTCTCTTAACAAAACATAACCTGACATCCAACATTACAACAAGTCGCTCTTCAAAGCCGAATACTTTCTTTCTCTTTTCAATCCGTCTAACATCCCTATCCTATTCCTGTCACTTCCTTGCTTGTCTAACAGTACTGGTAATAGACACTAGAAAATAGGCGCATAGAGGAACCATTATAATTATGCCTCATTAATGGCTGAACATTGCAGGGTTACAAAAACAAGATGACACATCCTAAAACTCCCTCTGCGAGTCCTAACCAATGTAACCGAAGGATAGACACTGACTTCTGCTTAAGACCTTTCGCGGAGCACACACAGCATCACTTCAAGCAAGATTGTTTTAACTATGGATTTCAAAACTCAATTACTATTTGTACCATTAGCCACAGCTCAAATCTTCATTAACCGACAGCTTCTTCAAATATGGAGATCAAAACACATTAAGGCACAAGACTCTCACACAGCTAATTTTTATTGACATAACCATAAAAGACATCAAAATCCATTTGCGCAGGTATTTATTATTTGAAGCATTTTCAAAGAGCACAGAGCCCGGGTTCGAATCCCGGCGGAGTCGACTATTTTTCAGTGGTATCCCGATCCTTACTTGAGGTGCTTTGTGGAGGGCACTTTGAGTGAGTACGCCGTCCATCGAATGGGACGTTAAACTGCTGACCCCTTGGCGCCTTTCGTTAAGAGTAGGCAAACGCCGTCACCGGGCATATCCACCCAAAATCTGCCTTAAGCGGTAGACTGCAAATAAAATTTTGCAAATAATCTAAGCTTTTTTCACTTTTTCCGAACGAAAAGTACCGATGCTTATAAGGGCATCCCTCTCTGCGTGGCCGCCGAGGTTTCGCGCCAAACTAGTCGTTCCACGCATTGGCAGAAGGATGAACCCTTTCCTCTTCGCATCTCTCCAATAATTTCAAATTGCGTCGTAATAGTCATTCCCAAGCGGGCGGTCAATATTTTCCTTTCCGGTGAACTTCTTACTGGGAAGCAATCTAAAGATTTCACCACATAAACATTCTAGCGTTGTCTTATTTGTACAACACCTGTTTCACCTTTACAATATCACGTCTTCCAAATTTCGTAAAAAAATACAAGAAGAGGTTTCGTTGCACGACTCCCATGTCAAACATTTATTTGATAGCACGTTCCATTTTAGATTAGCGCGGAGCTCATGAGTCTCACCGTTTAAATTAGGTTTTTTTGGCGATTCCGCTTAATTTTAATCGCATTCTACGATCCTATTGTGCCACATAAATGACATTAAGTGTGCCAGATGTTCCTCGGTGCACTTTAACTTTTCACTCATAACATTTTTGCAGTAAATGATCATTAATGTACGTTCATACTACACCAAAATCATTTCCTGCAATGCATTGCTGTTGTCGATTTAAAAACCCTCTGGAAGAGGTGATAGAATACTCCCATACATGTACATGAAATTAAGTTCAATTTAAAACTAATCGCACTCATTTGGAGACAGAAACATACCGGCAGTGGATGACATACGAGTATGTGCTAGGTGAAGTTCAAGCGTTTTAAAGTATTTTTGGCCAAATAATTAAATTTGATTTTGAAATTACTACAGTTTAAAATACTTCCTGAAGGGAGGAAAGGGCCTTAGCGAACATGACAAAAGGAGGTCATAGTCCCCGATGCATCCGTCCTGCTTGGGTATCTCTCATTTTCCTGAATTTGTAGATAAATACGTATACAAATCACATTGAAATAGTTCAAATAAATGATATCCTGGACGTATGATAACAGACGCAAAGGAAGTATTTAGAAGATTTAATGTGTGGAGAGGACAATTTTATAACACAGAAATTTCATCTTAGAGAATATTATATGACCATATTTAAGAGATTCATTGAGAATGATATAACAAATAATGTAGATGCCGTGGATTGCACATGCGAGTTTGACTGAAGGAAGGAAGCTCGTGGAAAAATTGTTTGGAATAATTAATGTTTGGAGAAGTGTTGAAGATATATTGACGTTACAGACGGTTACAGGTGAGGTATTGTTTGGTAAGCGGGGAGATGAAAGGAATACACACTCTTGGCATCAATCCCGGAGTTTGCGATGGAACTATTCCTACAGGGTCTGCCCCAAAAGTAAGTAGATTGACTTTTTCCTGCAGACACGGGCGGCTGGAGTGGGGCGATTTGCGGTGGGAAAGGTGGTGGGAGGCCTTGGGAAAGCAACACGACCCACGTCAGTTTTATGCGGACCCTTACAGTGTACGGACCGCTGATAGACTGGATCCTTGTTCGAGTATCGCGCCATAAATTCACGATGCCACATTCCATGGAGCAACAAAACGCGATAAAATGTTGTGTTACGGTCGAAAAATCGGGTTTGAGAGATGGAGCAATGTCCCTTAGGAATGGTTTACCTCTGGCACAAGATGTTCCGGGAGGGTAGAGAGGAGGTTGACGACAAGAAATGCCCCGGACGTCCGGTAACGACTCAGTGCGACGAATATGTGCGATCATTAAAATAGTCTTTAATCTAGTCCAGAATATTTTTATCTATGCCTTAAGCTTCAAGATTCGTACTTAACTACGAGATACTTGGTCAAAGTTTTTTGAAATCTTGAAAAATCGCACACACTGAAATATTATACTCTCCCAAACCAAAAATATAGTGAAAAAATCGAGAGACAATGCATTCCTCACCCTTTCAAAAACCGTGCTGGTTTTTTATTAGCAACTCTTGACTATCGAGTTGCCTCACTATCTATTTAATTAATATTTTTTCCATCATATTGAATGATATGGATGTGAGGGAAATAGGTATGTAATTACCCGGTTTTTTCCTGACCCGGTTTTTAAATGTGTCACACAATTTTTTAGTCGTTGGAAACCTAGTGATCTATCAGGAACTTCTTTAATATGATTTTTATTTTCATCGCAATTCCCGTCGCTCCTTAAATGAGCTTTTAATTCTTTTCAGCAAACTTTAATTCTTTTCGGGAAATGGTTGGCGAAAACCATTTGGTAAGCTGTCGGAGACATTTGGTGAGAAATTGGTCAAAATTCTTTAAAAGAAGGAATTTAATAAGTTAGTCTCTCCGTAACTGCCGGTTACTCTTTTACTCTTATCTTTTCTGAGTTAATTGAATGTAGAATTATTTCCCTGAATCCTTGTGATATCGGACCAAAATGCATTTGGATCCTCGTTTAATATTTCAGCCAACCTTTTAATTTTTAATTCACTTGACGGTTTTTGAAATTACTTCTAGGTATTCACCCTAGATATTTAATATTCGTAAATGATCTCATTCTGTTCGTCGTTGATAGAGATATCATTCCTTTTATATTTTATCTTGGCGTAACTTATCCTTTGACAATAATTGATATGACGCAAAAAGACCGGAACCGAAATGGTCTCTCCTGTGGTAAGTGATTGGACCCCGAATGGAGCTAGGGTTCAAGCTTACAATATTCAGGGAGGCATAAAATACCCCTTGAGGGCCGGATAAAACCTTACTTCAATCACCTGTGCACTCTGTAGTAGCATTAATCACGCAATCGTTCACGAAGTGCGCTAAGGAGTGGCGTAATTTCACAAAGTTCTAATGGGAGACAGAATAAGGAAAGCGTTAGCGCTTGAGTGTGCCCATTTGATCTACGGCGGAACACCCTCGGATTCCCTAAACTGCACCACCGCGTAGTCCGCTAATTCTCTCCACAACCCACGCCAAATTTTCCCGATCCTTCAACGGAAATGCGCTGCAATTCGTCGTCCGAGCGCTTTCTGCTATAGCCTGATCCGAGAGGAAAAAAAACTCCAAGGAAGGAGAAATAACAAATTGCCTCGTTCAGTGGTACCATAGCGACACCAAAGCATCGTAAATCATTCCTAATGGCAAGCTGCACTTTTTCCGCTGCTGACCCAACGGCAACAGTGCACGACGAGCGGAGGAGAAACTGTAAATCATGAGACCAGCACTCCACTTAGCGTGGCTATCACCTGAAGATGTCATGGTATCTTCGTCCACCATGCGAAAAACACCATTAAAAATAAGTATTTCCTGTGAAAATTTTTTTTCTCCAATGTTTATTTCATATATTATGTCTCTAATACTTTAAATTGTTTCCCAATTTACGAATTCATTCAGGCAACTTAATGGCAAGGAGGATATCTGTTAGTTGCAGATTAATATATTTACTGCTAATATATAAGCGTAATAAAAATTAAAGGTGCGGAAGAGGTGAAAATATCCAGGGAGGTTTAAAACAACTCTATCTATTGAGGACTGAATTGGTTGAGCTAGCCGAAGATCCGTGATTCAAGTCCCGGTCAAGGAACCTTTTTACGCTTGCGATCCTTTCGATTCCACCTTCCCCAGCGATCCTATGTTTGTCTATTATGTGCCTGCCTATCCTTTTCCCTCATGTCTATATTGGTGTAAGTGAATATATATATATATATATATATATATATATATATATATATATATATATATATATATATATATAAACACACAAACACTAACACAAAAAACACCACACACATAGAAACATAAAAGAAGGACACTTACATTGGATATTTACGTTTCGACGGCACAGCCGTCGTCATCAGAAATCTCATTATACTCAATCTCATCTCTGTATACATTCACACATACATACACTATATTCCAAAGCACATTGGATCAGGGAAGTGGAAGGGAACACCTCAAAGAATGAACAGGATTTTAGTGGGGAAGTAGAAGGATTCCAATTAGAAAAACGTTCAGGACATCTCTCCTGAAAACCAAAGGTCTGTGGAACATTTTCCAGTTCAATTTTTTTTCCTGCAATTCGAAAGTTTCCAAGCAGAATAATATTTCTCGGAGGAAAAACTTTACCTTCTGGAAAAGTATATTTCCATCTTCCCCACAAACCCTGTGTTTGTCAGTTTTGGTCTAGTGGGTAGAGCGTTGGACTACTGACCGGAGAGTCCTGGGTTGGATTCCTGGGTAAGGCACTCTGGGGACCTGCAGCTCCACCCAAGGTAGTTGATTTTTCGGTCACCAGATCTTCCTGGGAAACCAAAACCGGCACAGGGAAAGGAACTGCCCCCTCTACCCTGATGTGTGAATATTCACACGCCGTCGGACTTGGTACATGGGTTAGCTCTACCATCACCTACTAAACCGACCTTCGGGTTGATTGCTGTGTTTATGGTGTTTCATATATATTATTATTATTAGGTAATCTACCGTTTAAGGTAGGTTTTTCGATGGACACAACTGTCAAATAAACATTTTGTGACTCCCCACCTATCAAACTAATCTATATCAGGTCCCTCTTCATCTCGGTGTACTTCTTTTCTCCCTTCACCCCGTCCAACATCCCTATCCTGTTCCTGCCCTTACCTCGCTTGCCCAACATTCTCCCCTCTATTACCCTCTTCAACATTCCACCACCGCTCAATACGCCTTTCATCCATTTTTCCTGCCTCCATACGATTTCTCTCAACAAACCCCTCTCCTCACCCACCATCTCTAGTACTTCCTCGTTTGTTTTCCTTTCAGTCCATTTAACCTTCTCCATTCTTCTCCACACCCACATTTCAAAAGCCTCCAATCTACGTCTATCCTCCTGCTTCAGTGACCACGTTTCCGCGCCGTACATAGCTACGTTCCATATCAGAGTTTTTACGAGTCTTGTCTTAACATCCCTACTCAACGTCCCCGTCATCAACTCCCTCCTCCTTGAGAAAGCCTCCTTGCCTAGCGCAATTCTTCTCCTTACGTCCCTACTACTTTGACCGTATTGGTCCAAAACACTTCCGAGATATGTAAACAGCTCTACCTGCTCTATTCTTTCCCCGCCAATTTTAATATTTAGCTTAGCCTTTTTCTTTCTGGAAAATCGCATAACCTTTGTTTTATTAATATTGATTCTCAACCCATATTTATCGCACTGAACCTCCAATTCACTCAGCAATGCTTGCAACCCCTTGGCTGACTGAACAACTAATGCTTGGTCATGAGCAAACCTAACCGATTTTACGAATTCCCCTCCGACTTTCATTCCTACCTCCAGTTTTTCCCATGCCTCTTTAATCATTTCCTCCACATATACGTTGAACAGCACCGGTGACAATGGGCAACCCTGCCTTACCCCTCTTCCTAACACTGCCCATCCGGACTCTCCGTTCCCCACTCGCACCTGAGCAGTCTGAGACATGTACAGGTTGCGGATCAGTCTCCTGTCCCTCCAATCCATTCCTATTTTCTGCAATACGCGCATTAATTTTTCCCAATTCTCTCTATCAAACGCTTTTTCAAAATCTACAAAACAGGCAAAAACGTCCTGGTTGTATTCTATATTCCTCTCAATTAGTAATCTCATTACTGCAATGGCATCACGCGTACCTCTTCCCTTCCTAAACCCAAACTGATCGTCCCCTAAGTAATCATTTGCCTTACTCTCTATCCTTTTGTTGATGATCCTGAGAATAACTTTAGCTGCGTGGGATATCAAACTTATTGTTCTGTAATCCTCACATGATATAGACTTTGCCTTTTTTGGAATAGGAACTAACACCGATCTCACAAAATCCCTGTCCAAAAACTGTTAGCACAGATCTTGCCTTCTTACTTCCCGATAATAACTTAACCTTGCTGTATAGAGCACCAATTTCACCCTTCTTCTGTAAACTTTCCATATCCTCGCATTGCGTTTTTCACCATTCTTCTTTTGCTTTATTTGTGGCCCTTCTCAATTTGTTGTTTAACTCTTTGTACTTCATTTTGCCTAACTCTGTGTTTACATTCTTCCACCTTCTTCTCTCATCCATCTTTGCAATCATCTCATCCATGACCCATGGTTTCCTTATTCTTTTCCCATTAACGGTTCCTATAGTGTCTTTGGCTGCTTCCGATATCCGTTGCTAGATATGTTCCCATTTTTCTTCGATTGTACTCAGTTCTTTACCGTCATCCATTATTTTCTCTACAGCCTGCTGATAATCCTTCCTCGTTAATCCATTTAATGCCTCTACGTTCCATTTCCTAACCCGCCGCCCTTGCCTTATCTTATTGAAACGGACGTTACATTTCACAATAACTAAATTGTGGTCAGAGTCCGCATCCGCTCCTGGGAAACTGTGCGAATTTATCACAATATTCCTAAACCTGTGTCTAGCCATAATATAATCTAACTGATGCCTTTCTGAGTCACCTGGCATTTTCCGTGCATACCTACGCCTTTTGTGGTGTCTAAACCATGTGTTTGTGATGACTAACCCCTGTCTCCTGCAGAACTCAATTGCTTTCTCCCCATGTTCATTCCTCGTGCCTAACCCATAGTCCCCCACCTCACTACCCTCTCTTCCTTCGCCTACCGTCGCATTCCAATCCCCCATCACTATCAAATGTTTCCCTGCAGGAACACGCTCGATTATATCGTCTAACTCTTGGTACATCCTATCGACTTCTTCCTCCTTGTGATTGCTCGGTGGCATGTATACCTGAACAATGGTCAAGTTCGTCGGCTCTGCTTTAATCTCTACGAGTAAAATTCTATCTGTCGCTTGCTCTATGTTGACTACGCTTCTTCCTACCCCTTTATTTAATATTACGGCAACCCTTCGTTGACTCTTGTCCCCGCCGCTGTATATCACTCTATAATTGTCACTCCAGTAATCCCCGCTATCCTTCCATCTCATCTCGCAGAGACCTAAAACATCTATATTACCTCTTTCCATCTCTCGCTTAATATTTTCTAATTTTCCTGTCCTCAACATTGTCCTGACGTTCCATGTTCCTATTCTAACTACTTTCGTCTTCTTCTGCGTCTTCTATCCTGCTGCTGTTATTTCTTCCCTGCAAGGGTTTCGTGGGATGACGACCGCGGAAGCCTTGCCTCCCCCGCTGCCGGGCATTGTTTTATATATATATATATATATATATATATATATATATATATATATGATTTCTTCGAAGTAACACGGAAGTGTTGAATAAAAAACTTAGACAGTAACACACAGCACGAGAACACATAAAAAGAACACTCAAAATAATATCTTGATAATTTCTACGGACTAGAGCTCCGTCTTCTTCGGAAGATAAGATATGACTCTATATGATAAGATATGACTATATATTTATATATATATATATATATATATATATATATATATATTATATATATATATATATATATATATATATAGTGGGTCGCGGTGGTCTAGCGGGTAGAGCGTTGGACTACTGACCGGAGGGTCCCGGGTTCGATTCCCGGGCAAGGCACTTTGGGCACCTGCAGCTCCACCCAAGCTAGTTGATTTTTCGGGTACCAGGTCTTTCTGGGAAACCATAACCGGCACAGGGAAAGGAACTGGCCCCCCTACCCTGATGTGTGAATATTCACACGCCGTCGGGCTTGGTATATGGGTGAGCTCTACCATCACCTACTAAACCGACCTTCGGGTTGATTACTGTGTTTATGGTTTTTTATATATATATATATGTATATATATAGACAAGGCTATAAGTATATATATATACTATTTATTTATTTATATATATATATATACACAAACACATGTCCACTCTATCAATCTTGAGCATAAGAGCCGTTAAACTGGAGCATGTGTACCGTTTGCTGCGTTTGAACTTTTCGGGTCAAGGATGCCAGATTAGTAAATACTTGCATACTCCCAGTCTCCAGGTGTGAGAAGTCACGCAATGCCTTAGAACCACGTTGTCTTGCATGTTATTTCTGATGCGCCCTCTGCTACGCGTTGCGAGTGAAGCCGGATTCCTTCCCTCCCACTTACCCCATCCCTCGCCACCACCTGCCTGCCCCTCCGCGGTGGCGCTCCCTGAAGCCAGCCCCTACTGATGTAGCGGATTCCTCGATCCAAAGCGCATTGTTTTGGTTGGACACGATTGCTACTTGCATTTATAAGACGCCTTTCACTTTCTCAAATACAAACCCGACGCTGAGTCTCCCAGGAGCCACGAAGCTCCTCTGAAAGAGTTACTCCCGCATAAATGTCCAGCGAATCTTAAGCGAACATTTCAATGACTGTAATTGACGCCAGTTCTTCACTTAAATTGAAACGAAACGAAATCCGAGTTCGAATGTCCAAATGTTTTCATTCACGAAATAAGCAATGACACCCATTGGCCAAACATGAGTTTTTCTTTTTGAGAATAAGTTCGCCAAACGAATATTTAGCTTCGATAGAAAGGAGTCGATTTTATTTAGGAGAGCAGGCTGAAAATTAATGCACACACGATTGTGCACCACAAACAAAAGGACCTATAGAAGCACTGCTGGTGGCGTGTGGAAGTAACATTCCCCCTCAACACGCATGCGCAGGTTTGAGGTCGTTGCGTTCATCCAGTGTATTTTGAGAAGCGGAAATAGTACGGAGACTTGTTCTAGTGCTATTTAAACGCGAGTTAAACAGCGTGCTGATGTCGAATTTTTGCCTTCACCTCATCGTCCGAGGTGTAATGATTACCCTTTAAAAAAATTGAAACCGCAAGGCGCGAGATCGGGGGAATAATGAGGGTTTTGTTCGTTCTCGTCTGTGAGACGGCGTGGAACCCATTTTTTTTACGGTATCCCAATTATTCAATAATGTAGCCGACACGTTCCTTTGATATTCCAATATGGTTTGCGATACGCTCTTGAGTGATTCGCCGCTCATTTTGAATCATATCTTCGACGAGTTTGTGATGTTTATCGTCTATGGTAGTGATCGGACGTCCACTGCACGTTTCAACAACAATCATGGCTTTTCCAGGCTCGCAACCACAAAATTTGACCACCCATCGATTTACAGTTGACCTATCAACAGCATCGTCACCATAAACAGCCTTTAAATGACGAAGAATCTCAGTAGGAGTCACTTTTGCAGCAGTTAAAAATTCGACAACAGCACTCTGTTTAACTCCCGTTGACATAGTTGACACTAGAACGCGCCTCCATACTTCCGCTTCACAAAATACACTGGATGAATGTAACGACCTCAAACCTGCGCATGCGTGTTGAGGGGGGATGTTACTTCCACATGCCACCATGAGTGCTTCTGAAGGTCATTTTGTTTGTGGCCTACGAGCATGCGTGCATTAGTTTTTAGCCTACCCTCGTATATATGTAATTATTTAGAGGATAGATTTTATAGTCATGATCAGAAATAGAAACAAAACCAAATCAATTTTGGTCAATTCGCCACCATTTTTGCATAAAAATCGGAAACGAATTATTTCAGTCGGCCTTCTGGAATAAATCCCTGGGAGAACGACTCGTGTCAATCAATTAACATTTCGGTTTTCATGATTACGTTTCTATTACGCATCTAATCGTCTGACATTGAGGATTTAAGATCCAGTACTGAAACAAAAGTCTTCACACTTGAATGAAACGCATGAAAAATGCGAGTTGTTTATAAAGAGCTGATGTGAAATAACAGTGAATGATACACAGTCTTACTGCAAATAACAACCCGATTTTGATTTTGATGAGTGAAGACAGGGAGCTCATCCCGAATTTAACCTTAAATACGTAGATGTAGAAATAAAATATTCAAGAGTAATGAGATGAGACCAGTTCCTCTTCTTGATTAACCATTCGGTTTCTCACGAGGTTATAAGATCTACATAGAAAACGGCACTGCTCGGACATTAGGTGGGATTATGTGAGGGCATCGACAGGGATTTGAACGAGGGAGCGGTAGTCTAATTCAAAAGAACGTCACCAATTTACTAAGAAAATCTAGAATGTTATGCTATGGCGACAGGGATACTAGATAATAACTAGAATAAACTGAATGCAAATTGTACGACTTTGCACCATGGAAAATAATTAAAGTTACGCAATGTGTTATGAAACTCGCTAAAATCGTCGGAATGAGAGCCGTAAATTACTAAGCCGTCAGATGATACGGCTTCTCTTTTCCTTCGCGCGACACCAAGTGAAGGAAAAATCACTATAATTCTCCGTTCGCCCTGCTTCCAAAAGCTTCCCCCCTCCCTCTTCACTCGTAGGTGTCTCATCCTACGACGCAGACTTGCGTTTGCTCAGCGGCCATGTCGATACGAAGGATTGGTGCGGATTGAGATTTCGTTAAATGTCATCATAAGGCGCGCAACTAACGTTAATGTGATGTGACATATAAGTTAAATATCACATGTGAAATATTTTCACATTGCTAGGAAGGAAGTAGGATAGAGATTGATCACAACAAAATCAAATTACATTTAGGAGAGAGGAGCTAGATTTGTAAAATATTGTTATGATAAACTAAGTAGTGTTTCTAAAATATAAGAGGCGCTAGGCTGGGAATCACTCACGGAGCGAAGGCTAAATTACATATAAAATCTCTTGCATAAATTGGAAAGAAATCCTTTTAGCATTTGTATTGAAATAGTATTATTACCCCGATCGTACATACTACGGTAGAAGAGAGATCGTGTCAATAAAGTTAGAGCGATTAAGCGTAGAACAGATAATTTCAAGATATCAATTTTCCCCCAACCAGTAAGGAACCAAAATAATATTTTCCGAGCGCGGCAGGGGTCATATTCTGGTCCAAATTAGTCTGGTGTGTATTCACCCCTTGCGACACACCCTAGTGGTGATTTGCAGGGATACCAAAGTATCTAAAAGTATCTAAAAAAATTACATTCTCATATAGCTAGAGACTTAAGTTTAACATAATAAAATAGGAAGTAATAAATTAAAGCAGGTGGAGCAGTTAATGCAATGTGGCATCATTTAGTAGGGAAATGGGCAGAGTGTTGGGGATACTGAAAGAATAATTGCGTTGGCAAAAGTAATTTGCAAAGAGGATGAAATTTTGAACAAAAGTGCTGGATAATAAAATTAACCAGTAATGAGTTTAATCTGGCCATGAATCTAGTTATAATGAAACTTGGCGCTTGAGGCAAGAGGATGAGCGTAAATGAGAGGCTTTTGAAATGAATACGAGTGGAGGGAATGAGTTGTACAGAGAGGAAGCCCAGCAGGAAGTTTTTAAATACGATGAGAGAAGAGAAGAAGTTCCCAGGTGGAATTAATACGATGAGAGAAGAGAAGAAGTTTCCAGGTGGAATTGGAAGAAGGGAGAACCTTTGGATGGGAGCGATTGATATGAAGTGTTGCATCCGTGTTGGAAGACAGGTGGGAAACAGGGACAACTGAAGAGGGAAATAATGTAAAGCATACAAGAGGGACGCCACGCAATATTTGCTACGCATTAGTTGTAAGTAACCGTCTATAACCTATCTTTGACAGATATATCTACATCTATACCTCGCGATGCATCAAATAAGATATGTGGCAGAGGGTGCAAACACAAGAAAAAGGTTAAGGGGGATGAGGGGGAGGGTTAGTTTTTAAGGGGTGACTAATAGGGAAAAAACATCCCCTTAAAATCCCTGAAAACACATGAATGGTGGAGTACACGTTATATGCGTGTTCATAGATAAATAATAATTTTTTGAGATTGTTGACGTGTTCATAGATGAATAAATCAATGAGTCGACTCTTTTGCGTCAAACAGCCTAGACAAATTAATAATTGGGAATGTATGCAAAGGAATAATTTGAAGAAACGCCTGCGTGTTCTGGGAGAAGCATTTGATTATAACAGTTGTATTGACAATGTACACGGCTCTATAAATGTTACAGTATTTATTGCTACATGAATTATGTTATATTATTCATTATACTGTTAACTAAATGTATTATCGGAAGAATTAACTGTTGAAAACCTTCGAGTTAGCAATATAGTACGTGGACCACCCTGAAAGGATGTGCTTTCGGGGATAGGTTTCATTAAGCGAGTTGTAGGAAAATGTAATTGAATGGTAGGAGAGAGTGTTACTTCTCTTTTGCTAGACCACACTAATGTAACGCGGGAAAGCATTTGGGATTTATGATAGAGAAGGTCAACTAAGGAATTGGAAATGCTTAAGATAATATTTCCCGGATTCTTCAAAACTTGCTACGAAAGTTTGGAGGAATTCGATTGAAAGCCCCTGGATGCACGAAGAGGACAGGCAAGGCTTTTAGAAAGGAACAGAACAGCTGAGGTTTCTTGCGACACATATGGAATTATTAGAGTGCCGAGTCACATCAGTAGATTCCATCACCGGAATAAAATGAGAGAGACATAGACAACGTCACGCAATCATAGTAAAATCGAACGCAAGTACCCGAATATATTTACTTAAAGACAAATATTTAAAGACCTATCCAGATTATGTACATATATGCGCGTATATTAAGCCAATGTTTATGAAAATGAGCAGATGTACATTCATATGGCTCACTCAAGTAAAAAACAACTTATTTTTTCACGAAATTTTTTCTCAGGTACTACTAGGAGAACAGCCTCGTAAAGTCGCGGTATGCACCCTTTCATGCGCGGGAGAGAGAGAGAACTACAACAGTCCTACATTTGCCTTCAAGTACGTTAAAAGCCATCATCACATTTAGTGACTTTAGATCCCTTTATTTGAATACGATTATCTCCATCCAATGCGCGCATCTTGAATCCTCAACCCTCTTATACCAAGAAGCTAACACCTCCTTTCCCCCTCAGAGGGAAGTCGTCAGTGTCGATCAGTGGAATGACCGGGTCAGTCATTTTTTGTTATAAGAAGACTCACCAAACCGGTCCCCGCTGGAGAGCACCTTGGGAGCGGAGACTTTGCTCTCGCTTTGTCCACAAGGGCACTGGAGGAGGAAATCGAGCAAAACTGCCGACATTATGTCATGCCTTTGACCTTGAATGGGTGGAATAGGCAACAATTTCACTTGTCTTTTTGCTCCTAATGCAAACATCTTACAGTTTTGTCTTCTTCCAAGGTATCCCGACCAGGGCTATTCCGGATATGAATGAAATATATACACGTTTGTTTTTACATAAATCAAACTATTTATCGTTGCCACTCAGATATTTTGTGCCCATAATACAAAATGTATGCATTTTCTGCTCTATTAATTGCCCTTTGATTAACATCATATCATTTGTGACATTTTAATTGAACTATTGGCAAGGTTGAGTATAAAATAAAAACATTTTTGTGACATTTAGGTACATGCAGTTCAATTAACATTGGCGAACTGAACTTTAAAGAGAAGTCCATGGATATATCTTAGAGCTGAAAAAGCGATTATTACTTTGTTAAAATTTTGAGGAAGATTAATGATGATTCTGCAAGTGTGCAATGCCAATTTTTTCATTGAAGAACACTTATTAATGTGAAGGAGTGCCAGTTCATTTGCAAGCCTTCTGAATATTTGATGAGTAACTACTGTACGGATGCTAACGGAACATTTGTCGCTGTCCCGAATTGGCAGCATGTAAAAGTTTCCCTTGATTTGAGTTTTCGCTGAGTTTTCCTTGACGGCACTCATTTTTTCGATTTCATTTTTCTGTCCCTGCACATTGCGTACTTGAGGGGAACACTATTGACCACTCCCACCAGTTTTTTCCTTAAAAAGTGGTACGTGACAATTTTTTTCCCAGGATTCGCCTCTCGTCCAGTAGGCATACTGCATGAACGAGCCCAGTTATCTGAAGTACTTCTGGCTCGCAGTATTAGTGCTAACACCCATCTACGCTGTTCAACTCGCGTTGGCATAGCACTAGAACACGTCTCCATACTTCCGCTTCTCAAAACACACTGGATGAATGTAACGACCTCAAACCTGCGCATGCGTGTTCAGGGAGAATGTTACTTCCACATGCCAACAGGAGTGCTTCTGGTCATTTTTTTTGTGGTCTACAAGCATGTGTGCATTAGTTTTCAGCCTACGATTGTAATTCCCCCGGTGTGGTAAGGAGAGGTGTCGTGTTCCTTTCTAAAAAGCCTTCTTACATAATTTGCAAAGAAGCCGTTCTCCCAACAGCGAACACCCTACCAATAGCGGTCAATTATTCGTTCTCTCTAAAGAAGGGGTCATCGTGACGTCAAGTGTATGTCATTTTGATGTAATTCACTCTTTGCCGTACTTTAAGTGCACTCTTTTAAACGAGGACGAGAAAACATGCTATGTCGATTTCTTTGCCAATTTTTATAAATACCGACATAAGAAAATCCCAGATTTGTCACATGCGCTAATAACAGCGGAGGACGTATAATAGAAACATGGACTCTTGGGGCAGAAACACATGTCTCTCTCACCAAAAAAAACTGAAATCACGTTAGCCATTGTACTACTCGCATAACAGTTTTCATGGTGTCAATAAACAGTACCTACGTGACGTTTTTCTCGATAGCGTTGATAAATTGTTGTAATAAAAAAATAGGCGAAGTCGCATGGCTTCAAGAATTGGCGGCTCAGAACTTATCCAAAATGTGTTTGAGTCCGTTACAAAAATTAATAAGAACCTCCTTAGAGAGCCTATACACTCTATATTCACATCTTAACTGTTTAAGAAATACCCATGAATGGATGTTTCATCACTTGTCATTAGTACATGTATATACTAAGGTGGCACTCCGACTTTTGCAGTTACGATCCAATCTCCTTTAAGTGGCCGTGGTTTCCACTCCACTGTCCGCCGTTTTTAAGTCTCAATTTCCTTCTGTTTTTCCTTCCCACCACTCTTCAATCATCCTCCGTGTCGATCACCCATTGAAACGCCTCCCATCTCTGTGTGTCTTTCCCGCAGTGGATTTCGGCCCGATGACGGCGTCGTCGACCCGAACCCGGCGGTGGTCGCCGGCGGGGCCAAGGAGATCGCCGTAAGGGAGGAGGACACCGCCAAGGACGCGGGGGAGGAGACCGGGCCGGACCATGGGCACGAGTGGGAGACGAAGAAGAACTTCAGGAGGGCGCTGCCCCAGGTCAGTCAGTCATTCAATCAGCTGTTGCGATCGACCAATAGGATGCTCTTCAGTTTGTGAGTGTGCACACACAAGAGCGGGAGATTTAAGGTTCGATAGGCAAGCGATTTGTGGTTGGGGAGAAAGTGAAGGGGAGGGAAGACGAACGGAGTGAAAGTGGACACTTAAAAGAGGTCAAGGTCATTGAGTATACATGCACCAGGTAAACGGCGTGAGCTGCAAGCTCATCCGGAAGTGTGAGGAGTCACCTCTGACTGACGTGCCCACCTTATTCGACTTTTATTTTCTTGATAGGATCAAATCACTCTTGTTTGTGATGCCTTATCAAGTTTCATGCGGTGAAGTTGTCCAAGTTTTCAATTTGCAAATGATAACATGTTACCAGGGGTCTGGTTGTCCAGTGGGGAGAGCGAGGACAGAGAGATGGGATACTGACCGGAGGGCATTCCATCCCGGGAGTCGCCTTTGGACCTAACTCATCTTCACCCAAGCTGAGTTATTTTTTCGCGTACCACATCTCCCTGGGAAACTCTAACCAGCACAGAGAATGGATCAGCCTCCCCTTATTTGTGACTTTCACACGCCGTTGGGCTTAGAAGCGTACCATCACCCACCAATCCAACCTTCGGATCGATAACAATGGAAGTGATTAGAGTGTTACCTTGACTAATTTCAATTAGATTCCATTTCGATAGTTCAATTAAATTATTTCTGGCGAAAAAAAATGTATACGATGTATGCATGTATAATTTTCAGTCGCTATTTCAACATTGTTCATGTCAATATGTCCATACATCAGCTATTTACAACGTTAACATTGTCCGCCTATATTTAATATCTACAATATTAAGTCCAATGGCAGGGTTCAAATTGCCTCGGGGCGGGGCTTAGCTTCAAAGGCTTGCTTACGCAGTATAATTTGTCGCTAATATCTGGTTCTGTCATCGAATGCATTCCAAGTAATTCCTTCTCGTAACCATTCATCATGTACTAATTGATGAAAGTTCCGTCAACGTTCAATGACGTGGGGCAAGTTTAAACTTGTGCGTGAATTCAAAAGGGAGGGGCCTGAGGAACTTCGAGAACCTATATTTTCGCATGTCTTACGGTTTAACATGCGTAAATTATTAACTGCATCTTATCCCGCGACGCTCAAAGCGGTAATTTGTAAGAATAAAGTAAAAAGTAAGATTAATAGCTAAATGCAACAGACTTTCCACACTACATGGTAATGTTATTTTATAAGGGTGATAAGATAGGTGAACGGAAAGGAAAATTTACAATTTAAATTTACAATTTAAAAAATACATGCTCGGGGCATGGTGGGGAAGGTGAGAGGATTTTCGTGAAAAATCCAAATGAGGCAAGAAAGGTTGTTGGAAAGTTGCAGAACAATTTGATTTTCGATGGAATGCTGAAGAATGTGATAGAGAGGGAAGACGTTACGCGAGTGCGGCGGGGGAGGAATAGGGTAGGAGTCCTGGACGGCATGAAGGGAGGAAGGAATTATTCAGAATTGATTAAACGTATATTGCAATGGCTTGTGTCAGTTTGTGTTTTGTTGAGAGAGGCTAAAAAGTTTAACCTATCGTTTAATGAGTCCCGGGACTAACTTAGAAAACAACATTTTTTCGCAAAATTCATCTGTAGTCACCAAAATAATCACCTTCAAGAGCTATACAATCATTCAAACCCTTTTAAACTATTCGATATCGTGCTTGTAGTAAAATGATTTGTCCTTGTCCTCAAAATACGTAAGCTTTTGTTGATCAGCGATGACTTCCTCATTCGAGCCAAATCTTTTCCCCTGGAGCACCTTTTTGAGATCAGCAAACAGCCAATAGTCGCTGGGGAATACTAGATCTGGAGAGTACGTATGGTGGGTGGTGGGGAAGCTGATTGAATCCCAACTCGTTCAATTGTGCCATTGTTTTCATTGATTTCTGGCGCGGTGCATCGTCTTGATGAAAGATGATTTATTTCTTTTTCATGTGCGGTCATTTTTTTGCGATTCCTTCCTTCAAAAGCACCAATAACTCAACGTAATAGTCGCTATTGATAGATTTTTCCTTTTAAAGGTAATCGATGTAAATTATACCTTGCGTATCGCAAAATAATATCCCTTTCAATAAGTCCAGGGGATTATTGAATGATGGGTTATCATCGTCCAGTCAGTGTTCATCTAAAACTCACCTTAAACGGTAGTCTACCTTGTAAAAACAACTATAAGAGTACAATTAACAACTGAAGTTTTCGTGTTCAAGTTTTAAAACAGAAAGAATATTGAACCTACGATCGCAAATTACACGTACGTTGTTAATTACTAAAGTCTATTCAATGTAAATCAGGATAAAGGCTTGTCTTTTACCAACGTCCAAAGAGCATGGGAAAATAAATTCTTAAGAGGTTTTGATGGTATAACGCAATAAAGCTCACGAGTTCATAAAGAGAGCGGGAAGATGAATAAAAATGACAGTTTGAATTTTTTTCCGTGTAAGCAAAATAAAAATATTTTTTTATCACCAGGGGATTGACAGGAATCAAATTTACATGCGTTAACAGAATAAATATTCTGTCCAACCAGATTAAACGATATATGTCAACTAAATGCGAATTCAGGAATTTCAGTGATCAAGTTCCAAGAACTTTTTAATTCTTCGCAGTAATTGTCTATCCGAATAACCTGGTGGGATTCCGATAAGCAACACCTAAAAGGTTCCTGTCTCACTAAGGACAAAGAGTTCATTATTATCACATGTCATTCCTAGTTTATACCACGATGATAGGATAAGACTGCTGTAAATTATTAAGCAAGATAGTAAATTCATCGTGACTAGCTTGAAAGAATAGGAGTCACATATTTTTAAGGCCTCTTCATCTACATGTTTGTACACCTGTCCCTACCTTTTGAGCGCTGTGTCATCGTTCGTCATCGATATTTTACATCGGCAAGGTGACAAAAATAATCCAATGGAAATAGTGAGTATTCCCCCAACCAATTGCTTGAACACACATCCTGAGTTGTCTTTTCTTAGGTTACCCAGAGCGTGAGACCCTAAATTAGATCTGTTCACATCTGTTCTCGTGATGTGACGTGCGGCCATAAACATGGGAATTCCCTTAAGAGTATTCACCGCCAAATTCGTTAAATAATAATTTAGCAAAGGGAGACCTCCAGAGCGTGAACCGTTTTCACACGCCGTATTTTACGCGCGCCAAATTGTTGGCGAACGGCGCAATCTTCTCTCCACATCAAAGAGGCTCAAACATTGCACAAGAAGATCCAAAACCCGATTGTCAAGTGTGAAAACTTACAGTGATGTAACATCGTGCGGTGAATTTACTTATAAATCATTCACAAAATTAACAATTACGATTCCCGCTTAATAATATTTTTCCCATAATTTTACAATTACTTTAGAAATATCAATTTACATGGTTGAAGAATTTTTACAGTCAAGTTAATTTCATTTGATATTTTTTTGGAAATTACCATCGCCTATGTATTACAAGCCACCGTCATACTATATACGTTCACAAGGCATCCATGAATAACAAGCCTCTGCACAGCTTCCTAAATCGCCCCGGGGAAGATCCCACACCAAGTACGCACCGGAAGGAATTTTCACACTCCTGTTTGTCATAACATCAACTTATTAAAAGGCCATCTAGATCTAAAATAATTATGAGTTTTAAAATAATTTATAATTTGGATAAAATAATTGTCTCCCGGAGGAACTTATAAACATTTTTGTCAATATATCAATATAGGATCGCCACCTAACACGTGTAATATCCGCAGAGACATTTGGTAATAGTCACGTAACACTTGATACTTAAAGTACTATATTGAGATGACTTTTCGATATTCAAACCGAATTAATTTTAAGAAAGGCATGGGAAGGGCTGGAGGCAGGAGTTAAATTCGCTGGAGAATACATAAAATCAATTAATGGATGATATTTATTATTAGGTAATCTACCGTTTAAGGTAGGTTTTTGGATGGACACAACTATCAAATAAACATTTTGTGACTCCCCACCTATCAACCTGATCTATATCAGGTCCCTCTTCATCTCGGTGTACTTCTTTCCTCCCTTCATCCCGTCCAATATCCCTATCCTGTTCCTGCCCTTACCTCGCTTGCCCAACATTCTCATCTCTATTACCTTCTTCAACATCCCACTTGCGCTCAATACGCCTTTCATCCATCTTTCCTGCCTCCATAGGATTTCTCTCAACAAACCCCTCTCCTCACCCACCATCTCTAGTACTTCCTCATTTGTTTTCCTTTCGGTTCATTTTACCTTCTCCATTCTTCTCCACACCTACATTTCAAAAGCCTCCAATCTACGTCTATCCTCCTGCATCAGTGACCACGTTTCTGCGCCGTACTAGCTGCGCCTACATAGCTACGCTCCATATCAGAGTTTTTACGAGTCTTGTCTTAACATCCCTACTCAACGTCCCCGTCATCAACTCCCTCCTCCTTGAGAAAGCCTCCTTGCCTAGCGCAATTCTTCTCCTTACGTCCCTACCACTTTGACCGTATTGGTCCAAAACACTTCCGAGATATGTAAACAGCTCTACCTGCTCTATTCTTTCCCCGCCAATTTTAATATTTAGCTTAGCTTTTTTCTTTCTGGAAAATCGCATAACCTTTGTTTTATTAATATTGATTCTCATCCCATATTTATCGCACTGAAACTCCAAGTCACTCAGCAATGCTTGCTGATTGAATCTGGTTGCTAATGGATGATAATGAATGTGAAAAAGAAAAACTTGATGCGGTTTTAAAGAAAGTGGAAAGCAAAGTTAAATATTAAAACGGGAGTTTTTCAAATAGAGCAGATTGGAGAGTTTAACTATCTCGGAAATGTTTTGGAACAAAATAGTCAAAGTAGTGGGGACTTACGAAGAAGAATTGCATGAGGCAAAGAAGCTATTGAATGGAGGAGGGAATTGATGGCAGGAACCTTGAGTAAGGATGTTAAGAAAAGACTGATTAAAACTTTAAAGCATGGTTTTGTACGGAGAGGACACGTGTTCATTGAAGTAAGATGAATGAAAATTGAAGCGTAGAATGGAGACTTTTGAAATGTGGTCTCGGAGAAAGATGGAAAAGGTTGAATGAGCAGAAAGGAAAGCAAAATAAAATTTAAAAAAGTTTAAATGAGGTAGATAGATTCAAATACTCATTCTTCCCCAGAACAATCAGAAATCATAATAACAGTGAGAAACCGAATTCACTTTAGAAATAGTGAAAACATTTAATTTACAAGTCGGAACAAAATTAAACATTGCAAAGATATTAGGTGTATCTGTAGATGCCTGTGTATGTTAGTTGGTTGTTTCTATGTTTGCATGTGTGTGGGGTGAAAAGGTTCTTGCATGAATGTATACCATGTTTTGTTTGTGGACTATAAATTTGTGGCTTTTGCATGCTTTTTTTTCTAAATTACGGGTGGTGCCCTAACACCCCCCGCCACACGCCCTTGCGGCGGCTTGTGGGGTATTAAGCAGATGTAGATGAAAGCAAACGAAGAGTTACTAGGCATGTTGGGAGAGGGGAGAGTTGGGAGAAATCCAAGAGAGGCAGGTGCAGAGCATTCTGGTTGGCGATGGGATGTTGAAGACCGTGATAGAGGGGTGAATGTTACGCAAGAGCGAGGAAGACGCAAAGGGAAAGGAAAAGGATAGAAGAAATTCAGGGAGGTAGAATGCATGCCGAAATTAAGAACAGTTAAATGTTTGGGTGGGTCGTCAGGTTGTCTTGTTTAGCTGAAGCTGAGAAGTATAAGGGTCTCCAGTTTGCGTCCGTCCAAAACCTACCCAAAACGGTAGATTATCCAATAGCAATAATAATATCTGAAGGTGTAAAATAGCGGTGGCCTTATATGTAGTCTCATGCGAGAAAATCTCAAAAGTGTACTGAACGAAGACATCTGAAAACTGATAGATTTAAGCAAGGAGAAAAACGTTTACATAAGCCAGATATTTTTTTTCTATAAATTTTTTTTTAATTTCCCTCTGCCTATTAAACATATTTCTGACACATTAATGCTTTATTCTTCCCGCTAAGAGCATCGTCAGAAGTTGACCGAAGAGTTCTTTTTTGCCATTTTCGTGTTTTTCTGAAATGGCCATTCACTATTGTTGACCATATTTATTTCTTTCAATAACAAGCAGTCCGTTGTTTACTCATTGGTCGTAACAAAGAAAACAATTTATATTTTCAAAAAGCCTTTTCAGATGCTCAACAGTTTTCAACGGCCGGCTGTGCGATGAGAACAAAAGGGCCTCAATTAGTACTAAACGTTTAGTATCACGCGATTAAGTTCTCTCTGGGTAAAACGTAATGTTGTCCAAAAAATTCCGAATTCGCCTCGGGATTTCCCGAAAAAAATTATGCAGCGAAAGCATCACTTGCTGCAAAAACCTTCACTTCAAAATATAGTACCGTGATCACGTCCCATTACGTAGTACCGATGAGGTGCGAACGTGTATTTCGTAAGCTGTAAATTGATTAACGTCACATACGGAGGAAGTTCCAAAGTTGTGCGCGAGGCCTCCTCGAGGGTTTCGATCGCTCAAACGGCGGTGACTCAAACGCTTTCCTTAAAGAGACGACTGTATCCACGTCGCGTGTTCGCACACCAATGGTAACTCAAAATCCACGCCGGTGACGAGGGCGGCGCTTCCGTGGAGCGCAGACGTCATCTCACTCTCCATGCTGCATGAATCGGGCGAATACGGGCATGAAACGGCATGAATACGGGCGATGGGCCTCCACCGCTCGGATCTTTTTGGCTCATGGCCGTCTCTCCTCCGAGGCAAAGAGAGGGCCTTGGACGAAGGGGTCGCAATAGAAGAAACACAAAAGCAAATAAGTTGACGAATGCCGCCACCCCACGTAAAATAAAGGCCAAAGATACCTGGCGAAAGATAGCACATGAGAAGGAGCTCAAATTTCACTATTTGGATGAGTGTGACTCTCCCGATGACGAGTGTATTCGTGCCTTTTGTCCTTGTGCATATAAAAATGATGGAATTGAATGAAGGCAGTCAATGGAGCTCAAATCTCGCCCATATTTTAAGAAATATTCAAAGGAGGATAAGTTTTACTTTATAAATGAAACAGTTTCTTGGTGGAAAATCTTCATACTGACTTTTAATAATCAAACCTGGCTATAACGAAACCTGGGTTGTAAAAATTAAAAAGTTTATGTGGAAAAGTAAAGTAGTTTGACTATTAAAAGTAAGTTTTACTTTATTTATTTATTGAAACATTTCGTCAGAAATGGCTCCCAAGTTATGAAGAATGGAAATCCTAATTATAAAGAAAATATTCCTTAATAAACCGAAATCGCTCTTTCGAAATTTCGGGGAAATTCATTGCAATTTATGGATAAACATTTTTACAGGGACTTGACGACGATACTAATGTATTGAACTCCGAGTTTTGAATTTTTTTTAACAGTGATAATGTAAAAACAAATCATCCCTGAACATTGTTATTACATATATGTTATTATGTACTTAACAGTGCATTTAATTGATAATACCTATTATAAAATGTTTATTACGTTTTCCTTGGTTGCACAATTGGTTTTCTATGATATTATTGCAAAGCACCCAATGATGGCTGTCGCAACTCGTCCCGGGGCGAAGCAACCGATGGGGTAAGTTGCAACACTGAAAAAAGGTTTACTATTATAAAGAGTTAATGGGATACGGTTTTCAGCGGCTGGGTACGCGTGCGGTAAAAAACATTAAACCTAATTTGTAAATATTTAATTTAAATAATAACATCCAACAGCAAAAAACTTTTGCCACCCTCCCCGGTCTCACGTGCTCCTTGTGGGAGAAGTGATATTTCGGTGACCTTTGACCCATATCCAGAACACTTCGCAAAGAAAAATACGCACCGGTCGTAAGGAATTAAGACAAAGAGTTTATTCAGGAGGAAAAACCTGGATTGGGTTCACTTCCAACTTGTTTAAGATTCATTCGCAATCCTCATTAGCAAAGCACTAATAATTGAAGTTACGAAACTTCATTCCGCGCAAGTGACCTGGAGAAATGAAGTGACCAATTTTAAACTGTCCACTCCGGAATCCCCTTTCGCACCTCCCTACACACCCCGCTCCAGGTCACTCCCCTCACCTTGTGCCCTATTAGCATGATCAATGACCAAGCCGCAATGGTCTATGTTGCAAGTTAACCCCCGCGGTCTTTCCTAAATAAGCACATTATAAACACTATTCTCAGGCGTAACTTCGTGAAAATGACGTGTACTCGAAAATTCGAATTGGTACGGATTGAAACTAGCAAATGTCTAACGTGGCTAATTATTATTATTCTATAAATCTCATTGCAATTAGGCAGTTGTCCTGGTGGCGACGGTCAAGTCTGGTCAACTGTCACTCTTACAATGCACATACTATACATACACCAGAAGAACAGATAAGAGACAAAATGCTCTTATATTCAATGACACTTAAAGATTACCAACCACTCCTTTACCATCACGCATGTGCTAAATTTACACCATACCTAAAACGCTCCGTCCATCGTCGCAATCCGTCCATAATCACGCACTCTTCAATTTCATATACCGTTCAAACTCACGCCCCGTTAACACATCATTCACTTTTACAATATAACTCCTCACGCTGTCCTCATCACATACAAGCAATATTCTAATAAGTAAATTAGTATAATAATCTCTGCCCAATGGTGGATATCACCCAGTGGCTGCTTTACACTTATTCTTAAAACTCCTAAAATTGAATGGAAAGGGCTCAAACAAACCTCCAGGCAGCTGGCTCCATTCAACGATAGTTCTGTTTAAAAAAGAGGAGTATTTTTCCTTATTTGTTTTTTGCGTTCTTACTTTTATTTTTAAACTGGGGTCGCTTTTTCCCCTGAAGTTTGGTTTTTCTATCTCATTCCATTAATCTTCCCTCGCTTCGTCATATTTAACAATTCCATGCATCGCGCCTAACCTACTCCTTTTTCTTCTATTTTTCAAACTCTCCCATTTCAGTATGTCCAACATTTCTGCGACAGTATCTGTTCTTTTGTACCTTCCTAGTACATATCTTGCTGCCTTTCTTTAAACTTTTTCTATATTTTTAATATGTCCCACCTCTTATGGATCCCATACTATGGACAAGTTTTCTAGAATTGGGCTAACCAGTACCTCACATGCTTTTTCTTTTGTGGCTACGCTACTTCCTTTAAAATTTGTCATTAACCAATGAAGTAATTTAAATGCCTTCCGTGACACATTATCTACTTGGACTTCCCACCCAAGATCCCTAGTTAAGTAAACGCCTAAATATTTGCAATGATTGCTACATGGGATTCTTTCTCCAAAGAGGGTGTAAATATCCTTTTGTGCATTCTTTTTATTTGAAAAATTTATATAATTACTCTTACTAACATTAATGCCCATGTTATTATTTATAACCCAATGTTCCCCATTGTGATGAGCAATTGCTCCCAACTTCCTTACCCTTTGCTTCCCATGGACTTCGCAAAATAATTCACTCCCTCAACAATAACCTCTCCGTCCCTCTTGCTTCCCCCATTACCCCGTCCTTCAAACCTCCGACCACCGAGGGACCTTGACCAATGGCGGGGTGAAGTATCCGGCACGCAAACACCATCCTGAGATGCGGCTTCATCTTCACCTTACAATTCAGTTTTAAAAAGGGCCGCAAGTTCACCATCCCACATGGCCCCTTCCAATAGCCGTCCTCTGCCTGGGTGACGTGCCTCACTGACCCACCGCGCTGCACAGCCTTTCCTGCTGGGCCCAGTGTTCCACTGCCCTCCCTCCTGCCTCTCCCACCCCACTGCTTCTCCTCAAAATACCCCTTCCGATTATGTCCAAGTTTTCTATATATAGAGATGCACACTTCAGAATTTCATCGAAAGATGTCTTATTAAAGTATAACCGGTCATATTTATTAAAAACTAAAATAGTGCGGGAAAAGTACCGCGTCTGATACTTCTTCGAATAATCACATTTTCCCAAAAATACTCCCCGCCCCCCAATTTCATTACCAGATTCGAACTGAAGAATATCACAAATACCCCCTTCTTAATATTATCCTAACCCCTCCCGTCTCCTTCCCCAATTTATTTTTCAGCAGGTCTTTAAGGGCTAACCTCAGAGTTACTCATACATCGCACACGTAGAGCAACACCTTGTGAATTTCGAATAAATGTTGGACCTGTGGTCAGCGACCAATATAAAAAACCACTTCTTTGGGAAGACAATGGCTTCCAATCCACTGTCAACCCTACACTGAGGAAGGCTTTACCATTTAAACCTAACGACTTAATATTAGCAAAACGTTTGGTTCAGTTTAACGCTCTATTAGTCATATGGTATAGTTTACTTGAATCCTAATAAGGGGTAGAAATATATTTCTTAAATCCGTCAGCAAAAGATCCAGCTGATTCCCGGAGTCGATGAAAAGAAGCCTCAAAAAACATAGCAAGGTTCATTTTACCTCTGACTTCTGAGCTATTTACCATGAAACGGCAATACTGTTTTTTCGTGGAGTCCTGTTCCAAATGTGCTGTGACGTATCTTCATCTATTTCTTAGCACGGAGCGCAGCTTTTGGCAGGTAACAGAGAAATGGATGAAATAAGTGCTTCGTGGATCGCTACTTAACCAAAGTTTGTTCCAGACCAAAAATGAAATTTAAACAAAAATGTCACTAAGAGCAGTCTGAACTTGATCGCCATACTTTTCCTCAATTGACCAATATTTTCGTTTCACATAAATTTACCTGCCATCTAATGGTAAGTGATTGAAGACGGTAGAAAGGTCCTTTAAACTCGACCCACGCGATTTTCGATAGCAGGTGTTTTATCTGCAAGCCGTCTGCAAGAGCCTGCGGCGGGGGTTGCTATTTTCAATAATTTATACGTAAATATGCACTTATGCATAAATAATCATTATATATTTGCATGTACACATAAGCACATTTAAAATAAAACACTTACATACGTATTTAAATGAATGTGTTCGAGTAGAGGTTAAAATTTTGCTTTGAAAATTAAAGCGCATAGGAATGCAGAGACCGTTGAGTTTGACTTTGTTATGATGTGAGCTCATAATAATTCCTTTAGAAATCCGGTGTCACAAGAAAACTGCTTTATGCTCTACCGTTCTAAAGGTCTGAATCTTTTCCGCTATTTTCGTGATCCAAGGGTCTCCGAATATGATTCCTCCAGCACACTCATTACGCTTACCCTTTTCCCGTTTCAATTCCTAACAAATCTAGCAACATTTTCTAATAGCTTTTCCCTGTTCCTAATTAATTTCTATGACACATGTCTTTGATATTTTTATGAAACGGGAGAAACTCTTTAGGAACGATCATCCAGGACAATAGGATGCCGCGAATCGCACCAACTGCTATGTATTAATTAAAATGAATGCAAGAAAGTGAGTCATCCTCCGCCACGAGAACCGGATCCCAAGAGACACCTCAACCATTAAGCAAGGATTTAAATGCCGTGTGAATGCGAGAGTCCAGCATTCCCGATCGTTCCAAGCCCACGCGACTCGATGCGAGGTCGTGACTTCCATCCAGAGCACAAAAGTGCTCCCTCGGGAATGCTTAATCGCAATGACGCTACCCAAGGCACTGCGACTATCGGAAGTGCCGGCATTTTCACTGTCATTAATTCACATCCTCAACGATCAATGCAAACCGATGGGCAGAGTCCCATACGGCCTTTGAAATGACAATATTAATTTCCCCATTGAAAGAGTTGATGAAACAGACAGGCGCGCGTCATCTGATTAAAGCTCACGATCGCTAAATCATGAGGGCAGGTTACTGTGTGGTCAGAGAACTCAGGGGGACTTAAACGCGCGTAATGTATATGCATAAGCATACATGCTATTGAAGTGTTTTGGGAAAAATAAACAGTGCCTCCTGCAGAATATGAATTGTAAATATTTATGACTCGCTTGGACTCACATGAACAATCTATTATTTTTTCAATTAAATTGTTTTTAATAACAGTTCATATAAAATATGATGAACCAAAGCATTTTAAAAATAATATCTCGAATAAGATTTGAAATTTCTGGGATAATTTCAAATTCTCACTTATTGGGGAAAAGAATTATTATCGAATAAATTAGTTTCATTCTATTTTTTGTAGATAAATACGAATCTCGTATTGGACGAAAACAGAAGGTTCGAACCAATTTAAACTATGCTATTGCCAAATAATAAATTGAATTCACATTGAAAAATAGACATTCAAAATCTGCAAAATCTGTTAATAAATCACCATTATAGAGATGATCATTGATTTGATTTTTTTATAGGAGGAACTTAAGATAAAGCAATAGCCTAAAGTGCTATTTCTCATCCCTGTAAGGATCATTGGTTCTTGTGACAAGATTAAAAGTAATTTATCCCGTAATTTAATGATCGGATATTATTGATTATATTCTTCAATGTTATCATTGTAATGTGAGCAGTGATAACATACAACAAATAATTTTTTGCTATTTTTTTATTTAATTTTGAATTAACTGTCAATCGTTACCAATAAGAGCAAAAAAATATTTTTTAAATGATAAGATATCATACAGATTTTAAATTAGAGTAAAGACCTCGGTACTTCCTAACTTGGGCCGCCGGAAATGGTTTTTTAATGAGGGCTTGTGAAATTTAGAATAATATAAATTTTAATATTTTAATTAATGTAAACACTTGACGGTTTCCTCAGGTATTGAGCAAGTTTCTCACTACGACTGCGATTCTGACAAACTCGGAAAAAATAAAATAGCACACTTAAGGTATTACGATAATACCCTTTGAGCAATTCTTTCAGTGCAGAGTATCTCAACACTAGCTATCGAAAACATTTCTATTTTCCACTGCTATGTCTTGGACTACACTTATAGGGTTGCAGTTGAATAATATGTCCCTGGTACAGAATATCATGCAATTTAAGAATGGTGAAAGACTTTTAGCACCTAGGAAGATAAAGGTACCGAAAATATTCAGAATAATATCTTGAATTCCGAGTGTGAATACTAGTTAATTCAAACAGAAGCTCCTTACCCTCCCGGAGAAATTCTTGAGTATTCAAAAAGAATTACCCTTAAAATCCAGTCACTCACCGCGATGGAGTTGAATTTCTATTATAATGAGTACGAAAAGTGTATACCGTATATTTGTGCCGTTCTCAAAATTCTCTGTGGCAGTGTAAATGTTCCCTTGGGTTAAATACGGCAGAATGGTCCTTGCTGGACTACCATAATTCTCTCTGTTGAAAACAATTTTTGTAAATATTCATTTTACGTGTAACAAATGAAACGGGCAAAATACATTATTGAGCGCAATCTAGCTCTACTTGAGTCCTATCAAAGTCGTCCTTCGCCGGGAAAATTTCAGCGTTACCTACCACGATGGACGAAGTTCTGGAGAGGGTTATGCTACCGTCCCTTACCACTTCGTAAATGAAAAGTACCGAAAGTTTGTAAGAGGGAAGCGCGGTGAAATTAATCCCGAAATGATTAGCGAAACGAGAAGGAAGTTCCCTTCGTCAGACGTTACGCGATACTTTTTTATTGTTTCCAAAGTTTTGGACAAGAGCTTTCACTCTTCTTTTGTTCCCACGCTCTTGCACAAACTTTGAGGCCTCTTCCGATAGAATTGGGAACTTTTCTCGGACATCTTAAATCTCTCTGAAAAAAGAATAAATTAAATTTCGCGATTCCGAAATTCCTCCCACTATTGCCAAACTTCTCCCTTGATAAGCATTGGGGATCGGATTTACGGCGCCAACATTGTCTAAAAACCCCGAAACTTGTGGATAAATCCACTATACCTCCATATTGTAGTTCTATATCTCATGAAATGTGGCTTCTGAGCATTGCTAAAATGGCGTTTTTCGTACGCCTAATGGGGTGGTGTAGAAACATTGCCAAATTTTGCTAATATCATTTAATCCGCGTCATGGCAGCCATATTGCTGCAGTTCTCGTATTTATTGGGCAGACCTCGTCGTGGACGGTACTTTTTCTCTGTCCTTTTAAAGTTAAATTCAAACAACATGATAAAATAAAAACGGGTTCAAAAAATTAGGGAGTTTAAAAGAATTTCTTTTTTAGGCGTGGCTAATTAAAAAATCTCGCCTATGCCCATAAATTCTCATGTATCGGCCCTAAATACCAAAAGTAAACACAGTATTCAATCATAATATTGGTTTCCTAGGTTAGGGTATCACAGCGATAAATCACACAGCTTAAATTAGGTTAATCTAGTTTAAATATTTTCCATTTATTCCTTGCACCTCCACTGTATTATAGTTTTACTTTGGCTGGATCAACTCCATTACATTTCATTATCCTATGTGTTAGTTCAATTAACTTTATGTGAGTCGGGTATTTTGATGATTGAACAGACTTATCAGCTCGAACGGACTTTAGCTCATGGTAAATTTTAAAATTCCACGTTATATCTATTCCATTTATAATCCAGCAGCTTACCTCTACGCTAAAATTTACGCCTGAAAGCGCCCACTGTCTGCAATCAATCTATTGGCTATTATGAAACTTTGAGCGACCGAACCGTGACGTTTTTGTAATTTGGAAAATCTGTAGATTTTACATACGTACACGGTCGTCGTTTTTATTCACTCGTCTACCTCTTCCAAGTTAATTTTTTTCCTATCTAAAGAAGGCATCTCACGCCTTACATTAACTGTCGGATTCGCTCTGACTTGAGAATAGATGACACTTCATTATCCAACTCCGGCAAAATCACCGAGCGGGCGTTAATCATGCGAAAACTCACAAGGACGTGATATTTTGAATTACGTCCGTGCAGGGGTCTCGACGAATCAGCCATACCGCGGCAGGGAGAAGGGACCGATCCCCGCATTTCTCAACAAAATCGCGAAATAACTCACTCTTCCTGACTCGTGGGCATCCTACTCGATGAGCATGCGAAACCAAACGAGTTTGGTTCGTCACGTTGCGCGGAAGATACCTGTTTCGCGAGCGGTGGCCACAACGATGGGAGAAGTGTTCGGGGGGCTTGGTGTAAAACCAACCCGAGTTTCTTTTTCATTTCAGGCCCGTCATGTTTCCCAGGTGATGTTGTCGTGCCAACAGAGTAAACGACACCCTCAAAATTGGAATCCACGAGAATTCCACATAGTTCGCCGCCGTCTTTATGTGTTTTATTTATTTATATGTATATACCCTGCAAGTCACCGCTGGAGTGTGAGTTATAGGGTGAATACAAACCAGATTAATTTTGACCCGAATATTTTTACCCCTACCGCGGTCAGACGATCTTATTATGATCCCTTATTGTTCCTGAAAAAATGACATCTTAAATCTGTTCTGCACTTAATCTCTCTCGTTTATTGGCATGATCTCTCCTACCGTAGTATAATGGGGGTAATAATATATTTTCAACATCACTGCTAAAGAGATCTCTTTCCAATTTATACAGGGGATTTAATCTGTAATTTTAAAACTTCACTCCGTCAGTGATTCCCAGCCTAGCTGCTCTAATATTTTGGATATGCTACTCAGTTTCTCATGACAACGTTTTACAAATCTAGCTCCTCTACGCTGCACGTGATCCAATTCGGCAATTAATCCAACTTCGTGAGGATCCCATATATTTGTAGCATGTTTTAAATGAGGCCTAACATGCGAAATATAACATTTCTCTTTGCCATTTTGATCACATTTACCCAGTTCTCTTCTTCGGCTTGAAATCGACCAGTAACCGTGATCGAGGTCATCAGAGGTCTCGAGAATCACGCGGGTGCGTCGAGAAACGATGTTTGACCAGGTAGCGCTTCCGAAAACCAGATTTTCGATTTCGAAACTGCATTCTGTCGATTGCAAAACTTACCGCGCAGCCTCACGTCGATAGAGTGCGCATCCAATTGTCACGGAGGAAGAAAAAGCGACACGAACGGAAGCACGTGACATCGGCATGTTTTGGGCCGTCGTGGCGGTTCAAAAATCACTTCCGCACAAAAGTAATTTCATGCCAAAATTACGATTATCCATTGAATTAATCTTCGTCGAAAGAATTAAATATCTGACGCAAAAACAGTTTTCCAAAAGAAGAATCCTTAACTTAGCCCATATACTATTAATACTGCAACACTGTTAACTAAATCTTACGCTGCTCGTTTCATATTCTTTGTTTTGCAAACCGATCGCATGGCGCTAGTATTGAGCATGTGGAATAGTGTCCATTCCTTCAGCAGCTAAAACACGTTAACACTACTCGCGCGGTATCGGCTCTCTGTTTAAGAAACTAAATAAATAAATGAAGTAAATTCTATATATTTACTGGAGTTACCAACTCCTGGACGTCTGTATGTTACGTGATCTTTGATAAGGATGTTGGCGTCATTCGCACTCTTTCTGAGCTCTACGACGCTTCGCATCGGTAACTATGGAGTTGTTGTCGTGTTTAAATAGAAGTGGCTGGATACTCTGTGGTACAATTTTGGAAACCAGTCTTACAAAGGAAGTGTTGCAGGAAAGTGTTATGGTGCTCCTACTTTTCTTGTTATACATTAACAACCTAAGCTCCCACATCAGCTGCAATCTCAGATTATTCGCTGGCGACACAGGAATTTATAGCTATATAACGACTCCGTCAGGTGGCGTGTTATTCAATTACGATTTAGAACGGATATCGGGGTGATATAAGGAATGGGTGTTAGAATTAAATATCAGAAAATGTCCCACAGGGTTAAGTTAATGTTATGGGAAGAATCAACCCCAGCCGAATTCTTAAAAGTGGGCAAAGGAAGTGGTGAGGGAAAAAAATAGAGAGGAAAAATAAATGAATAATTAAAATTAAATAAAAAATAAAATTATTTGGGGGTTAGAACAGAAAAAAATGATTAAAACAAAATATGATAACAAAAACTCTGTCTAAGGTGTACTAGATAGCATTGAACCTCGCCCGTAAGAATCACTCACGCAGACAGGGCTTGCGGGAGATTTCTCCCTGCGCCAGCGGCTCACTAATCACGCGTAATAAAATAAATGCACATAAATCACGCACTCTCTTGCTTGAATGAACTAAACAGTTTATGTACTAAGGTCTACTTAAGTTAATGTATGCATTTAATCTGCGTTGAGCTTAGTGACAATTCCGATGTTTGTAAGCAATTCAGACGTATTGCTTAGTGTAGTTGAATATTTGAACATTAGTTGAAGTTCGTCTTGAAATTGACGAACACTTAAGCGGTATGTTTTAAACTTAGCTAGCGATTCAAAAAAGCGAATTTCTGGCTTAAAATAAAGGTACAAACCTTCAGTTTAACAATATATTATAAAACCGGATCTTGGTAAATATTAAAGTGGCTATCTTATAATCCCTGAAACACATTAATTGTATTAATACATCTGAGAATTCTCATTGATTTCTTCTATTCTTTGCGAGGAATGACTGAGGCGTCCGAGGGTAAATGCTGTCAAAGAAACTCTCATTACAAGGAATAATAGAAGTTTTAAGAACACAAGATAAGGCATTGTTTTTTTCAAAAAGAAATCTTAAAACCCCGTCTAAGTTGGCTTGATTAATGTTTCTCCGACCTCGTTTCTCGACGCAAGTGCAGTTAATTTCGTGATTGAAGATGGGAAAGAGGAAACTAAATTGGCTTTCGGCGCAAGAAGACGATGGTGATGCCTCCCTCCCCCTCCCCCCCTTCACCGTGAGTGCTTCTGAGAGGACGACCTTCTTTCATCCCCAACACGCGGGGGCAGAAATTAGAACCACCCTCCACTCACCCTCCCTTCACTTGGCAGCATCATCCTTTCGATGGGAAAAGCGGGGGAGGGAGGGTAGGAAAACGACACACGAGCAAGCCAACGGAATCTCACGGTAAGAGTCGGCGAACTCAGGAGACAGTATTGAATACAGTATTTTTTCTAAGGTCAACAAGTAAAAATAAGTTAACTACATGTATACTGATCCTGATTGCAGTTGGAAATAGAAAGAGGATCGTTAAATTCCTCAAGAAATGCTTTGCATACTGACCCGGGATCCAACTGATTTCTTCTTAGCACACATGGAGATGATAAGTGCTAGTATCTAAGAACTAGGAAGCAGTTTTATTTTAAGTGCATTTTGGTGTTTTATTCTTAATGAACATGCATACTAGCCAAAAATATTAGTAATAAATTTTTATATCGCACGAATACGAAGTACAGTGAAAATACTATCCCTCATTTTTAATACATGTTACTGACATCATTTGCATAATAAACAGAAATAATATCCTGTTCATGTGATGTGATCGTATATTAAACGGTATGCATGAAGTTTGCGGTCTACAGCCAAAATCAGGATGTCGTAAGCGGGCCAAAAGAAATTATTTTCTATTAAATGACTGTAATGTGGCGCTGAATATATAATTATGGTTCTATATTTTCAACTGTTTATAATAACAAAGAAAAAATAACTAACATGTCTATAATAATTTGCGTGCTTGGAAAGGTATTCCACAAAATGATTCGAACGAAAGAAAGGCCTCTTACGTTCGTAAAAAGTAAGGAATCTGATAGACACGTTGTCATATGGTGTGTAAAGCGTGGTATTTATTTAGTTATGACATTACCTTCCTTTCATCAAAGTATTACATATTATTGTGGACCGTAAACAATTTTTATAGCGCACATATATGCAAATTACACAATAGGTTTAGAGAGTAAATTCTACACTTAATCTCTCTAATTTTACTAAGATTATCAGTCCTACGGTAGTACGATGGGGTTAATAATACATTTTCAAAACCATTTCTAAAGAGATACCCTTCCAATTCATGCAATATATTTAATCTGTAATTTAAACTTCGCTCCATTAAGTGTTTCCCAGCCTAGCTTCTCTAATATTTTGGATACCCTACTCAGTTTATCATGACAATGTTTTACAAATCCAGCTTCTCTACGCCGCACTTTTAATGCAGCGTAGGAGAGCATTTGCACTGCATTAATTTTATGTTACTATTTTAGTTTCACTATTTTGGTTATACACTGAATTTAATTTTATGCGGGTGATTGTAAAACCAATACCGATTCTTATGAAACGAAGATAGGTTACGCTAAAAGTCAGTGAATGGCAGGACTACGAGAACACACTCTTATTTACTGTTCCATTATTTCTACCACCATTCCTTCCTGGCTTCTACCTGCCTTCATTCCGTCTAAATAACCCACTCTTCCTTGCTTCCTTGTTTCCTTAATCCACTTTCTCCACCAATTCTGGACTTTCCCAGCGACTCCCTCTCTTCGCTCTCTCTATTTTATAAACTCAGCGTTTATCTTCAATTCCCCCCGACTTATTTTCTTCATTCTTCTCCGCCAAACCCATATCTCAAAATCTATGTTCTAAAATTCTTGCCTCAAAGACAAATGCCCAAATTCATAAGGCAGTACGCTTCAAAGCAATACATATACGGAAAAGTCTTCTTTGAAAAATGACAAATTTTTTTGCCGCCAAGATAAAAAATATAATACTCTTCAACGAACCCGTGATACCTTGTCACTCCCTTTTGTATTACCTCCGTCTCTCCCCTCTCCTCCAAATGAATTATCGGTCTTGCCTTCAAAATGCTTTCCAAGTGTGCAAATTCATTTATAATGCTTTCCGATACTAGTATGATCCATGCCGATCCGAAGATATCTCTTTCTTCGCTCTTTCCCTCCTCACCCATAACTGCATTCCAAACACTTGCCCCGCCCATTTAAACCCTCGTTCCGCTTTCTTATTTCTACATATTTCTTTCTCCTAGATATTGAATAAATGGCCAAAAAACTAAAGGTAAAACAAAGCTTCTTATGTTTCCCATAATACACAATGCCTATTCCTTTCTTTCTAAAATTCTGTTCCATATTGAAAGATGTATTTTTTTATAATTGGACACACTTCGAGGAGCAATGCATTTGCAATTAGCTGTAGTTTTGTGGATTAGGGTATTTTTTCGATGATAGTAGATGGCACTGCAAACTACGGCACCTTTAAACCGTGACTTATACGATATAAAGTATCCTGAAACCTCATATTGCATATTGCAATAATCCATTAATTTGCTCTCCAGTCTCTCTGACTCTGCCCACCCTCATTCAAAGGACTCACTAAATGAGTGAACTATTCCACCAGCCCCAACATCTGTCTTTAATGTGTATCTTAGCCCGCCTATTTTTACGAGAATATTAATTAATCAAAATCCATACTTTGAATTCACATATTGTCGAACTTCAGTTGTATTATTTGTTGACTCCAGCTAAACTTTATGGAATTTGCATAACATATTGAAATGAAATTATTGACTTTGTAATTTCACGCGCAAAAAAGTGTGGAATTACGAAGTCAATAATATGATTTCATTTCAATTCAACAGTATTCTTAGAATTTCATTCGAACCGGCAAATGTTATTTTGTTTATATTTTCAGCATCCACCGCCAATATCTTGTTAAATCCCTTCAGACCATTTAATAACTCAGCGCCTGGTCTAACAAATTGGCTTCTGTCTGAAGCAGCACTTCTTGTCCTTGTCAAAGGATCGGAATGGCATTCAGCTCATCGTGTGCGCCAACTGATGCAATGGCTAATCCAAAACACATGAGCGTTAGGTCACAAGCACGCAAACAGTCTTCACCGTTGCGCACGCTGGAATCTGCAAGATTTAGGATGAGCGGGCAGAAGCGGAGAATCAAGGAGATGAGGAAGTGCCAAGGGGAACCAGGGATTTTAACGCAGGAGTAGTTTTCGATCAATACTCTTTCAGTGAAAAGGTATCCATTTTTGTCCAATTGTGATCTTTATGGTCGGTGTCTGTAAGAAGCATAGCAGGCTAATTGGTAGAGTGTCGGAAAACTGAATGGAGGGCCCGGGTGCGATTCCCGGTGACCTTCGGCACATCCCAAACTTTAACTTTATCGTGCAATATTTTGGGTAGAGGTCTTCGCTGGAAAACCTGGAAGGCGATACAGAGCAAGGAGCCACTTTCTCTATTTTCCCTCAATGAATGAATTCCATGCGTTGATGAGCTTAGTCCGAGAGGATCTCTACCCTCGCCTCTCGATACGAAACCTCTTGTAGATTTTCTGCTATTTTATGCTTTTGGCTCATGGAGATGAACATATAGTATTTCATAGAGGTATGTGATAACAACGGAATCCGTTTCACGTAATGCCTATCGATCGCAAAATTTTCGACTGTAGGCGATCGAACATCAGATTCAGTCTGTTCTCAGCATATTTCACCGTTAAATGCTCAGAGTAATGGATGCTGTGCAGTCTTCCTCAGTTTTTTTCACGACGAAGCTCAAAGAGAGGGACCGAAATATCGTCGGAAACTTTTAATCCATTGGAGAGGCATTCTCGAAGTTGGATGTGCGTATAAGACAATGCACTGGTCCCCGTGGCGATTCCTTCCAGTCACATAGCGTATAATCGAATTGGATGAAAATTTCAATCGAAGAGAGATCAAAAATATGTGTTCTGTGTACGTTTTTCATGGTCGGCTATTGCAGTTTTGAGAACTACAAAAATATGTGGGCCTTGCCTTCAAAGGAATTTCATCGATGTGATTAAATTAAGTTAAAAATTAAATTTTGAAAAATGAACATAAAATTCGGTGTAACAATCGTCCAGCTGAATTGGATAATACTGAAGAATAATTATCTATTTCGAGTACTTGAATGACATCCAAATAAAATCAAGTTTCACGCGAAATTTATCAATTTTGCGTCGTGAAGAAAAGAAAAGACGAAAAAAGGATGTCTCCTTATTTTTTTAACGAAACCAATGTGATATTAATATTCCTGATGCATGCGGGAAATCTCGTTTGATGAATAAATAATCAATGAATAATAATAATGAAAGATAAGCATGGACCCATAAAGAATATGAGCAAAGATATGTGATTAGTTTTAGGGTTCTGTGAGACCTTTTTCGACACAAGGTTCAAGTTTCTGAACTAAAGATGATTACTCCAGGGCCCGCAACAATGAGACATTTGCATTATACTTCCAAGACGCCTGTATTCTACTTTTATATTTGCAAGGAGGATTTGTGGAGCAGTGGTTATAGTGCTAAGCCTATGGACCCACGTTCGATTTCAGACGAAATATCTGGGTACCCTAATCTTCATCCAAACTTTGCAATTTTTTGGGCACAAGATCCTCGTGGGAAACCACGGACGACAGAGGGAAATGAACTGACCCCCTTTATCATATTGATTTATATTCTGTGCTTCAATTATGCGAAACTGCCTTAACAGTGATAACGTGCCGCCCATTTGGATACCCTTATTTCAAACATCATTTAGAGAATTCTGTTCATCCCCGTAACTTTTCCGTATCTTCGTTATTATATCGTTTTCATTTTCGCGGCGAAGTTTATTTGATTCTCATGGTAGTCAGCGAATGTCGATGCAATAACTAATAATAATAAAAACAGCTTATGAATTTTTACCGAGAGGTGCGTTTGCATGCCTCTCATCTCTGTGAAATGGCAAATGTTTCCGGGACTTCTCATGAAACATTGCAGAATGCGAGCGCAACAAATCCGCCACGAATTCTCTCCCCACTCTTTTCGCTAAGGCGGTTGAGGTTGAGGGTCGTACGCATGCCACCACGCAATCAAACAGCCCACGGGGTTATTGAAGCTCGGAGCTTAAGAGGAGAACCGAAACCATTTCGGCGCCCTCGCCAAAGTGGCGGTTTAAAAGTATGGCCTTCGGGGGGAAGGGACGAGGCCGGCATAAGAATGAGGCCCGCTTCCCCTTCGGTGGCAATGGCGATCCGGAGCCCCTCTCTGTTGCCGGGGTCCGCCTTTCTCGTTCGCCTCCTTTCGTTTTGTCGCTGCAATTCCTGGCCAATGGCCAGTCTCTCTTCGGCGATGATGTTTCAATTTTTTGGGCATCGGTTAACCGGCACAATTTGGTAAGCTATCGGAGGCATTCGGTGAGACATTGGTGAAGACGCTTTCTAGGAAGAAATTTAATAAGTTAGCCTTTTGCAAACTGCTTGGTACTCTTTCGACTTTATCATTTTTGGGTGAATTAAAAGTTGACTTATTTTCCTAAACTTCTCTGGCGTATGACCAAAATGCTTTTGGATCCTCTTTCAAATTTTCCGCCAACCTTTTCCTTTTGAATTCGCTTAAGGCTTTCCGAAATTCATTCTTAGCCCTAGATATCTTGTAATTATAAGTGTTCTCAATTCTTTTGTCATTAGAGATATCATCCCCAATATTTTCATTTTGGCATGAGCTGGTCTTTGACGTTGCATGCCTTTCCGCGTACCGCCTAGGTTCCGTGCTTTCTTTTATACTGGGAATGAACTTATGGACTGCTGAAAATGAGCATGTATTAGTAGCCCATTGACACCATCATAAATTAGCGACCTAAACTCACACGTTCGCCGTAATCGGAGATCATTTATACACTACAAAGTGACACCGGCAGGTGGCATGTTCTTATTCCTCGGTATATCTACTTTATTAACATTTGGAACTGATATCGCACTTGAGTAAAGAATGCGGTTTAGAATTACACATCAGAGTACAAGCATGTATAGCACTGAGGTTTTGGGCAAAGGAAAATATAAAAAATATAAATTATTTAACAGATGGGAGCGAGCCAAGCGTCTCAGAAAAGGTCAAGTACTTGCGCGCTGAGCTGCCATCAAACTATTCATGGGGCACACGCATCAAAACAATATGCGGGTCATCCTTAGAGAAGTTAATTTTCATTAGGCGGACTGTAGAAAAATACAATGAAAAAGTAAGAGAGTGATGTTACTCCGATTTCTATAGAACACAATCAGAACACGCGTATGATATCTGGGAACAATGGACGGGCGCCTCAATTAAAGATTAAGATAAAGTTAGGAGAAAATCTATAAGGTTTGTTAAAAATGACTACGAGAAGCAGGCAAGCGTGACAGGTATGCTGAAGGAATTAGGCTGGGAGGCTCTTGATCCACGAAGACAAAAGGGAAGACTCAAGACATTAAGTAAAGCACATGATGCATGAGCTAAGACACAGAGGCGCCAATATATATTGGAAGATTCGATCACAGATATTAAACAAGAGAGCATCATCCATCACGGACATTCAAGTCCTCGTTATCCCCTCGCACGAAGTGCGAGTTCGCAAAATTGAACCCCAGAACTCAAAAAGAATTTAATTAACCATTAACCATTTGAACATTAGCATTAAACGATTTGGGCAGACGCAACAATTACAAATCAATTACTTGCATTGAATTTATGTGCACGAGTGGTGTTGTATATGAACTAACATGTATTCGAGGGTATATGCACGATCTAATAATACTACACGTTCAGCTGGTGCCCTAACACCCTCCGCCACACGCCTTTCCGGCGCCACTATTGTGTCGACGTAGACGCACTTCGGTAGGAGAGATCATGAAAATAAAACTATAGAGATCACGTGTAGGAAAAACATAATTCAGAGTCATTTTTTCCTGCAAACGAAAATGGATTAGAACAACGACAAAAGACTGCGAGGGGATAGAAGCAGGTATTTTTTAAATCTATGTAGCTTCGTGTGTTCTCACTGCTTTTTCTATGCTTTGTTTTATTGTGTTTATTGTTACTAGTGCGCAATAGTACTCTTTCACGTACATTTTATTTAGATACCGTAATGCCCGTGACTATAGTTGAAATCACCTCCATTGTTCGAAATTGCCACACTGACGTTCGTGATCCCCTTGCCCTTAGGACGATGTTTATTGGTTGTGTCCTCCCAATTTTAGGATACCGTTCACCACTCTGGTCGACCGCCTCCCCAACTACTTTAGAGTTACTCAATAGACCTCTTCATTTCTTTATTGCCATTTGCCGTTATCGCATCCCTTCCCTCAAAAATACAACCTGGGACTTTACTCTCTCATCCCTTGGTATTTCCCCTCTCCACCGCCGTCGCTTACTATGTGATATGAAATTCTTGCATAGCATCTTCAACGGCACTCTCCGTACCAACAACCTTCTTCCTCTATTCTCAATTCGTGTTCCCCCTCGGCCAACACGTAACTCGAGTCTGTTGCAGATTTCAAATTTCCGTCTCTCGATCTCTCAACGTTCCCTATTCCATCGACTCTCCGCTACATTTAATTCCCTGAGCATCCAGCATCCTTCCCTGGACCTCTCTTCCTCCCTCAACGCTTTCACCTCCTTCCTTAAACGCCAGATCAGTAACTTATCACTTTCTGATTGCAGACTATGTGCTCTCCTGTCATCTTATAGTTGTTCTTGACAGAATTTGTTAACTTTTCATTGTTGTCTGTTGCTTTCACCCGTTCTTTTCCTTAGTGTAAGTTATATGTCAGCCAATGTAAAAGCCTTTGTGCCGTTTTTGGCTGCTTTGTTAAATAAATAAATATGTTCTCATATTTATTGGTAACTGAAATTTAAGCAGTAATTAATCTTAATGTCGGTGTTCCATGGGGAGTAAAATCAACCCCTACCACTCACACCTTAGTGTGCGGATGAATGGCAGGGGGAAGTAACTCCCCCCAAGGGTACCAAGTAAAAACGCCCGTCGTCATGGCTACCGATGAAAGTAAATATCGTATATCGTCCCAAACATTTATTATCACGTGAATATCCGGGAAAGCGAGGATTCCGCGAAGGAAATGTAAAATGCCATGCTTCCTTTTTTTATTCTTGCCTACATTATTAGAAAATTTCAATCAAAGCCGTTTTTCTTTATATTCTTTTAATATTTGAAACAAAAAGTTCTCTCAATTGGAAAAGTTTTATTTAACAGTTTTAAAATAGGAAAACTGGAGAAGATATCTTCCCCTTAACTGCAATTTTCCCGCAGTCTTGAGAGTTTGGGAAACCTTTTTCCCCTCACGTCATTTTTTTCTTAATTCTATGCTTCCATTCCCCTATTAATCATACAATTTCGTTCTTCCTTGACAAGGCAAAGAATTCATTCTCTTCCATCTCACATAGATGACTAACGTTGCTCAAGTACTTTGTGAGAGACACAAGATCTTTGAAAATGCTTCCTCCTCACAACGCTTCTTTAAATAAATTTGAATCCTTAAAGGTTTTCATTCCCAAAAATATTCATTTCCTTACCCTATTCGCCTCAATACGTTTGGAAAGATGCATGAAAATCTTTTCAACGTACATGGAGATAAAGTTCGGCTACCCCCGGTCTGATGCACCTAGTAACTGCCGTCACAACTTGCTTCAGATTTAGTTGAACTGCTCCAGAAAACCTCATTTATCAGTATTTCTAATCGAAATGATGAATTCCGGAGTCCCTCCACCACCGTCGCGTCATTAATTAGTACGCCGGTAGGTGTAACTCGGATTAAATTAAGGCGCCCGAATCAAACGTTACCCCAGCACGAAACACCGCATTCGCTTGGAGCGATGTTTAATTTACGGCCGTACATAATGGACTCGTAACCGAACCCAAGATTCCAAAAGCCACGGACTTCAGGGTGAATCCGCACGCGATCTTGATAACGCATTCGTCTTCCTTTTGTCTTCCCTCAGCTAAAGTTTAGTCCCGCTCCCCCACCCCGAGAAATACGCGTTGAGAGAGAGACTTACTTGGCTTGCGTGCAAAGGTATCAAAGTCAAGCATGGGAAATCTAAAAGCGCTCCAATGTTTAGGAGCACTTTACTCACATTTTTGGCAGCAATCTTAGATTATTTGCTGAGGACACCGTGATTTACGGAGAAAAAAAGGGAACCTTGGGAGTTTGGGTTAAACTCTCTAACGAAATATAGTAGACCAGATATGAGAGTGGTGCAAAGAATGGCGGCCAAAATCATGCTTCATCAAATTCACTGTTTTGGAATAATACGTGGGTAGGCTGAAACGTAATGCAAACATGCTTATAAACCACAAACAAAATCAAATAGCACAATCGGGCAAATAGTATGTTAAGTTACAATTTGTAAGTTTCAAAATTATGTATTTACGTTTCAACATAGTAACCGCAAAGCTAATACATTTCTCCCAACGTGTAACAAGTTTTTCCATTCCGTCACTGAAAAACTCTTCCGCCTTTTCTCGAATCCAGGACTTGACAGCTGCCTTCACCTCATCGTCCGAGGTGTAATGATTACCCTTGGTGTGTCTATTGAGTTGAGGATAAAAATAAAAATCGCAAGGCGCCAGATCGGGGGAATAAGGACGGTGTGGAATCGGTTCAAATTTCAGGTTTCGCAGAGCCTCTCCAGTTGCGCGCGAGGTGTGTGAACGAGCGTTGTAGTCATGTTGCAAGATTATTGGCGCCAGGCTGCCTTTAACACGACAAACTTGATCAATATGGTTTGCGATACGCTTTTGAGTGATTTGCCGGTCATTTTGAATCAAATATTCAACGAGTTTCCGATTTTTATCGTCTGGGGTAGTGATCGGACGTCCGCTGCGTGTTTCATCTTACAAGATTACAGGTTACAAGATACTCAATAGTAACATAGGCAGGCCTAAATGCTCGAAAATATTAAATAAACTAGAATATCAGACTCCATTCCGGATTCATATATATTTTACTTCTTTGTAACGTTCGTATTTTTATATTGAAATAACTCATTCAGTAAAGGTCATGGCACTCCGCTTTAATGAAATTTCCCTCATTTCAAACTCTCGTCGCCATTACTGTTCTAATTTCTACCCTTTTGGGGTCAAACATTGTAAATTATACCGCCTTGGTGATATTTTTGGGTTCAAAGTTTTCAGACTTAAAGTTAGACTTTAAGCATATCTGCCAGTTTCAGCGTACTTCTCTCTTATTTATCTTGTCCAGTTGGTATTTCAGAAAAAGCTATCGAGTTACCTGCTGCGGTAGAGCTATAGCGAACACGGACTTAATGATGCCAAAGAACAACTTTCTTTAGCTGTCTGTGTTTGACTCCGGCTGGGAGTCAACGCGCTCGCCAGCTAACCTAAAGGTCGCAAATTTGAAACCCGTCCCTGGCACGTGTGCTATGCCACCTGGATATACATCTGTACATCTACATGATGCCCTTCAATCCATGGCAAGGGTGTTCGGCAGGTTTTGATCCAGCGCCAGGCATGAAACATCAAATATTAAATTCTTCATAAGTGTTAGTTATGTATGCACAGAATAATTCAAATTATGTAGATCTTGATAACTGGAGGTACATGCACTACGGTTTTTAAGTGAAATATACTTCTGTACGCATAATAGGTGATAGCTTTAGGTAAAAGGAAGGGCAATAAACGAGGGTTAGATGATGTAATGACGGCATGGCACAATGTAAATACTTTTTTCTTCCCCATAACGCGGTCGCTTGCAGTTATTCTGATCCCTTATCGTTCGCAAAAAAATCGCATCATAAATATGTAGGTTCCACATTTGATCTGTAATATTATTGCCATGGTTTCAGTTTCTTTGAACTTTTCAAAACTCTGATTCAAGTTGGCAAAATTATCAAAGAAGCGTTTTGAAATCCCATGCTGATGGAAAGTTGGCATACTAAATAAGACTTCGGCGTTCCACGGTAAAGACGCATATTCACGGAAGTTATTATTCATATTCTATTTAAAGGTCCTTAGTTCCCACGATCGCTGAACGTCGAGAGCCTTTGTCTTATCAAGTGGTACCCGAACGGTAGTGCGCCCCGCTTTCATGGGGAGCTCGAATCAACCTTGAGCGGGCATTCATTTTGTCATCAAGCCACTTGAAAGGACGAGACTTGTTCGAGAGCCATTGCCGAAGGATTAAGTGATGAGTGATTATCGTTGCGAGCTCTTTTGACTCGCAATGGCGCAGCTAAAGTGAATTGAGTCGCGTAGGTGCGCAGGAAATTGATTGAGAGGGGAAACTGGGGTCGATCTGTATTTAAGGAGGCGTCCCAAGTTTAATTAATAATATGTATTTGCACCCTCGCCCTGTCGTGTGGAGCACATGACGTAAGAATAGTGAAGAAAATTATAACTCTTAATTTTGGATCATGGTGGTCAAATTATTAGGATCATATGAAGAATTGCATTATGCAAAGAGACTTTCACAAGGAGGAAGAAGCGAACTGAAGACATGGACGTTGTGTAAGAACGTCGAGAAATTACTTCACAACTTCGATATGTAACGTCATTCTGCACGTCGCGGAAACATGGTCGTCGAAGTAAGTCGAGAGGCGTAAATTGGAGAATTTTGAAATGTGGGCGCGGAGAAGGTGAAGTGGACAGTTAGACAGCAGCTAGACAGTTAGACAGTTAGAAAAACAAACGAGGAAGTGGCAAAGGGATGCTGAAGACTGTGATAGAGGGAAGCTTGGCTGATTGTTCGCGAAAAATGGCAGGATAGGCTTACGGATTTCAGCAGGAAGTTTTTTCTACCGCTATTTTTTTTAAATTCGATATAGCGGAATGAAAGCGAGGATGAAATTAAATCTGGATGAATTGAAACAACTTTCTCCATTGCAACTTATAAAATCTGTTTCACAAATGCTTAAAAATCATTAAAATTCCCAAGCATCTCTCTCGTTCCATCATTCTCGAGGGAGAGAGGAGAGAGAGAAAGAGAGGCAGAGGAGTAATTCTTCGGCCGGTTCCTCCTCTTTCCCCATCGGCTCAATGGTAGAGAAAACCGAAGAGTGAGGCCCATGAGGAGCCGCGCGTTTCTCGTTGAGATGAGCGCGTTCAAACGGCGAGTGCCTCGTGCTTAACCCTCCCAGACTCGTTCCCCTCTCGTTTCCGGATTTCTACTCTCATCGACGCGGATGGAGGTTTGGGTCGTTGGTGCATCGAGAGAGCCGAGCGCATGAAACTGTTCAACCCGTTGCCCCATTCTTCCCGAAAAAATACGAGTACATAAAAGATTCGCGAGGAAAAATTAATGTTAATTTGAAATAATCTTCGAGGAAATGCCGCAAAAGTAAATTCGTCGGATTCGTCCGCCGACATGCTTAGAAAGGGAAACGATGCAGTCAGTTGAACTACGGAGGTCTCGGTCAGCCGCCTGTAAACTACGAAAAAAGTGAAATTCGCAAAAAAAAGTTAAAAAAACTGAACTAATATTTGTGCTTCTAATAATTTCATCAACCTACTAAGTGATCTCTCAAGATTATTTCAGCTGGCTATAGGCAACTGGAAGCATGTCTCTTTTGCGACGACATGGCAAATGAATTATTAGACCCATCATAATATATTAGGAGAGAGATCACTATAAATAGATTATACAGAGATCAAATGTAAACTAACATTAACTGACAGATTTAAAATGTCGAGGAAAAGGGCTGGAGCAGATAAAGTATTTCAATTAGGAAAATTTTGTTTGAAACAAAAATGACGACAATGCAATGAATTTACGGGGTGACTAGTAAAGAGGATAATCAAAGATGGTTGGCAGATGCGGAGAAGACATTATTGGACATACGGAGGGGGAAACTAACAGTGAAAAGTTCAAAGCAGGATAAGTCTACGACTGAGAACGAGAAGAATATAATGTAAGGAATCAATTTAAGGAACTATGAAGGAATTGAAAGATAAAATATTTTCATTCCACCGGATATCTGAGTAGAACAAGGGTACCTACGTGTGTGCTTCACTTCTTAATGTGTTGATCCTATGAAGTTACACCCGAGACCGGAACTATAAAGGAATGAAGAGATCGCCAGTTTATAGAATAGCTCGAAGGGATACTGCGTATTAGTAGTTTAGGATTGATAACCTATGTTGGCGATCAACTGAAATCAATGTCTAAGATATATTTAGGAGGATGGAGCTCCAATGCTGCAAATACGAGGGTAGGCAGAAAACTAATTAACACATGCATGTAGACCACAAACAAAATGACCTTTAGAAGCACTCCTGGTGGGCATGTGGAATTAACATTCCCCCTCAACGCGCATGCGCAGGTTTGACGTCCTTACATTCATCCAGGATATTTTGAGAAGCGGAAGTATGGAGACGTTTTCTAGTGCTATGTCAACGCGAGTTAAACAGCGTGACTTAAAAAGTGACTCCTCCTGAGATACATCGTCATTTAGAAGATACTTGCTTCTTAACTGAAGCAAGAATTATCTAAAACAGCCTAAATTGTAATTATTATAATTGATTTGTAATGCGTAATGGCTAAAGTAATACTTTTTGAGCGCCCTTAATGGATCATTAAGAAATAATGGCTCGCTATCAAATCAGAGACAGTTTTTGCACACATAAAAAAGCGTTTACTTCATGCTGAAAAATCGAACATTTTAGAAACCGTTAAGTACAATTTTTAAATTAGTTTGTATTCCGATAATCATTTACTGCCCCACAAGCAGCACATCATTGCGATACCTTGAGCAATGTGAAAGGACAGAACATTTAAAAAAACGGAGATATTCAATTATCAACAGCAAAAAATATTTTAAAAGTGTTCACAATGACTAAGCAAATTATATTGTGAGCCATTTTTCCTCCTCCTGTCAGCTACAGCGAAAATCAAGGCATAAACTGTCATTAGCCATCTACAGATTGATTTCAGGGTCCTTAATTCCGGGTGCTTTGAATTCCGTAACCAGCTTGCGTAATATTTTAAGACACGGTTTGGGGCAACGTCTTTGTGCAGGCTTAAATATCTCAACATGTTTTCCTCGAACAATGACCTCAATACGTCCATGAAATCCAGCCGCAAGAATTGGAAGTTACGAGGCAAAAAAGAGCATTAGAAAGTTAATCCATAGTCAGATGTGTGAAAATGAAAGGAAACAGTGTTATCAAAAGAAACTCATTTTTCCTTATTTTCAGGTCACTCTTCGCAAAAACGGATTCTATGGCTCACACCGTTTGGTAATCAAATCGTATGCGGTCCAGAGGAATTCATTTTCTCTTAAATGGCTGCAATGTGGCTCTATTCCTACAAATGTATATGCATAGCTGCATTATTCACTGATACAAATAAAAATACATATATAGGACTAATTCTGCCTATATTTGTCGGAAATTGAGTGCAAAGAAACTATATGAAGTTATCATCATCGAAAAAAGTAATGTCGCATTCCTAAAACAACCTGTACGAGGATAACCACGAACTTCATCCGTGTCATGCAATGGCGATTTGCTCGCGACGCGTTCAACAAAGAGATGATTGAACTAAAATGAAAATGTTTTCTCGTATATATTTGGGTATGTGTTTAAAAATATAAACACGCACACACACATACGTATATGCGTAAAATCGCGAGGGTAGATTCCTTTGAATACTTGGGTGTAACAATTACTCACGATCTGTCCTGGGGAAAACACGTACGAGAAATATGCGGCCGTGCTAATAAAAAATTGGGATTTGTGAAAAGAAAGCTTGGTAAATGCGACGAAAAAGTGAAGGAACGATGTTTCCTTGCCTTGGTTAGGCCCCACTTAGAGTATGCTGCCAGGAAATGGGATCCTCATAATATAAATTTGGTTTCGGAATTAGATCGAGTTCAGCGGAGGGGGGCTAGATTTGTCAAACATAGTAATGACCAACGCAGCAGCGTATCCACTTTGCTAGACAATTTAGGTTGGGATTCTCTTACATAGCGGCGTTTACAATATATATTTAACTTATTAAAAACATTTAACGATGGGCCCTTTCCGATGACATCAAGGATATAATACGAACCCCAACGTATTACGGTCGAAGGGATCACGAATATAAGACTAGAGAGATAGACTGCAAGACTGATAGGTTTAAAATGTCATTTTTTCCAAGAACGATAAGGGACCAGAATGCTTGTAGCCGAAATTCCCCAGGACTTAGTTCATTACAATAATATATACATATTATATATATATATATGTGTGTGTGTGTGTGTGATGTATGTATATATGGAGATGATATATATATATATATATATATATATATATATATATATATTTCTATGTTTGTATATAAATATTTTTTTTCTTACAGGTTCCCCCCACCTTTCCTCACCTATTTGATAACCCCCAACCCCCCTCATCCCTTACCCTTCCCTCATGGTGCTACACCCCCTACCACACACGTTTTTTGGTGGCTCGCAGGGTATTTATGTGGATGTATATGCACACACACACGAGAGAGAAATTCCGCCAAAAGGCGAAAACATATTCACACGGATACAGATTAGGGGAAATTAGCAAGGGATACACGAAAAGAAAAACACGAGAAAAGGATGTTCAAATTCAAATTCAATCTCTCAAGGATTCCACGAATTAAAGGCCGGTTTTAATCGATTTCTGCCAACTTCAATCCTCCACGTATCAGGAGAATTCCCGTTTTCTCTGCTTCATTTCCTTTTCATTCCTGAATTACTTCTTACATACTATTACAACATTAAGTTATTGTTTGCGGGACGATTTGACCTCAATTTCTTTTAGTTTTTATCGTTTTTTTACGAATGAATCTGCGGAACGCCGAAAGTGCACCGGACCCGAAAGAGTTCTTTTGGCTTTCTGCCGATGCATGGGAGGTCTTCCAGTTCTTATTATTTATCCTTGGAAACAACGTGAAATACGGAAATACTCCACTCTCAAAAGATAGTTGATCTTATATCTCTGTTCTCTTCAGTTACTAATGATTCCATTTCTTCTTTTTGGAGTCCAGATATCTATTCTATTTGTTGATTATGCAACCATCTTTCGTGTGGCATGAAAGTTAATGAAAATAAATAGTTTCGCAGAATTGAGTGGTATGCATTTGCATTTGTGGGCCAGGCGCATTACCCGGATTTAAACTCGAGACTTTTCGTTCGATTGCGAAGGCTCTAGATACATAGATATAGGTCTTCATTTGGGCGAAAATGAGACCAAAAGGTCCCTTCTTCCATTTAACCCATCGTCGTATACATGCTATATTAGGTATAAAATTTATAATTACATGCATACATACACATAGATACATATACGAGATATACATGTATAAATTAAGAATATACACGTACCTACGCATACACACATACTCAAAGTAAATGACAGTGAAGAAAGAGGAAAATAAAATAGGGAAAGTCTAAGCAAGGAATGAGGTTTGTGGGAGAAGCTAGGGAGAGCGTGGCATTGCTCACCTAGTAAAAACCCACTTATGACACTACTTATGAGAAAAACGAAAACTAATGAAATAATTTACGTTTAAATAAAACTGTGTACTGATAAAATTTTGAAAACTGATAAGATAGCTTTCACAACGAGGGAGAGATATAATTAATAGATATTCAATGTTCCTTCCTATTTCAATTTTTATGTCGAGTTCTGTCCAAGTCCTCACGTCACCTGAGATAGCGTATTTCCTATTCTCCTCTGCCCAATCGATTTTCCCCCAACAAACCCGCTGTTTCCACTCAAGCATGAAAACTAATCTTCGCCATCTGATTTTCGTTATTCTTCGCGAAAATTTAAAATCGTCTTTTACCTTAATACGAGTGTAAATATACTTAATGACGTCGTTTGCAGAGTGTTCGTTTCGTCAATTCCTTTTGCAAATTTAGTGCAGTCATTATTAATTTAATCCATTTCACGTCTTCATCTCTGACCAAGTTTGAAGAAATAGTACCGTAATGTTACCAAGTAGTAAGAAATAATTACATTTACGACGACTTTCAACCAGTTCTACTGGAGAATTATGACATGATTTATGAATGGCATCAGTGTTTTTAAAGTCCTCCCCTTTTGAACATTGCATTTACAGATAATTGCTCCTTCTTTTCCTCACAACTGTTCACGAAAGATAAAATGGCCCATGCCTGTTACTCAGTGCTACGCTTCCCTTCTCCAATGGACCCACGAGTGACAGCTTTGTCAGATGACCTTAATGCTATACAACGCTGGTGCGACGCTTGGCAAATAGAATTCAACTTAAAAAAGTGCGTGGTCATACATTTTTGGATAAAGAGCAATTCCCATCCAAACGCCTACTGCATCGGGAACACCGAAATGCAATGTCTAGACTCGATTAAATATTTAGGCGTTACCCTCACTCACGATCTCTCCTGGGTGAAACACATACGGAGAATATGTGGACAAGCTAAGAAAAAATAGGATTCATTAGGAGAGTACTTGGTAAATGTGATGAAAAGGCCAAAGAGAAATGTTATCTTTCCCTAATTAGTTCTCATTTGGAATATGCTGCGAGTGTATGGGATCCTGGCGAAGTTGGATGGATTGCCGAATTGGATCGCGAGCAGCGTAGAGGAGCTAGATTTGTAAAACATTGTCATGATAAACCTAGTGGCGTTTCCAAAATATTAGAGCACCTAGGCTGGGAATCACTGAGGGAGTGAAGTTAAATTACAGATTAAATCTCCTGTATAAATTGGAAGGAGATCTCTTTAGCAGTGATGTTGAAAATGTATCATTACCCCCATCGTACTACGGTAGAAGAGAACATGGGAATAAAATCAGAAATATCAAATGTAGAACAGATATGATGATAAGATGAGATTTTTTCCATGAACGATAAGGGATCAGAATAACATTGTCCGACCGCGGTAGAGGTAAACATATCCGAGTCAAAAATAGCCTGGGGTGCATTCATCACCTGCCACACACCCTAGCGGTTGCTTCCAGGGGACTAAAATAAATAGAAAATAATAAAAAAGAAGAATATTGTACAATATGAACTCTGTGCTCCTTTATAGAGGTAAGGTTAAAAGTGAGATAATGCACAAATATGTTGTAACGCAGAGCTGCGTTAGAGTTCTTGTGAAGCCATTAAAAGTTATATAAGATACTCCTCAATGCGAAGGCAAACAGGTTAATGCTTGAGGCTTCGAACCGATTTGAAAGGCACTCTCGGAGTTCTAAATCGATTAAAGTTTTAGCTTGTGGCTAATTAACTAAAAAATAAAACTTTTGCATCAGTTTTTATTACTTCCATAAACTGTGAAAGTAGACCTACAACCTCACTCACTATAGGGATTGTAGACTCGGGACGTTAATTTGGTTCCGCAAGGTCAATTCGTAATCAATTTTAGGAAAATATGTTACTATAATCATATAATCATCATCGTTATTGATAATCGACTTTATTTCACTTGAAAAAATGAACTTCATTCCTTTTTTTTTCATGAGCTATTTTTTTCACCGTCAGTGAAGAGGCATGCATATTGACGCATTTACAGCTATTCCATCAAACAATTAAAATTTTCATTATTTCTACAAAAAACGCAGTATAATATTTACTTTTAGACGCTCATTGGCACAAGGAATACACTAAGTATTGGGAAAAAATTTAGAATTCTTACTACATAATCTTCTTTACCCAGGATTAGGTTTCGACGAAAATGAGCAAAATGGTAATTAGTTATAGCGTAACTAGTCTACTGCAATGTAACCGTATGCTCCTCAATTGTGTAATACTACTTATTTTCATTAACTCGCATGCCATACGAAAGATGATTGTATAAACAGCAAATGGAATAGAAATTTGGACTCCAAAAATAATAAGCGGATTTATTAATAATTGAAGAGAACAGAGATATAAGATGAACTATCTTTTGAGAATGGAGTATTTCCGCCTTTCGCGTTGTTTCCATGGAAATATAATAAGAACTGGAGGACCTCCCATGCATCGGTACAAGGCCGAAAGAACTCTTTCGGGCCCAGTGCACTTTCGGCGTTCCGCAGATTCATTCGTAAAAAGCAGAAAAAAACAAAACAAATTGAGATCAATTCGTGCAGTAAACAATAAAGTACTATTAAGCTCTTAGGTAAGAAGTAATTCAGGAATGAAGAAAGAAACGATGGAGGGAAAATAGGAGTTATCTGAATTAATAAATTATTAATAAAAAAAAAGTTTGGCATAAATATTTGAAAATCTACCTTTAATTGGTAGAATCCTTGAGTGAATGAATTACTATGTGATGCCTATTACGAGATTAAATACTTGAGCGTTGGCCTATTTGACTAATATCTATGCCTACTACCAAAGAAACTCATTCAGAAAGCCTATGATAACGTTTCTATATGCCCCTATAAGAACAACCAACGAAGCGATATTGTCATCAGCCACCACTAATTTACCACTATCCAGGCACCACTAATCAGGCACAATGCTCTAATTCTCCAATATGTCTGCCGAGTTTCCCTGCTGATTTCTGGTCAAACTGAATAAGTAAGTTTTTGTGTCTGGATCATTCGAGAATATTTACTCTTTGGTCACATCCTTGCCACCGGTAAATCTGCTTTCTTGCTCTCCAAATGTAATGGACTGTCAGCGAAAATAGTTTCGGAAAAGGAATCAAAAACAAGCACATCAATCAAAAATACGTTTCAAATTTGGCATATTCCCATCTCAACGCCTAAGAGAAACGCGGAAATTCATCGGAATTTGAACACCAATGCTCAGGTCGACATCAATTCTCAAAGGAAAGCCTGGCGCTGTAGAATTCGCTTTTTCCAGGCAGGAGAATCCAAGGGAAATTATTTTGAGGGAAACTTTTCCGAAATACAAAGCGAAGTTTTTTTCGTTAACATGATTCTAGCTTTACATCGAGTTGAAACTTCATGGTTTCAGGCGTTACTTTTGGGTACCTGGTTAAGGTTATGTGTAGTAGATTTAAAAACTGATTTTTCCCGCAGATTAATTTCTCTGTACGGTTTAAAATAGCATATAATAATTGGCGTGGACATATGTAATAGCTAAGTTCTATTGAAATTGTGTCTCTGTGCCTTTGCTAAACTAATTGAGAGAACTGACATGATCGTCAACAGAGTCATCTACTTCAAGAGTTTGTTCTCCTATTTGTAGTCTCTTTAGAGAGCTTTTTCTTCCAGAATGAAACGTATCTGGCTTTCGCAACATTATGAAGTAAAAGCGGACGTTAATTATGGGGTTTCTATGGCGACCAAATTCGCAAGGGCTAGCACCGAAATCCGCATTTGAATGATGTTTCTTTTTAATATTTCTAGAAAGATACGATCAATGGTGTACATAATAAGACAATGCGGTTGTCATCCGTGTAATGGTTCACGTTTCACACTAATAATTCATTTATATCATATTTTAACAACCAAAGTAAAATGTTCATTCACAGATCAGTTTCATAATAATATTTCTAAGATCTCCCGTTCCTTAGTAATGTTTTTGTGAGGTAGGGACTTGTATCTGACAAAAGGAGAAACGGTCAATACCTTTTTGTCGATTTTAGGAAATATCTAGTCAGTTCATCTAAAATTGCAACGTAAGAAATTTCGTACTTCTCTGGTTAATAGTCAATGAGTTATTGAACACAATAAATTATCGTACGCACAAAGTCACTTGATGCTCAAAGAGGAATCAAAAGTAGACCTATTGGCTTCAGATTAAAAACTCTCATTCAAAATAAATTTTCAGGTTGAAATGTATGCCAGTAAAATAAAATGCTTGTTGGGGGTTTTAGTAAAGCTCTCTTTTCTCATATAGCATTTAGTTTCTTGAAATACATCGTAAACCTATGTCACAAATAGGAATTCCAGGAAAGTACATAATATACAAAAGTTCATCAAGATTAGGCTAAGGCCGACGCTGGGTTTCCCCCACGATTTCCCCATTCTCTAAAAATGATATAGAAAGGCAAATGGTTTGAGAAGAAGGGTTAGAGATGGTTGATACACGGTTATTTATCGATATGGCGGATATTCGATATACTCTTCGCTGTTATATCAAATTATTTATCACTTTTCAAGCATGAAATATACTGAAATCTCGATATTGACATTCCTTATATCGACAGCCAACGTCTGGATTTATTAGTAATATTTTTCTGGATATAATATGCCCTGACTTCACTTCTCTGCTTTTCTGTTTGTAACCTCCCTGTGAAATAACCTGCGCCACGGTCGGAGAAGGTGAAAACTATGCGTATCGTGCAAAAAAAAGGTTGAATTTGAGATTATATTTGATAACGACCAATCTGCCATAATAATGACTCTTTTGTGGACTTCCTCACGACACAACAAATATTAGGTTAGTCTTATTTCCCCAAATACGTAGATGAATTATTATGATCTGCTTCTGTTTGTTGTTACACAAATAAATTGGGGAGTACATGACTTTCTCTTCGCAAGTAATTGAAGGTATTTTAATAATTAATTTTTATTTCAAATAGAGTAATTCTCCCAAACGAGGTTAACATAAAATCAACTTTTTTCCCTTTGCTAATCTATGGAGAGAACAAAAAATATGTAACTCATTTAAGCATACCATTAATCGAAAAATTATTGAATAATAACATCAATAAGTAAATTTAACAATGAGTGGTTTAAGAAATTCAGTTAAAAGAACTTACATATAACAATAAAATATTCAAATAATTAAAAATTATCCGTTTGCAATATCATGTATATCGTAATATCGTTTTTTTTAGTTTACCTGATTACTGGGAAACCAAAACTCACAACGGGTAATCAACTCAAAAGTTGATTTGATAGGTAAGCGTAGAATATCAAAACGTAAGCCCAGCGGCGTGACAACAAGGTACTGAAGAGGGGGAGGGGGCACTTCATTTCACTATGCCACCTGTGTTTTCCTAGAAAGATTTGATGCCCAAAAAAATCAGTTTCGGTGAAGCTGAGGGTGCTTAGAGCCGTCGAACCGGAATCGAACCCTCAAATTAGTAGCCCAGTGCCTCTACCCGCTAGACTACCGCGTCCATTTATCGGGGAAAATCTCTAATTTTATTACAACGAAATTTTTTCAATATCCTCCATCACTAAAAATGCTTTTAGTAGCGGAGTGAGTTCTCGGTGACAGACGTGGCTGAAGAGACTCTCAAGACGGTGAACATTAGAAGTCTCAGGAACTTGAGGGTACCTATGAAACAATGCATGAATTTTACGTCGAAGAAAGATTTGTGAAATGACGGGGAAGTATGAATTTAATATTGAAAGGGTCTATTTCTTCTTAAAATTACTCAAAATGAAGATGTCGTGACCTCGAAAGAAAACTGCATAAAGGGATTTATTCATTTTAGTATCCCGCAAGCCACCCGTAGGGTGTGTGGCAGGGGGACATGCGAGTGTATGCGTGCATGTATTCAAAAATAAATATATCTTTTCAGTATTACATATAGTATTTCCGTATTGACCAATCGGTTGACATTTGAAAACGTACCAAAGCATTTCAGGTCCAGGCGCAACATGACATGCATTAGATTAGGTGCCCAGTTGATTCTAATCTTGCCCTCCTCCATAATCAAGAGAGCGGTTCCACACTGGAGCAGGTTATCTTCATATATTCATTGGGATTTTCCGTCAAATTTGATGATATATTTAATTAATCGCTTTCGGTTACGCTTCGTATCCTGATCCTCGCGTGAGATTCCCTCAATTTTATTTTATCTCTCGTGGCCCAGAATGCTGCTGCATCTCGAGGTCATCTCCTTAAAATCGCTTGATTGTTTTCATTTAATTATCTCCACGCAATTTCAAGTGCATAATTATCTGCTTCCGCTGGCAAGGGAGTAAGTGCTGACGAGAGTCAAAATCCGTCATTTACATTTTTGGACTTTTCTCCGTCTGTCAGCCTGGAGCATAGGATTTGATGAAATCCCATTCAGCTTCCAATCTCTGTCACACTCTTTGATAAATGAAACGACACCGACGCTTCCCTGTGCTCTCCCTTGAGAGTATTTATTGCAAATAATTATAAAATGTGAGAAATACAGTTACTAGACCAATTTTTTGTAAAGCATAATCTGGTGTGTGTGTGTGTTCCGATGACCCCTAGAGCTGTGCTGGCGGGAGTAGTAATAATTACTCCTGGAAGGGTCACCCATGCCAGATAGGTCGAAGGTTAGGAGCCAGACGAAAGGTAGTCCACGCAGCGTCTGTTCCTCAGTGAGGCGGCTGCAATGGCGTCTGACCCCAGTGGGGCGGCCACAAAGTGATGGTGTCACGTTAAAAACACTATTGAGGAAGGCAACGGAAAACCACCTCAATTATCATTCCCAAGAAAATAATGATGGACGCAAAGAAGAAATTGAGTCCTGGCAACTGCGGGACTCGGCCCGAGGGGCCGTGTGTCGTGCCCGGCAGCGGGGGAGGCAAGGCTTCCGCGGTCGTCATCCCACGAAACCCTTGCAGGGAAGAAATAACAGCAGCAGGACAGAAGACGCAGAAGAAGACAAAAGTAGTTAGAATAGGAACATGGAACGTCAGGACAATGCTGAGGACAGGAAAATTAGAAAATATTAAGCGAGAGATGGAAAGAGGTAATATAGATGTTTTAGGTCTCTGCGAGGTGAGAGGAAAGGATAGCGGGGATTACTGGAGTGACAATTATAGAGTGATATACAGCGGCGGGGACGAGAGCCAACGAGGGGTTGCCATAATATTAAATAAAGGGGTAGGAAGAAGCGTAGTCAACATAGAGCAAGCGATAGATAGAATTTTACTCGTAGAGATTAAAGCAGAGCCGACGAACTTGGTCAATGTTCAGGTATACATGCCACCGAGCAATCACAAGGAGGAAGAAGTCGATAGGATGTACGATGAGTTAGAGGATATAATCGCGCGTGTTCCTGCAGGGAAATATTTGATAGTGATGGGGGATTGGAATGCGACGGTAGGCGAAGGAAGAGAGGGTGGTGAGGTGGGGGACTATGGGTTAGGCACGAGGAATGAACGCGGGGAGAAAGCGATTGAATTCTGCAGGAGACAGGGGTTAGTCATCACCAATACATGGTTTACACATCACAAAAGGCGAAGGTATACATGGAAAATGCCAGGTGACTCAGAAAGGTATCAGTTAGATTATATTATGGTTAGGCACAGGTTTAGGAACAGTGTGAAAAATTCGCACAGTTTCCCAGGAGCGGATGCGGACTCTGACCACAATTTAGTTGTTATGAAATATAACCTCCGTTTCAAGAAGATAAGGCAAGGGCGGCGGGTTAGGAAATGGAACGTAGAAGCATTAAATGGATTAACGAGGAAGGAGTATCAGCAGGCTGTAGAGAAAATAATGGATGACGGTAAAGAACTGAGTACAATCGAAGAAAAATGGGAATGTATCAAGCAAGGGATATCGGAAGCAGCAAAAGACACTAAAGGAACCGTTAAGGGGAAAAGAATAAGGAAACAATGGGTCACGGATGAGATGATTGCAAAGATGGATGACAGAAGAAGATGGAAGAATGTAAACACAGAGTTAGGCAAAATGAAGTACAAAGAGTTAAACAATAAATTGAGAAGGGTCACAAATAAAGCAAAAGAAGAATGGTGGAAAACGCAATGCGAGGACATGGAAAGGTTACAGAAGAAGGGTGAAATTGGTGCTCTATACAGCAAGGTTAAGTTATTATCGGGAAGTAAGAAGGCAAGATCTGTGCTAACAGTTAAAGATAAGTGGGGTAAGATAATAGTTGAACCAGGAAAAATCCAAGAGAGATGGAAGGAATATATAGAAACACTGTATGGTAAAGAACTTAGGCCGACAAGGTTAGACATAGAAAAGGAACGGGACGTAGAAGAAGATAGCTTAGGTCCAGGCATACTCGACGATGAAATAGAAAGGGCATTAAAGGAGATGAAAGCAAATAAGGCCGTGGGGGTGGACAACATACCTGTAGAACTGTTGAAATGTTTAGGAAAATGCGAGAAGAAGGCCCTATATGGACTGATTCGTAGTATCTATGAAGAAGGAATCTGGCCGGAAGATTTTGTGAAATCGGTGTTAGTTCCTATTCCAAAAAAGGCAAAGTCTATATCATGTGAGGATTACAGAACAATAAGTTTGATATCCCACGCAGCTAAAGTTATTCTCAGGATCATCAAAAAATGGATAGAGAGTAAGGCAAATGATTACTTAGGGGATGATCATTTTGGGTTTAGGAAGGGAAGAGGTACGCGTGATGCCATTGCAGTAATGAGATCACTAATCGAGAGGAATATAGAATACAACCAGGACGTTTTTGCCTGTTTTGTAGATTTCGAAAAAGCGTTTGATAGAGTGAATTGGGAAAAATTAATGCGCGTATTGCAGAAAATAGGAATGGATTGGAGGGACAGGAGACTGATCCGCAACCTGTACATGTCTCAGACTGCTCAGGTGGGAGTGGGGAACGGAGAGTCCGGATGGGCAGTGTTAGGAAGAGGTGTAAGGCAGGGTTGCCCATTATCATCGCTGCTGTTCAACGTGTGTGTGGAGGAAATGATTAAAGAGGCATGGGAAGAACTGGAGGTAGGAATGAAAGTCGGAGGGGAATTCGTAAAATCGGTTAGGTTTGCTGATGACCAAGCATTAGTTGCTCAGTCAGCCAAGGGGTTGCAAGCATTGCTGAGTGAATTGGAGGTTCAGTGCGATAAATATGGCATGTGAATCAATATTAATAAAACAAAGGTTATGCGATTTTCCAGAAAGAAAAAGGCTAAGCTAAATATTAAAATAGGCGGGGAAAAAATAGAGCAGGTAGAACAGTTTACATATCTCGGAAGTATTTTGGACCAATATGGTCAAAGTGGTAGGGACGTAAGGAGAAGAATTGCGCTAGGCAAGGAGGCTTTCTCAAGGAGGAGGTAGTTGATGACGGGGACGTTGGGTAGGGAGGTTAAGACAAGACTCGTAAAAACTCTGATATGGAGCGTAGCTATGTACGGCGCGGAAACGTGGTCACTGAAGCAAGAGGATAGACGTAGATTGGGGGCTTTTGAAATGTGGGTGTGGAGAAGAATGGAGAAGGTGAAATGGACCGAAAGGAAAACAAATGAGGAAGTACTAGAAATGGTGGGTGAGGAGAGGGGTTTGTTGAGAGAAATCCTATGGAGGCAGGAAAAATGGATGAAAGGCGTATTGAGCGGTAGTGGAATGTTGAAGAAGGTAATAGAGGGGAGAATGTTGGGCAAGCGAGGTAAGGGCAGGAACAGGACAGGGATGTTGGACGGGATGAAGGGAGGAAAGAAGTACACCGAGATGAAGAGGGACCTGATATAGATTAGTTTGCTAGGTGGGGAGTCACAAAATGTTTATTTGATAGTTGTGTCCATCCAAAAACCTACCTTAACCGGTAGATTACCTAATAATAAAATAATCTTGTGGTTTATTTTTTGTGTTTTAGTAAAAACCTCAAGGTCATTAGGGTATTTCAATTGTGGCAGGACAATTGAAACGCGTACACCAGCGTTTCGTCACGCATTTGCAGCCTACGACTTTTTACAAATTTCGTTCATTTGTTGCCGGGCTGGTGTTACAAATGTAGGCACAATGGATGGCATCGAAATTGCTTACTTTTGCTTTAGTATGTTCTCTGGCTCACTTATTTTATACAATTCTGCTTCTTAATTTAAAACTTGGATAACATGGATGGTTAATGTAAATATCAGTTTAGTGAAAACACTAATACGGAGCGTGGTTTTGTATGAATCGGAAACTTGGTTGTTGATTCAAGAGAAAAAGCGTAGAATGGAGGCTTTCGAGATGTGAGTGTGTAGAAGAATGGAGAAAACAAAATGAACGGAAAGAAAACAAACGAGTAAGCTTTAGGCATGGGAAGAGATAGAGAGAGAGAGACTGCTGGACGAAATTAGAAGAGGGTGGGTTAAGTGGAGGCAGGAGATTTTGAGGAGGCAATGTGACGCTGAAGGCGGTAACAGAGGGGAGAACCGTGAGCTAGCAAGGTTGAGGGTAGAAAATAATAGGCATTTTGGATTGGAGTAGGGGTGAAAGAAAATATTCACAGCTAAAGAATGAGTTGATAATGGGTTATGGAATATTTTGTATCAGATCTGCCAGAGTTTAGGCGGTTTAGGTTATTTAAGTCTAACACCCATTCCTTACATTGCTCCGATATCCGTTCTACATCTACATCTGCTTAATACCCCGTAAGCCGCCGCAAGGGCGCGTGGCAGGGGGTGTTAGGGTACTACCCGTAATAAGAAAAAAAACGCATGTAAAAGCCACAAATGTATACAATCCATGAACAAAACATGGTAGGCATTCATGCAAGAACCCTTACAACCTACACACATGTAAACACACAAACTACCAGCTAACATACACATGCACCTACAAATATACCTGATGTCTTTGCAATTTTTAATTTTGTCTTGACTTGCAAATTCAATGGTTTGAATGTTTCTAAAATGACTTCAGTTTCTTCCTATTATGATTCCTGATTGTTCTGGGAAAGAATGAGTATTTGACTCTATCTGTGCTGGTACACTTATTTTATTTTTGTGGTCTGACATTCCTAAGTATTGAGGGACCATTATAATTCCTTTATAACAATAATGCATATTTCTAGGGTTAATTGAAAACTCACCCTAACCTGGCAAATTACTGCGAAGAGTAAATTACTACCATAAGGGCGCGATTTAGCGACGTGTATTGGAGACTAAAAAGCCATCCTTTTTGGTAATCCTTCTTCTCTTAACAAAACCAGTTGTTATGACCTAATGAATGGAATGAGAGCATGTTGAATAACTCTATTTGCCCCTAATCTCCTCACGTTTCAGAAATTTTTACTCAAAAGTACTAAAATAATATATGGAATTGCAATGAACGTACTCCATTTCAGGTAGTATTCTTGAAACATCTTTCACCCACAATTGGCAGAGACGAAAACTCTTGTAATTTTCCACTTTGTAAAGATTTATTCTCGATGCACTATATCATTTTCAATTTAAACAAAAAATAATCGAGCCAATGAAAATAAATTTTTATCAAGCGTAAAATTGCAAGAGTTTTCGTCCCTGTTGCTATGAAACAGTTCCACCCCATCACACCTGAATCTGTAATTTAACTTTAACCTACTAAAATAATTGTCACCAAATATCAAAAGATTGTTGCAAAAGCTCTCACGATATCAGTTATAGAGTAACTTTTATGAGAATAGTGCAACATTTTTAATACAAAGAAGATTCATTGTATTTTCAAAAGTGCAAGCAAAGAAGTCGCCGTTATAATGTTCAAGTCACCTTGGAATTATTGAGTGCGGAGCGTCTATAGACTCTTTCATCATTGTTCTCAAGAAGTTTCACGTTATTTGAAAATGTCTCAATTCAACTCGAAGCCATGCATTTATTTCGAAAATGTATGCATTGGGAGGAGCATAATGGCTTAAAATCCAGCGAGAGAAACACGGCAGGGTCGCATCATAAATTTCAACGCTTCGAATGCGTCCAAATCAACTTCTCCTTGCCTGACTGCAAGGGAACAAATCATGTTTCAGGGATCTCGAATTATTTTCTTTTCTTTTTTTAGATTTCGCCCTTTTGGGAAAAAAAAGTGAAGGAGGGGAAAATATTCAACACTCTTTCGAGACAAAAACATCGGGTCGACATGTAAGTATGAATATGAAGAAAATTCAGCAGTCCATCAAATTAGAAAATTTTAAGGTTTCTCGAACATATTTAAATGCATCAATGCATGCTCCGGTGACACGACGAGACATTGTTTTACGCGGATGAAATTCCGGTTTTTTTTTAATCGGTGAAGTAATGCACGTATCCCTCTTTCCAAAATCCTTTTTTTAAAAATGGAGAATAACGAAATCCTCTGGATGACTTTTGTCCTGCGACTCCCTCGTTAAACAGCAGCTGTTTAAACAAAGAGCGTTGCCGAGAAAACCTCGTGGCTTCCCCTAATAGTTTCCTGAGGAGGCAAAAAACCGATAAAAAAAATACCGACTACTCTACAAGCAATTTTGTTCCATTTACATAATTGAGCCACGTGGCCCCCAACGATGCCGCTGCCGCCCCCGGTGACCGAGGATCCACGGGGGGGGTGCAATACGGGGGGAGGCAGGGGGCAGTGCCTGCCTCCTCCGAGGAATGCCCACTGACGAGGTTTTGGAGCGAATCAGATCTGGGAAGCGCTGCAACCCTCCCGCGGGAGCCGGTGTTAATGGATATTTGGATCCCTCGACGAAAGACGCGGACTTGCGAGGAAGGAAATAAGAAATCAGCCTCCTTGAAACAAGTGCTCCGTCGACGTTCCAGAAAGTTAATTTTTTTTTAAACCAGGAGGCGAAGAACACTGGAAGAAAACCCCAGGGTGCCATTCCTTTCCTCCCAAGATCTCTCGCGTGAGCCCTGAAAACCTTGCCGTATCCTAAACCGCAAGGAGGAAGGATATTATACCACCATCGCCTTCTCTTCGCTCTTGATCTTTCGCTTAGTTAATGTGTAAATTCTCCCCATTCCATCAACGCGACTGTCGAGGGTTCTTCCGTTGAAGTACCTGAGAATCTAATTTCCATACTATCCTACGCCACAAAAAATCCCCTTGCGACGTCTCCTCATTATGTCGTCTATTTTGCATTTAATGCATTAAAATTTCACATTTCCTAAATATATAAATATCCTACTATCCATCAAGACCTATGTACATAGAGCGTTCCTTCCATTCCTGAGAAATCCTTGAGATTTCACTTCAAGAGCGTTAAATAAACTCCACGCTCCACCATGCAGCGTAAATTAGTGTACATTTTATAAAATTATAATTATAAAAAATAATAAGTGAAACTCATTAACAACATTATAGGGAAACTGATTAAAGCTAATAATATCTTTTACATATTTTATTGCTGCATCCGTCCACATAATTAAAAACGTCGTTCATGAATAATGGTCTCCTTGATTCGCTCAGTATACGCAACGTAGAACCAAAAATGCTGAAACTGAACAGTTCAGTTCGGTGTGCAAAATTGACAACCTTCATTATTTGTAAGGTGTCAATCTGATAGCCAATTTTGAATACTATTATTATTCTACAAAATATTCAATATTGGCTATAGGATTGACATCTTGCATATTCGCAGTCAATCGCTCGCACCATCTTCGTTTCTCCATTGTTTCGTCAATCAGTGGATGCTTCACCCGACGTTACCCACAAATGTGCTATACCCTCAGCATTGATAGATTTAGGAGCTCCTTTTTCCCGTTAAAATAAATAATAGAATAGACACAAGTTTTCTGCTCCTAATATAATCCCTGAAGTCAATCAAGCGAGCGATTTCACTTCAAATATTGAGTAAATTATCCGATTCTTACATGGCATAGGCAGGCTACCGTCTAATAGACAAGTTCATGAATTTTTTCCCTAAAAGTGATAATCGAGCTAATTAATACTGACCTCCCCGTGTACGGGCCTCTCCCACTTATTCTTCGGCTACTGGTGTTCTAATATTCACCCCAAAACGCCCTTTCATTGACTCGCGGTGTATTCTGTAGCTTTTGATGAAATTCCTTTCCCACTCCATGCAGGAGTTCGTGTGCTATGTGTAGTTAGGTACATTCACTGCTTTACCGTCAAAAAGAGTGAAAATGTAGATATTTAAATAATGTTTTCCATTCGATGATATCACAAAGCTATATATTTTCTCAAGAGGAAATCTCGCTGAAGTCTGATATGACCCACTTATGACAACACTAATGCGATCTTAGATGAAACTTGAAAGACTGATTTGGAATGGCACACCAGAAGAACACGAATCAGTTGTTGAATATTCCAGTGTTCACAAAGAAAAAAAATTAAAATTATCCATCGTATACATTCCTTGTTCATTGGTTCTGTTTAATTATCAGGGGAATAAAATTATATCGCTGAGATGTTTAAATGCATCTAGGATTATAAACCATATTTTTTTTAATGTTTGGAAGCGAAATAAACCGTACTCGGACAGCAAGGCGTAGTATTCGAGATGGAAATCACGTAAAAAAGTAATGAAATCGATAGAAGAGCTCCAAAGAAATAGGTTTATTGTTTTATTTATTCGGATGACGCAGGGGATAACCTCGAAACCTTTTCCTCCTTCGCGGCGAGTGAAAATACAATTCTGGTACCACACCCCCTATGCACGGTCCTCTTCATGGGAAATCCTCACGGGCACCTGACGTACTCATCCATAAGGAAATTTGGATAAAAATAAATCCCCGAGTGCGAGCGTGAAAACCTAAATCACGATTCACAACCGAGATGTACTTCCACTTACATGGAAATGAGCACATCGTTAGCTTTTCGGAATGATGAAAGTTGAAATGCAAATAAATTGCCCTCCTTTCGGATAAACCACGTGCTGATACTTAAAAAGAACCGCTGCAATTTCTTAAACACGAGTAAAATCTTAAGTTGTGAGTAAAGGTGCGAGTTGACACTTGACACTTGACAGTTGGGACATTCAAAAACGATATCAACGGCTAAAAAAAAGTTGGTATAATTAAATATATTGCGGGAAGAAGCGATATCAGACTGAAAAAGTCTAAATACTTAGTAATATTCAAATCCGTTTGAAAGAGTGGATTGAATCACGTCGACAATATTCTAATTCTAGATATTGAAAAGAGTAGATGCTTCACGTCAACACTTCTGTTCATATAAAGCCGACCAACAAACAACAACACGTTGTAACAGTTGCCACCCGAATCACATCAAACGCTCCATTCCTTATTCCCTTTCCATACGAGAATACCGAATCTGCAATCAAAGCCCTTCTTGCAGTGCCTACAGAGAAATATATTGTGAATCCATTTCCATTAAAAAAACAATAATCCAATCAAAGGTTGGTTTGATAAGTAAGGCTAGATATCTCACCTAGTACTGAGTCCTATACGACATTTGTGAAATCCATAGATCCAGGATATTAATGAGGCCAGTTCAGTTATGCCTATGTCATCTCTGGCTTCGCAGGAAAATATGGTACTCAAAATATCACACAGATTGGGTGAATCTGAGGGTGCAAATAGCCATTCATTGGAATCGAACCAGGCCACTCCAGTCATTAGTCCAACGCTCCACCCACATGTCTATCACGCCCCTTCATTTTAATGAATCGCCTGAAAAAATAATAAAAAAATAAAAAGAATCGCGACTTCCACGTGTGAGTCCCACCCTTGAGCGTGAGTGTGCATATGACTCCGAGACCTTGACCCCCACTGAAAGATTCCAGGGCGCCGAATCCTATCGCTCCGTTCCGCCGGAGGATAGGGAACGAAACGCCAGAGTTGCAACGCACGAGCGCCGTTCCCATCGCCGCAGCAGCGAAAGGCGGTCGGAGTTGGCAATTCGGGGCCGACGAGGCATTCCCCACTCATCATCATCTGCATTCGAAGTGGGGCGGACACGTGTTGCAAAGCTTTCGAAGCGATCCCCGCCAAAAATTCTTGAATGGAGCGCGCGCAGTGAAAAGAGCCGTGTGCCATGTTCGCGTGGAAAACCGGACAAAGAACGCAGGTGATAATCCTACAGAGGTCCAGGGGACTACCAACATTTTTATCTTGAGGTAACAGCTGGGAAAACTGACCCACGGTTCATCATCCTTCTCTCCCAGCTCAATAGTATTCGTTGTGTTGTCATCTAGAGAGTGACTTATTGGTTTAACGTAAGGTCAACTTTTAGGACAACATGATGGCTTCAAATTTGTACTCAAAATGTTTTACGGCGGGTGACATGATGCATGCTTATGTTCGACTCGAGGTATTTATATGTAGTGTAGACGCTTATGGGAAATTTTATTTCATAAGACTCCCTGACTGTCATATACGCGTTATCAGATAATAACAATCATCCAAATGTCAACAAAATACTGCAAAGAAAAATGCCGGTATTAATTTCAAGCGCCCATTGGTCATTAGGAGAAGGGCATAAAAAACGAATCTCAACTTCTGTTTGAATAACAGATTGAACACATAGTCACAAATACTCATTTTTTCTCAGAAAAAGCAGGAATCATAATACTAAGAAACAAAAGTCATTTTATAAACATTTAATTTGGAGGTCGGAACAAAGTTCAACATTGCAAAGACTTCGGGTATACCTCCAGGTGCATGCGTATGTTAGTTGGTAGTTTGAGTGTTTGCATATGTGTGGGGTGTAAGGGTGGCTTGCATGCGTGTGGGTCGTAAGGGGTTGCGAGTGGGTTGTAAGGGCATGAATGTATACACTGTTTTGTTTGTGGTTTGTATAAATTTGTGGCTTTTGCTTGCGGTTTTTTTCCAAATTACGGGTGGTGCCCTAACACCCCCCGCCACACGCCCTTGCGGCACTTTACAGGGTATTAAGTAGACGTACATGTAAATTAAAATCATTTGAAGATAACTACAGTTGAGTGAAAAATATAAAGCTATATAGACTAATAGTAATATTTGTTCTTATGATCTAATGTATGAAATTCAGGAAGGTTTGAATCCTGATAAATCAAAGAAATTGCAATTAATTTCCATGCTTTCAAGATGAGGATTATTGCCAGCTTCAGGTTAAGAATAGCAGATCTGAAACGAATATCTATCAATGTGACCGAAGTGAAAGATATTTGTTTCGAGAGCATTGAATAAAATAACACGGGAGCGAGTTTACGAAATTACGTTCAAATCGATCAAAGTCAAGTAAGGGGAGAGAGGTTTACGAAAACCTCTTTGGCTCTGCTGATCCCGAAAAGGGTCTGCGTGAAGGATTAATGCATATATAACTCAATCTCAATGCGTACAAAGTTTGAACTATCTAGACCAGGAGATATTTTCCCCTCAAAAATACAAGCACAGCGTGCGATTGTAGGAGAGCACGAATTACTATGCATGCGTAGTGCCTACGAGAAACACGCGAACTGGTGAAATGTGGCGGCCATGACGCGGATTATAGCCCCGCCCACTAGCGGCGCTAGATTCATGAGACCCAATCAGCCTTCTGTGCTTGGCGGATCGTCGAGCTGTGCGTATGGTTCCAGTTATGTTAGTTTCTCTTGTCCTTGTTTTTACTGTTTGTCGAAAGTAAAAATGGAAGAAATCACGGAGCAACGAATCAATATCAAGTTTTTGTTTAAGTGCGGCAAAAGTTATCAAGAAGTTACTGAAATGCTGGCAGTTGAAATATTTTACGGTGATAATGCTCTGAAGAAAGCACCCGTTTTCAAGTGGATTAAGCGTCTTAAAGCTGGCCGACAAGACGCCACGGATCATACAAGGCCGGGACGACCTTCAACCACCTGTGTTAACAACAACATTGATCGTGTGCGGTCCCTTGTCCTTACCGTAAATGTTGAGTTCCACCTTACAGTTCTCGCATATTTGAGAGATCTTGTGCGTTGTGTGCGACAAAATTTGACTCAAGGCGATGGATGGATCCTTCACCATGGCAATGCACCTGCACATTTAGCATTGATTGTTCGCCAGTTTCTAGCAAAAAATTCAATTACCATCTTTGATCACCCTCCTTATTCGCCAGATCTCGCCCCCTGCGACTTTTTCCTATTCCTAAAATGCCAAAATGTGTTGAGAGGACATCACTGGGAAGATGTACTCGTACTCTTTACTACCACCCGAGAAAGAAGATGCTTGGCAGCGAATCCACCTTTCGAAAAACCGACTTTTCTCAAATATATTCGTCATCTCCCCATAGCAACGGAATCCACCGTATTCCGTCCTCTCCCATCAAGGATCGTCTCTACCGTGACCAGTGCGGCGTCGAGCTGGAGAGGTGGCAATAGGGGATCGTACGTGAAAGGGACCTCGACGACGCCCCGGTGAAGTCCGGGAAGTCTTGTTTCAACAGCGTCTCCTCTGCCTCCCTCTATTCCTCCCACGCGGGCGGAATACGGAGTAATCGGCGTTGCCCGGGGTTTTCCCCCTCTGCCGTCTGGGAAATGCCTTGAGAGCACGGAGTCGATCGTGACTCCCGGATTAAGGTCCTCCTCTTTCCGCGTCGAAGAGCAAAGGATTGGTCGTGACTCCCGAGTGAGGCACGGTGGAAAGGTAAAAACGACGCCGGGTGCCTAGCGGCGGAGCCTCTTCCTCCACTCGGGAGCGGAGAAAGCCCGCTCCTCCTTTGATCACGATGCAGGCGATTCTGCACCGGTGCAACCCTCCCATTCGTTGCAATACCGACGTGTTCTTTTTCAGGAATTGAACCAGCACGGAGGTCGGGGAAAGGAGGACCGACACGTGCCCCGAGGAAGCGATTCTATTCGAGAGATTGTGTCAAGCAAGGGCATCATCGTGCCAGCTGATTATCGAACGAAAATGATGACAGGAAAAACTACGGGCATTCTAATTCACTGATCCACTTTTGTGTTTCCTATTTGGAGAGATTTTCGCTCGAATCAATCCAGATTGAAGTCGACGGGACGGACTGAATTCAAGCGAATTAAAAATGAAGGACTTCCGCTAAAACATATCCGACATTTATTCGACTGATGGCAATTCATTTGCATGACGTTATCAATTATTATAGTGTACTGTGTATTTATATTGTTTAATTGATGCTGTTTTTTCTGAGAGATCATTCCATGTTCTCAAAGAGACTTGTATATAGGATGCGTTCCAAAAATAATGCAATTAAATTTTCCGCGTTGCTCCTATTGGTTGGAGTGTGATCAAACCATTTGGAGTAGGTAAGAGACGCTAAGCTTTACCTAAAAACCGGTCTCAGTGCTCTCAACGAGGTTCACGACGAAAAATGCTCTGGGCCAACCAGCAAAACCGACAACAATGTGGCTCGTGTTCGACAATTGTTGGACTCTGACCGTCGATTGAGTATCAAGATAGTTGCCAATGATCTGAACTTGTCATCTACTGTTGTGTAGACTCATATTTGGTCATACTATTTTTTTATGCAAGAGCAGCGCGCACATTCTCCCACAGCCCTGTAATCTTAAAATGAATACAATTGCCTTAGTCAAATAATTTTATGAAGCACACCAAAATAAACATACCTACTATCGTTACCCTCGGATCAGTATATAAAATTTAAATCATTATACCCAACTGTCTCTCGTATTGCAATTCTTTTGGCCACACAATAAGTTTCAGGGACGATAAAATAAATTAACCCATTAACACTGACACTTTATTTATTTCATTTAGATGTTATTTCGACACTCATTCTCGCCGTTTGTTAAAAATAGTGCACCCGCTATTCAATCCCCACTGATTGTTTTACTGATTTTACACAACTCGTTTCAGAGGAAGCGAATGAGAGACGAGAATAACAGAGAGAGTGGGCCACGATGGTTTGTACAACAGGAGCTTACCAACGTTTTTCCTGTAGAAATAATAATTTGAAAGAGTAAGCGTGGGCCTGCAAAGATTAAAATGTAGAAAAACCAAAGAAAGTGATGAAATAAGATGCGCAAGGTTCAGCGCCTGATTGAGCGAAATGAGTTGGGAAGGTTGCATGAAATCATATTGTCGATCAAAAGCTAGGCAGGAGAAAAAACAAGTTTTAATAACATCTATAATTTCACTTTACAGCAACTTTGGATCTTTTTCACGAGCAGTGTTATCAAAAGCGGATCCAAAAGACCATGCCCCTCCCATGGGGAATATTTTTGGCTTCGTTAACACCCTAAATCGATATTACTTATGCACCCGACGCTAGTTTAAATTCTCACAAAAGCTTTAATTAATTTAACATGAATTAAACTTTCTTTGTCAGCTATAAAGAATTTATAGGTCCCTTTAAATATCATCAAAATTATTTTTGTCCATGCTTGAAAGTTCTATTTAGAGGATTAATAGATCTACGCACTCCTAGAACGTACAACTACGGGAGGCTACACACGCACCGTTTTCACTTTTTAGTGACAAAGAAACACGAGCAGAACAAAAGGTCACGTGGCTAGTACCTATTCATTATGAGCACACATCGTGAACTGTATTTGCGTTTATTACACTAAGGATTTTCAGGCGAAACCTTTTCAAAATACTACTTATTCATGTGGCAGGAGATAAGTGAAAACACTAGTATATACATGGCACGTACACACTTGCTTATTACTGATAACCGGATTAAGGTTTCAGTACACAAGGTACAGAAATTCTTTTATGAAGGCACTTTGATGACGAAACTTGCGTGCTGAGGACACTGTGCGCAACTAATAATTAACTCAATATGAAAACTTATCACCGTTTGCTCTAATCTCTCGCAACGTGCCTTCCATTTTTGAAGAGGGAGCAGGAACTCTTTTGGCTTTCATGAATATCAAATATCACTGGAATAAATTAAACCAAATTCACACTTTAAAGGTATTCTGCCTGTTAGTGTTAGGTTTTTGGAGGACGCCTAATGAATTTTATCCGCTTCTACGTCTTGCGAAAACATTTTTTGTTTTCCCAACATTATTGCCTTTATCACGACCTCTATTGGGTAAAACACATACAAGTGGACATGTGGACAAGCTAACAAAAAATTAGGATTTAATAGAAGAGTACTTGGTTATTGTGATGAGATGGTTTAAAAAAAATGTCATCTTTCGCAGATTAGGCCTCATTTAGAACATGCTGCAAGGGCATACAATTATATGAGATCTCCACGAAGTTGGATAGATTGCCGAATTGTGAAGTGATAAACTTATTAGCGTATCCAAAACATTAGAGCTAGGCTGGGAAACAGTGACGGGGTGAAGGTTAAAATACAGATTAAATCTCTTGCATAGATTGGAAGGAGATCTCTTTAGCAGTGGTGCTGAAAATGTATTATTACCCCCATCGTGCTACGGTAGGACAGATAATCCTAGTAAAATTAGAAAGATTAAGCGTAGAACAGAGAGATTTCTGATGTTATTTTTCCACGAACGATAAGGGTGATAATAATAACATTGTTCGACCGCGATAGGGTGTAATGTTCGGGTAAAATAATCTTATATGTATTCACCCTCTGCCACACACCCTGGCGGTGGCTTGTAGGGCATATATTTTTTTTTTTTTAGGTAATCTACCGGTTAAGGTAGGTTTTTGGATGGACCCAACTATCAAATAAACATTTTGTGACTCCCCACCTAGCAAACTAATCTATATCAGGTCCCTCTTCATCTCGGTGTACTTCTTTCCTCCCTTCATCTCGTCTAACATCCCTATCCTGTTCCTACCCTTACCTCGCTTGCCCAACATTCTTCCCTCTATTACCCTCTTTAACATTCCACTACCGCTCAATACGCCCTTCATCCATTTTTCCTGCCTCCATAGGATTTCTCTCAACAAACCCCTCTCCTCCCCCACCATTTCTAGTACTTCCTCATTTGTTTTCCTTTCGGTCCATTTCACCTTTTCCATTTTTCTCCACACCCACATTTCAAAAGCCTCCAATCTACGTCTATCCTCCTGCTTCAGCGACCACGTTTCCGCGCCGTACATAGCTACGCTCCATATCAGAGTTTTTACGAGTCTTGTCTTAACATCCCTACTCAACGTCCCCGTCATCAACTCCCTCCTCCTTGAGAAAGCCTCCTTGCCTAGCGCAATTCTTCTCCTTACGTCCCTACCACTTTGACCGTGTTGGTCCAAAACACTTCCGAGATATGTAAACTGTTCTACCTGCTCTATTTTTTCCCCTCCTATTTTAATATTTAGCTTAGCCTTTTTCTTTCTGGAAAATCGCATAACCTTTGTTTTATTAATATTTATTCTCATCCCATATTTATCGCACTGAACCTCCAATTCACTCAACAATGCTTGCAACCCCTTGGCTGACTGAGCAACTAATGCTTGGTCATCAGCAAACCTAACCGATTTTACGAATTCCCCTCCGACTTTCATTCCTACCTCCAGTTCTTCCCATGCCTCTTTAATCATTTCCTCTACATATACGTTGAACAGTACCGGTGACAATGGGCAACCCTGCCTTACACCTCTTCCTAACACTGCCCATCCGGACTCTCCGTTCCCCACTCGCACCTGAGCAGTCTGAGACATGTACAGGTTGCAGATCAGTCTCCTGTCCCTCCAATCCATTCCTATTTTCTGCAATACACGCATTAATTTTTCCCAATTCACTCTATCAAACGCTTTTTCGAAATCTACAAAACAGGCAAAAACGTCCTGATTGTATTCTATATTCCTCTCGACTAGTGATCTCATAACTGCAATGGCATCACGCGTACCTCTTCCTTTCCTGAACCCAAACTGATCATCCCCTAAGTAATCATTTGCCTTACTCTCTATCCTTTTGTTGATGATCCTGAGAATAACTTTAGCTGCGTGGGATATCAAACTAATTGTTCTGTAATCCTCACATGACGAAGCCTTTGCCTTTTTTGGAATAGCAACTAACACCGATCTCACAAAATCTTCCGGCCAGATTCCTTCCTCATAGATACTACGAATCAGTCCATATATGGCCTTCTTCCCACCTTTCCCTAACCATTTCAACATTTCTACAGGAATATTGTCCACCCCCACAGCCTTATTTGCTTTCATCTCCTTTAATGCCCTTTCTATTTCATCGTCGAGTATGCCTGGACCTAAGCTATCTTCTTCTACGTCATGTTCCTTTTCTATGTCTAACCTTGTCGGCCTAAGTTCTTTACCATACAGTGTTTCTATATATTCCTTCCATCTCTCTTGGATTTTTCCTGGTTCAACTATTATCTTACCCCATTTATCTTTAACTGTTAGCACACATCTTGCCTTCTTACTTCCCGATAATAACTTAACCTTGCTGTATAGAGCACCAATTTCACCCTTCTTCTGTAAACTTTCCATATCCTCGCATTGCGTTTTCCACCATTCTTCTTTGGCTTTATTTGTGGCCCTTCTCAATTTATTGTTTAACTCTTTGTACTTCATTTTGCCTAACTCTGTGTTTACATTTTTCCATCTTCTTCTCTCATCCATCTTTGCAATCATCTCCTCCGTTACCCATGGTTTCCTTATCCTTTTCCCATTAACGGTTCCTATAGTGTCTTTAGCGGCTTCCAATATCCCTTTCTTGATACATTCCCATTTTTCTTCGATAGTACTCAGTTCTTTACCGTCATCCATCATTTTCTCTATAGCCTCCTGATACTCCTTCCTCGTTAATTGATTTACTGCTTCTAAATTCCATTTTTTAGCCCGCCGCTCTTGCCTTATCTTCTTGAAACGAACATTACATTTCATAACAACTAAATTGTGGTCAGAGTCCGCATCCGCTCCTGGGAAACTGTGCGAATTTATCACACTGTTCCTAAACCTGTGCCTAACCATAATATAATCTAACTGATACCTTTCTGAGTCACCTGGCATTTTCCATGTATACCTACGCCTTTTGTGGTGTCTAAACCATGTGTTAGTGATGACTAACCCCTGTCTCCTGCAGAATTCAATTGCTTTCTCCCCGCGTTCATTCCTCGTGCCTAACCCATAGTCCCCCACCTCACCACCATCTCTTCCTTCGCCTACCGTCGCATTCCAATCCCCCATCACTATCAAATGTTTCCCTGCAGGAACACTCGCTATGATATCCTCTAACTCATCATACATCCTATCGACTTCTTCCTCCTTGTGGTTGCTCGGTGGCATGTATACCTGAATAATGACCAAGTTCGTCGGCTCTGCTTTAATCTCTACGAGTAAAATTCTATCTGTCGCTTGCTCTATGCTGACTACGCTTCTTCCTACCCCTTTATTTAAGATTACGGCAACCCCTCGTTGGCTCTCGTCCCCGCCGCTGTATATTACTCTATAATTGTCACTCCAGTAATCCCCGCTATCCTTCCATCTCACCTCGCAGAGGCCTAAAACATCTATGTTACCTCTTTCCATCTCTCGCTTAATATTTTCTAATTTGCCTCTCCTAAACATTGTCCTGACGTTCCAGGTTCCTATTCTAACTACTTTCGTCTTCTTCTGCATCTTCTGTCCTGCTGCTGTTATTTCTCCCCCGCAAGGATTTCGTGGGATGACGACCGCGGAAGCCTTGCCTCCCCCGCTGCCGGGCACGACACACGGCCCCTTGGGCCGAGTCCCGCAGTTGCCAGGACTCAATTTCTGTTTTGCGTCCATCATATTTTCTTGGGAATGATAATTGAGGTGGTTTCCCGTTGCCTTCCTCAATAGTGTTTTTAACGTGACACCATCACTTAATGGCCGCCCCACTGGGGTCAGATGCCATTGCAGCCGCCTCACTGAGGAACAGACGCTGCGTGGACTACCTTTCGTCTGGCTCCTAACCTTCGACCTATCTGGCATGGGTGACCCTTCCAGGAGTAATTATTATTACTCCCGCCAGCACAGCTCTAGGGGTCATCGGAACACACAAGCCCTTCCACCACGACAAGGTTGTAGTCCATGGGAGGGGTAGGGCATATATAAATAAATAAATTGCCGTTATCCCTTCATCGTAGCTTCTGCCTACCTTCATTCTGTCTAAAAAAGCCTGGTCACTAGTCTTAAAAAATCCCTTTCTCCACTCCGATCACTCAACGTTCTCCCTTCTATCAACTACACACTTCCTTTCAACATTTCCTCCACCCACTTTCTATGCCTTTCTCGGAATTCCCCCCGTAACTTTCTCTTTTCGCCCACCCTATTTAATACTTCCTCTCTGAACAGTTTGAACACATAAAATAAAATACATTAATAATGTCTATTAAAAAATGAAATTCCAACGGTTGCCAGTAGTTACTGATTACACTAACGTCTGGTGGCCTGGCAGCAAACTGCTAGTTACTCCTTCGCGTCGACTTGTGAGGTAAAATGTGGGCGTACGTGTATGAATATTTCGGGGTTAACACGCTCTCCTGAGCATGAACGTTCTTACTCCACCTCCGCTACGCATTGCACACCTGAGTATTGCTCATTTAAATCAAATTCAATTTCATAACCTTCCCGCCTCCGTGGAAGCGAAAATATAAACGGACAGAAGCAAAACGCGGGGGAAGAAAGGAGGAAAAGTTCACTCGCGCGAAAATATTTTCACCCAAACAGGAAACTTGAAGGGCAGGAAAAGAAAAAACGCAGGTTGGCAAAAAAAATCGCCCGGTGTGTAGCATGAAGTCGCGGCGGGTCGTTGACTCTCCAAGGAAACCAGCGCCGATGTTTTGATTATTGAGGCCGCTCACTGTTTGGCCTCTTTGCCTCTCCCGGCTCCTCACTCCACTTTCGTTTTTTCCCTTCGCGAATTAAAATAACAGTCTTCTGTGTTGCATAATCGCTGCTCCCGCGGACAAGTCCACGAGAGGACACCCGAAACACGCGCGAAAAATATTCAAGCCACCTTTAATTGTGGCGGACGGATCTGACATTAAAAGTGACGTTCATAAGGCATAATACGTTGATTAAATGAAGAACACAATGTACTTTTCCACTGTTCCCGGTGGAAAAACTACGTTCTTCATTTAATGAATATGAGCTTCCACAAATCTCAGCCAGAAACAATCGAATACACAATAAGTTACACAACACAGGAACACGCAGAATTCCTTTCGCACCCCTAATCATCTTCAGAGAGTGATGGCCTTTTGAATGCGCTCTCCGTCTATTATTTTACATATTAATTCATATATATACTTCAAAAAAAGTTAAGTAGCTCGCATTTATCCGTACAATAGGGTCAACAGAGGAGAACTTATAAACTAAAATTAAATTACTTCAAAAAATACATGTCTAAGACAAAAAAATGCAAGTTCGCCACATATGAGCACGCAACTGCAGAAATACTGGCAATAATATGTACCTTTTATTAGCGAGTGGATGGTTGATTATGCTTAGTCAAAAATTTAAAGTTATTAGTGCCGGTTTGCAGCTACTTACCTACATATATTTGAGAATTCCCCTTTTCTGAGGTTCTGACATAGATTTTATTTCTTGTGTCATTATCGACGGTGCAGGCGTTCAACTCCACATATTTTTTCCCCTACTTGTTCCGTCAAATATACCTACTCTTTCCCTGCCTCGCTTCCCCAGCAATCTCTTTCACCCTGTCACAGTCCTCGAAACCTCAAGATACCCAGAACCCACCCATTCGGCCTCCTTTGAATTTCTCCCAACAGATTTTTTCTCTTCCAATACCTTTCCTACGACTTTATCTTTCGTCCTTCTCCACACTCAAACATAAAAGTTCTCCAATGTCCCTCCATAAGTACCCCAAACTAATCGTCTCGCCTCAATGACCAAGCTTAAGATATTAATAGGTTCCACGAATAAAGCGTTAATCAATCTCTTCTTTGCACCTTTACTAACGGTCCATGTCATCAACATACTCCTCTTTGTAAAACCTACTTTTCATTACGCAAAGTTTCTTATGTCTTTACTACTTTTTCCAACTGCTTGCACAACACTTCTCCTAAATATGTGAGCTGTTCTACCTGATATAGTTTAGGCCCCCAATTTAAATTTTTGTCCAAGCCTACTTTTTTCCGAAGAACCTTGTACCCATTGTTTTCTTTTCTCACCGATCCCCTCATTCCAGAACCGATCACACCAATTCTCTAATACGCTCAGCGATAGTGGAATAATTTCATTTATATGACATAATCGACGAACACTAAACTAATTCAATCGCGGAATGTAATTAACATGGGGCAAGACAGTGAGTAAATAATATGATAAAGGTAATTTGCGACAAGGCTATTTAGGTCTTTTGTTTGGTACGGTATGCGCTTGTTAATTATAGTGCCGAGGGAGGGAATTGGATTCAAAACTACGGAACGCATAAAAAGCCGACCATTTCGACAACCCCAATTGAAACTAGAGACCTCACTGTAGCGCCGACTTAATTAGAGCATCTTCTCTCAAAGCCTCGAGAAGAGACTCTTCCTCGCATTGCGACACGTACGTCGGTACGTCCTCACCTCGAGAGCCAATGGAAAGCAAAAGCGGTCGACGTCTAAGTCCCCGGATATCGCTTTCTCGTCGCACTAATTAGATGCGCGGAATGCAAACAGATGAGCATCAATCCCTCTTCCTCCTCACAGGCAAAACAAAAGCGCCTCGAAATAAATGTGCGGGTCGGGACGCGTTCTTGTGTCCTCCGGAGTCCCGTCGTAGCGGCCCTATCTCACCCAGAAACCAAGGACGACGTCCGGTACGCGAGACAGGAAAATTATTAACGCTGCACGAATAAAATGAAATGTCAGTTTGATAAAAAATAATACTCCACAAGGTTTATTCGCTTTTTTATTTAAAGAATAATGAAATAGGTGTGTATGAACAGCCTTGTTTGAAAAAAATTGAGCAAATATTAGCGAGCGCATTGCTCGAATCCATTGCTTTCAATTCCCATCAGAATTCCCTGCATAATATCACATCTGCAGCTGATCTATAGCAGCAGTTTTTCTCTTTTCGCTTGACTGTATTTCTTCTGTCTATGTTTGCCTTTGAAACTTCCTCGTTTTTTAGCCTAATAACCCATGCGTCAGTTTATTTTATCCATTATCCAAAATCATCACATCCCAAATGCTTTCAGATTCCCTCTACCCCTCGCCAATATCGTCCATTTCACTGCTTAGGTGATACCTTTCCGCAGGTAACACTGAAGGAAAATTATCTCAGTTGCCATTACTTACGGAAGAGAGCCCGGATAACTCAGTCGGTAGAGCATTGGGGTTTTAATATAAGGGTCCAGGGTTCAAGTCCCTATTCAGGTAGTAATTTTGAGAAGGAAATTTTTCGGATCAAGTCTGTAGGTTACCTAAAACATTTACGCTTCTTCATTCAAGGTTTTAATATATCCACATTATAATGTTATCAGATCAGACTGTCTAGTAAAGATCAGAGAAAATGGAATTCTTATCTGTCATCATTTTACTTCCGTTTTTGCATTTTTCGTCCCACATAATTTGCCAAAACAGAATAATATTCACGAAATGGACACCGTTCTTTATCCTACCTATCATTTTATTGAGTGTTCAATTCTGAGTTTTTTTTAATTCTTCATAAATGATTAATTCTCATGTATTCTAAAATTAATCGAATTTCTATGGCTGGAACCACTAGACGGCCTGACGTAAAGCAAAATGAGATGGTGCATATGCAATTCAATCTACGTAAATGAAAGTTCTATTAAATTACAAGTTGTCTTCGGGCTTGCACTTAGTATCGTTTCGCAAAACTACATATCAGCCAATCACTTAATTACAAGTTGTGACAGCCATCAACTGTAACACAATGGGGCAATTGAATTCACGATCTGAGATTACATATGGGAGTTATAAGGGTACGTTATAAGTAGTGAGCGTAAGTCACTCAACGGGAAGTTCCCCGTAGTAAGGAAGGCGTACGCAGTATTTCACAGCTCCAATATCGACTCTAATATACCGATTTATAAATAGTATGATTATCCATGTTGATCAACTGACATTAAATTATATATGTCATGGACCAATTGATGTCAACTCTGGTTGCTCGGTTCCTGAGAAACCTGATGACAAGACTAGCTCATCGGGATCCTGAGAAGCAAGAAGACCCCCTGATTAGTCCGACAGCCAAAAATTGCTATTTATAAATCTTATTAATATTAATATATAATCAAAAATTTATAAATCCATAATTAATGCACTAATTCTGAGTTTGAATGAAAGGACGTTTGGATGGTAAATGTTGGAGTGCAACGACTGTCGCAAAGAGTGAGGTATTGTGGAAGAGTCTTATTGTAAATTTAATAATGTAGTTGGAAGAAATGTATTATGCTGCTACGGAAATTAGGACATTAACTATGTTAAAAAAAAGATTCGTTTACGAAGATGAGGACTCTGACGTGGGTGAAGATTCATCAAATACGTCAGTAAGGACTACTGTAGGGTGCGGTAACATAACATCCTCTTTCTAAAGGGGTTTTGCTTTATTAAAAAGGAAGTTATGCCGCCGCACCCTGTATGTAGCGTAGGGCTGTATGTATGTACGGCTACCTAGACTGGTCTTTGAGGAAAGTGGATGAGCGTATGGAAGAGAACGGTAAACATTAGCTTATTTTGAGTAAAATAGAACTAGAGTTCTTATTATTGTTAAAGAAAGAGAGAAACATGCTTTAGAAAATTCAGAGAAGGTGTAGAAAACGAGGACGTATAATGTAATTAATGCATTATCAATGTGATTTATGAAGCTGTACTGACATAAAATGCAACATGCGACAGAGGGAAAATAGAGCAAGCATTTTAGAAGAAATTAATGAATTGGAGGGGATGAAATTGTGAAATTAAGAAGAAAACAGTTTAAAAGGAATGTTGCTTCTATGACGAGTGATTGTTTAAGAAATAACGTCGTACTTTTCAGTGTGACAATTTTCAGAGACAATGCAGAAGTCAATCTTAATCGGTACACTATCCAATGACAGTAGTGATTATTTGTATTTAACGCAAAATAACGTCTAATGTCACGGTGTCATCTTCTGTTAAAAGAAGGCCCTGTTTTGGAAAATATATAATAAATATAGCACTGATATCAATGCTGCGCTGTAATGCCTCAATATGGCGCCGAGCTGTCCTGCATGATTGTTTGGAAGATAGAAACAGCTTCAAAGAAGAGATAATTCAACAAATTCCACTGAAATTGAATCCTTAAGAAATTCAATTAATAATACATACAACAGAACACTATTTAAGTGCACCTGGATTTAATTGAGTACCGCAAAGTTTTCTGCCTAAGGAGATTTGTACAGTCAAGAAAAAGAACGGTAAAAACTTATCATGACTATATTTTATGAAAAAATTTTATTACAGCATTAATTATTTATGTGCTCGCTTTCCGAGAAAAATCATTTTGCCTTATTTTAGCTGCTCGTTTGAATATCTAATAAAATCGTGTTCAGAATTCTGAGCCCTATAATGAAATTAATTCTAGGGCAAGATAAAATTCCAAAAATTTCATTGATGCGAAGTAATTCCATTATTTTAACCATTACTGAGATTTGCGACTAAAGGACAGCAGGACAAGTATTCTTCTTACAAGACGAAACAAATGGAACAATTAATTTGATTCACGAAAAATTCGAATTGGAAAGAGAAATAGCAATGTTTTCTTTATCCTAACCATTTGTATCCTCTGTTGACCAACAACGATATTCCACTCGTATAGTATATTCGTATATTGTCTGATTAATGTCTTCCTTTTCTGTTCTGTATCGGGTATAAAGTATCGAGAATACCACATATCTAGGTGTATACAAAATACTGATAACAGAGATGACTATAAATCTTAGTTAAATCCACTTAATGATTTATTGTGACCTGGATTTAGTAGGGTCGTATTAATAAATCACGAAGTGGAGTTAACTAAGTTTTTTGATTGCATCCATGATGGATGACTTCCGCAAAATGAAGATTGAAACATTTTCCCCGTTAAATACTAATAACTTTTGGCTAATCCACTGCTCGAGGTATCGAGAGGAATACGATTGAGAGTTTTCCATTTTCGTGCAATTGTACAAAATGTGTAGAAACTCATCACTGGCCATGCACGCCTCCTGTCTAATGTGGTGCTCATCCGTGGTGTCAACTTCGTACAAGTAAATTTGCGTGTACGTAGGTTGGCGATCCCCTGATGAATACATATAGTACATCTACGTAATAATGCATCACACTAATCAAAACATACGGGACGCAATGCTATCATGTATATCCAAAAAAATCGTGTTCAATACTCTCAATTCATCATTATTTAACTATTTGAAGTGTTTAATCCTGTCATTTGCTGCTTACTTTCAGTGAGTTGTTGCCGAACAATGTAATAAATAAGGAAAATATTGTCGCTGCTGAGAAACAGCTTATGGCATAGAGAAAAACTCACACATTTATGGACGATTCATTACTCTCATTTATCAAATTTCGCAGGGATCTAACGCCATTTCGACAATCTCTTTAATTAGCCATATCGGTCATAAAAATCGGATGTTCAGCCTTCCTCGATTTTTCACTCGCAAAAAGCTCATCATGACATATTAAACATGATAGATTTTAGCCACTTTTTCAAAAAGTCCATTTAAAAAAACACAAACAAATACGTAATTCCATTAAAATGTATTCGATAAACAGTTGAGCACGTGCTTACTAAGGTCTCCATTTACATGATGTGTGAAATTCATACGTCAGGGGAATCCTGACATGTGAATTTCACACATCAGGATTCCCATAAAGTTCCTTACTGAAGATCTTTGACTCGAAAAGTCACGCAGCTGGGTGTGACTAACATCACGGGAAACCAGGTTGCATTAGTATGCTCAAGTCGATTGATTGATTACCTCAAAATATATGTTCTAAAAGTTTGGACCCATTCAAATAGACGTCCGTGAAGACAAATCTCAATGCTCCGTTGACAAAAACCTATCCCTTGCACATTTCTTCTTGCCATTAAATAGATAAATAGATCTGCTTACAACATTTATGATTTTTCTAAGTAAAACAATATGTAATGAAGAAAATTCTATGCTACAAATAGGATATTTTTTACAGGGCTCGTAAGTTGACTAGAAGCTTCGATAACATAGCCCATGATTTGGAAGAAAAGTAGTATCGTGAGTAGTAGTCCAAGGCCAGATAAACGGGCACGCGGAGTAATGAGCGTAATCACTGAAATGTTCCGCGGGGTCGTCGATATAATCCATCTTCCATCAGAACGAAATACGATCTCGCCACTCTCCTCCCTCGCACACGGAAAGTCTTGGGAGAGATCATCTCAAGGTGAAGATATCACATTTCCCCATTCCTCCCCCCTTTGTCTCCGCCTTTAAAGCGATGTTAACGCGACCTTCGAGGATTCCCCCGGACTCTCCAGCAGTTTCAAAATGCCAGCGAACTTTTATTTTCGCGAGTATTTTCCTGAAGTAGAGGGGGCAGCACTTTTAAAATGCCCCCAAGGTCTCGTTGTGATGCCACCCCCGGGATACTAAGAGCGGAGAGAGATCTTTCCGGGAAAAGACGATGCCCACAGTCCCGCGAAACCAAACCTCGCTTCTTCGTGCGCAAACGATCGACTCTTTAATGTGACTTCGGGGTTGAATTCGCGAGGCGCTGGAAGTATTTTCATTACTTTAATGTGTATCACATCATTATTGAGACATCATGGTTAATCTTCAGTATTACCTTTATAACATTACCGATTAACGGTATTACCTATATTCCCTAAACATACTAATTCATGAAATACTATAATGCAAATGGCGGATTACAAAACATGACCCATCGTTGCCATGAAAGTTTTAAGTGTTTGGGAATAAATAAATATTCATCGCTTGTAAAAATCATTCATCAGATTACATTTAGTCAACATAGTATATCGTATTCTAATCTTGAATAAGTCAATTTTTGCCCTGTTTAGTTATAAACTGTTAACTGTGCTTCTTTGGTACCTAAAACATATTCCTTTGTCCATAAATTGAAAAATGCTTTGACAAATGCAAAACGTATATGATTGAAGGAGCTATTTTCCCTTCATGATGAGAAATTATAAAATGTCGAATTTGAAATGTTGATATTTCCTGAGATAAGTTGCGTTAAAATAATTATGATGAAAGAAGACACTTTGATTTTCCAAATAGAATTTTTTTATTAAGACCTAGGTTTCGTTACAGCGTAATATCTTCAGGTAAATTTAAAAATTTTGAACATTTTTTTCCCAATTTACCTGAAGATGTTTCGCTGTAATGAAACCTAGGTCTTAATAAAAAAATTCTATGCGGAAAAGCAATGTGTCTTCTTTCACCATGTTATGCCTGAAAATGTGCCCTTTAAAGTAATTACATAAATACTCCCAAATGTGTGCATATGCCCATAGCTACATCATCAAAAATGTAACGTTACGAGTGATGCTCTCCGTATATTTATGACATAAATATAATGTTTAAGGGTTCAATAAGTATTCTAAATCATTCTTCACTACCAATTTTAGGGTTAGACATGAAAATCATGTCTTACAGGAATTTATTAATTCCATCATTTTTAAGCACTCACATTTATTCACATACGTGGGTGGCCTGAAATGTTTCCGGCTTAAAAAATTTCAGAAAATTTCAAAAAATGTCTTGTATCTTTGTTAGATCGGAAACTTTTCAGACCATCCTTGCATATACATGTTGCTTCCCGGGTATAAGAATGTGTGGGAATGAACATGCATTTTACTGGAACAAAAATTAGCCAGTTTCAATGCTGTTTATTCAAAAAGATAGGTTAATATTTCATGCCTAAAGTATTATATTTTAAAAGTACCATCATCAACAATAAGATCTCATTTTAGAGACCCTTACCCAAAAGGACGAGTTGGCTAGAAACTAGGGAGGTAATCCAGTAATTATGGCATACAAGGGATAATCTCTTTTAAGAGACGCTTTGGTGAAATTTTCCGAATATCCGGCTTAAAGGTATCTTGACCTTAAGTCAAGACGGCAGCGTCAGCAGGTGGGCAAACTCAGGGGAAGGGATCGGGAGGAGGAGTCAGCAATTACCCCTTGACCGTAAATTTCCATTTTTTTCAATGGAAAAAATGAAGACAATAGGCAGCGAAGTGAGTGCATCATCGAAAGGGAGGCATTTTCTCCTCTCCCTTCCGTGCCTAAGTAAGATACTATATCCTCCGCCATTGATTTAAGAATCGTAACTCCACGACGAAGGTCACGGGATGAAATTCCCCCGTGACTTATTTCTTCTCGAAGGGAAAAACAACACAATACACTTACATCTTCTTCCTCTTTGTTTGAGATTCTTTGGATTACTGTGCGTCGTTTGGAAACATCAAATCATCATGAATGTCCGAAAGCAAGAGGAGTTTGGAAACGTCTGCGTGCAGCCAGGGGAGAAAGGGTCATGACAATGTAATATACAAATCAAGAAGCGAATGATCACGGGGGTAAACGAGAGGAGAGGATAGAAATTGCTACATAAGTAAATTTACAAAGAAATTCGTACAGACGAATGCAAAGGGTACTTGATGAGGAAAAATCGAAACTTCAGGAATGAATAGTCATGACAAAAAAGGATTTTAAATACATGTGACTAGCGCATTAATTTCTACATAAATTATTTATATCAATTTTTAAAAAAATGTTGATACACTCTTGCAGGGATATTTTAAGATCTAGATTCTTCAAGATACGAGGGTAGGCTGAAAACTAAAGCAAACATAATTGCACACCACAAACAAATTGACCTTCAGAAACACTTCTGGTGGCATGTGGAAGTAATATTCCCCTCAACACGCATGCGCAGGTTTGAGGTCGTTACATTCATCCAGTGTATTTTGAGAAGCGGAAGTATGGAGACGTGCTATGTCAACGCGAGTGACACTAAGTGCTATGTCAACGAAAGGTACTTCTAAAACAAATGTTTCTGTTAAAATTTATTTCCACCACTGATATTTTTCATTTTTGAGGCTTTTATACTTGATTCCATCATGGCATTCTTGAGCTGAGGGTTGAGACCCTTCGCCTTCCTCAATAGTGTTTTCAACGTGACCCCTTGGAGCGCAGTTTTACACGACACGGAAAAATGATCATTGAAGCATGATGGTTGGCATGGATTGGAGGCTTTTAAAATGTGGAAAAGGATGGCAAAGGTGAGGTGGAGTGAAAGGAGAACAAACGAAGAAGTGGTAGGCATGGTGGGGCAGGAGACTGTTTTAGGGAGAAATTCAAAGGAGGTAGGAAAAATGGATGCATTCTGATTGCAATGGGATGTTGAAGACTGTGATGGAGGGATAACGTTAGGCAAGCAAGGAAAGGATAGGAATAGAGTAGGGATATTGGACGGAATGAAGGGATGGAGGAAGTGCGCAGAGATGAAGGGGGGTTTATTGTAATGTGCTATGTTGGGTTTGGTTTTGTTAGGAGAGCCAAGGGAATTGACGCTGTACCGTTTGGTGAATTGTGCCCATACAAAAAACTACCTCAACCGGTAGATTACCAATAATACGTAACTTAATTACGTCGTTAGTATTAAAGGTTTATTTTCAGTTTATTTACTGATAAGATTAAAATATGTGAGAGCGAAAAGATAAGAAAAGTGGATGCAGAACATTTGGAATGGAAAAGAAATGTTGAAGATTGCAGAGAATAGGTAGGAGAGGTGAGGGGAGGATAGGAATGGGAATCAATTTTAGGCAGAAGGAATACGTAGTCTGCCCAATAAATAAGCGAATTGGTGCAATCTGGCGGTCATGACGCGGACTATAGTCCCGCCCACTAGCGGCGCTAGTTGCCTGAGATCCAATGAGCCGTCTGTGCTTGGCGGATCGTCGAGCTGTGCGTATGGTGCCAGTTATGTTAGTTTCTCTTGTCCATGTTTTTACTGTTTGTCGAAAATGGAAATTGACGAAATCACGGAGCGACGAATCAACATCAACTTTTTTGGTGAAATGCGGTAAAAATTATCAATAAATTACTGAAATGTTGACAGCTGTTTACGGTGATAATACTCTGAAGAAAACATCCGTATGTTTAACAAATCTATTTTGGGGGGAAATATACTGCGTCGTAAAACATTTGGAAAGGCATATTTTACGACCGCAGGTCTTAAAATTTAGTTAACTGACAAGAGTGGAAACGCATACTTGACAGCTAAGTCAAACTGTTCCTTTATGCGAAAGATATGTCGTGTTTTGCGTAATGATGAGTAAGGAGAATATGACGTGGAGTTTTTTTTTCAACTCGTGGAGTTTTTCTCTTATTCATCTCAATGATTAGTGAAATCCGATTCTGTGGCTGACTTCTCCACGACTGTGGGCCAAAGCACCATATAGTAATTAGTATTGCTTCCAGGAGAACCGCAAATCAATCGGTTGACATTTTAATTTTGCTAAAAAAAGGGATATCACTTTTATTTCATTCATAAAAGCGATGTGTTGCGTTGGAAGTTATCTGCCTTCTCCCTTTGTAAATCTGTATCTGATATGAAAGTATCTATCAAAGGACACAAGTAACCTCTATCGTAGATTTGACCTTATATTTCCTCCGAAAATTCTTGAAGTACATATTTATTCATGTGTGGCTTGTTTCACTACATGCAATATAGATTTACCTATTTACAGTAGACCTATCAACAGCATCGTCACCATAAACAGCTTTTTAAACGACGATGAATCTCAGTTGTAGTCACTTTTTCGACAGTTAACCATTCGATAACAGCACGCTGTTTAACTGGCGTTGACATGGCACTAGAACACGTCTCTATGCTTCCGCTTTTCAAAATACACTGGATGAATGTAAAGACCTCAAACCTGCGCATGCGTGTTGAGGGGGAATGTTACTTCCACATGCCACCAGGAGTGCTCCTGAAGGTAATTTTGTTTGTGGTCTACAAGCATGTGTGCATTAATTTTCAGCCTACCCTCGTATCTTGCTAATAATATCTTGCTAATCTATATCTTGCTAATCTATAAAGAGTTCGCGCGTGTTTTAAGCTGAGCCACATCATTCACCCCTAGTCCCGATGAAAAAATTGGCATACCGTATAACTTGAAGGTAGCTCGTAAAACGCAGAAATTTCTAACGTTACCCCACTGCTCAAAGCCGCAATTCAAAGCACAATGGATAGGTGATCGACTGAAATTTGTTCCCAGCAACCCGATCTCCAGGACAGTCAACGCCTCATGAAAAGATGCCCGCAGGTGCACACGTCCGTGAGTTTTTTTTGCGACAGCGTGAATGCATTACAAAAAGAAAACAATTGATTTGAGCATGCTGGACCACTTTCAAAAACATCAACGCTTTCCATATCGTCCACGCTCATTCTTCTTAGCATTCCGAGACGATTATGTTTTTATCTCCACCAGGTCGCTTAGGTTTGACGAGCGGTGTCACAGTTGAAGAAAGCCTTTAATATTCGGTTTCGTCCAGCAGAAATTTGGGTCATCTCTAAGTACTTCCATTGCATCGAAGAACGCACAAACTCGACGTAAGATTCATTCGACTCGGCTCTTTGGTCACGCGGTATTTTGATTACGTCTCTCCTTCGAAGGAGTCTCATGTCCCAGAAACGTTTCGAAAGGAGAACAGGAAATCGCAAGGTAAAATACTTATATGACTGAAATGAACGCACGCAATGAGAAACCGAGAGAGAAGTCGAATATCTTAACTCTAAATAAAAGAAGAAGGTTCGTCATTCGCTACGAGAGCCATAAAAATATTTGCATACTCAGTTCATAAGGATGCGGTTTTAAAAATATGTCTAACTTCCTCTGAAGGAAAAAGATATCAAGACTGCAAGCACTCCAATGATTTCGTCCACTCTATCAGTATGATTTTTGCAAATATACTTTTTTAAGATGTGCACGTCCGGGAATGTTGCCTCATGCAATTGCATCCGATTAAAATAATTCAACTTTCAAATATTATTTCGTTATATTTCGAAAAATGTTTAAATAAGATATCGTATTCTATCTTGTAATGTTTTAATCGCAAAATTCAATGATTAATTAAGAAGCATAAAAATTATTTTTTTAACATCCTTGGCAACGCCTACATTACGATACAAATATAAACTTGTCAACGTAGTTGGCAAATTTAAATTTCATTCGTTTTTGGTGTCATTTACAGCACCTCCCCTTAATGTTCGCTTCATTTATGTAATTCGGTAACATGTCGTGCCTTGGAATATATCCAATTAAGTTCTCTAATCTTTCCGTGGCCTTCAAATGCCATCGAAGTATTTCTTCGTTTGTTATTCTGTAAATCACTTTTATTTTCAGCATTCTCCGTCAGCAACAATTTTCTCTATTCTGATACTCCTATCGTCAATGTCTCACATCTTTTGAACAGTAAACTCCATATATGTGTTTGTTAACTGCTTTCTTAGGTCTAGACTAACACTATTTATTGTTAGTAATTATCTCTTACTTTAGAAATCCCTCTTCGACCTCCCGATTCTGTTTACCGTATGTTGTTCATCTCATCGTTACATAGCAATTACTTATACAAACAATCATGTCCACACTAATGGATTTGAATTCTTTTGACGATTTTATCTTAGGTATACATTTATCTCCCCTAATGCTTCAGATTTTTTGTCGTGCATCAGCGAAAAAAATTTCTTCGTAGTGAAAACGATCACTGTATCCATGGAAGATCAATATTCTTACCTTCCTCCCATCATTCCTGACGGAAAGTGATCGCAAGCTGGAGTCAAAGCCCGACATTTAAATGATCCACTTATTTTCCTACCTTTCGCTGGCGGAAGAAACTCGTGACGTTGGGCGGTACCACCGACCCAGCGACATAAATGGAACAATGCACTGCTCCAGATGAACTTCCATGAACTCTGAATCACTTCGACTTGGTTCTAGGCCAAAAGGTATCCGCTTGCAATCAAAAATGACATTAAAATTAGCCCAACCGCATTTTGCAAACCCTCACCCCCCCCCACCACCACCACCAACCCTCCCTATTTAGAACGCCTCAAGGAAGTCAGCTCTCACCTCACAAAGAGCGGCGCATTTTATTAAAATGTTTACCCGAGAACCGAGCCCCCATTCGTCGCAAATTTAAAGGCATGACTTAAAATTTTAAAAATAATAAGGAAATATGTAGATGATATTTTAATTTTTTTCAAATAATTTCTTCAATGTCGGAAGTATTGTTTAACTAAGATAAAACGTCAACCTTTCTTATATACCCTGACTAGCAACCATAGATATTTATATGGATGAAACTATTTTAAATACCTCAGCGTACTTTTGCCAGTCAAAACATTGTCATCGTTTGACATATTTTAACAATTATTAACGTTAAAATACCTTGCCTGACAACAAGAGTTGTGCAACGTTAGCATAAAAAGGACACCTTAATTTCCTATCACGCTAGCGTACTATAAAAAGAGTCGCTTCAAACTAAACATTTAGGGATGGTTAAATTATTTCTTGTTGAGAGCCAATAAAGAAAACTATTGTTGTCTCGCGAATGGGGAGACGTGAACCACATTTCTTGTGGCACCTGATATTGGCATATAAATTAACGGGAAAAATACGAAAGTGATTTTCAAGAGTTTCAACAGTATCTTAAGTGAGTTTTACGGTGTCCCTTGGTCTATTTCATTCTGGTGACACGGCCAATAACGCCCCGGTGAAGCAATTGCCAATAATGAATAGTCCTATTAGTTACTTTATTCGTATTTATCTCGTACTTAGTAGTTTGCGAAGGATAAATAAAGGAAGAAACTTGTGTAACACATTGAAACTGAGAGAAAGCAAATTCAACTGGGATGCCTATAAGATAACTTACCGTAAACAAAAGAAAGCGGTATTTGGCGAAAAAAATTCGATCGATCCAATATGCAAGGTGAATAATGGAAAACAAGGGAGGAGTACTAAGATTAACATTAAGAGATATCAAGAGATGAAATGAATTAGCATGAATATCAACAAGAGATGAAAAATAATTAGCAGAGTTGATAGTAGAATAGAAAAAATTAATTGGCTACACAAAACGCATTATGTGAATTTTAACTGATTACGAAAATAAAACCTCTAAATATGGTGCTTACTATGCAACTCGAGCATGTACACAATTCCACATGAAAGGGCGAAAAAGCGTCACCTTAAATTGAATGAGTGAAGTGTTTTCTTTCAAAAATCACCAAATAGCTTAGTTGTACTTTTTAATGGGAGGCAACCAACAGTTAAGGCCATTTGCGCCATTGGGGATGGTGCCAAATTGCTTCCTAAAAATTAAAATGGGGTTAATTGTGAACACTGAAAGCAAATAATACTGTCCTGTAGCTATTTCTGTCAACACTTGCACCAAAGTTGCTTCTGATATGCGAATTTTTAAGCGAATTCAAAAGGAAAAGATTAGCGGAAAATTTTAAAGAGAATCCGAAAGTATTTTGATCATACGTCAGAGAGGTTCAGGGAAATAAGTAAACTGTCAATTCACTCTAAAATGATAAAGGCGAAAGAGTAACTAACAGTTTGGAAAAGGCTAACGTATTAAATTCCTTCTTTCAAAGCGTCTTCACCAATGTCTCACCTAATGCGTCCGATACCTTACCAAATCGTGCCAGTCAATCGATGCACATTGAAATATCAATAGAATAGAACGTTTTCTGAAAAATATTAATCCTAATGAATCCTCCGGGCCCGATGAAATACCCGCTCGTATATTTAAGGACCTAGCCTCTAAGTTGGATTAATTGCCGAATTGCATCGCATGCAGCGTAGAGGAGCTAGATTTGTAAAACGTTATTATGATAAACTAAGTAGTCTTTCCAAAATATAAGAGGAGCTAGGCTGGGAATCACTCACGGAGCGAAGGCTAAATTACAGATTAAATCTCTTGCATAAATTGAAAGGAGATCTCTTTATCAATGATGTTGAAAATGTATTATTACCCCCTTCGTACAACGGTAGGAGGGATCATGCCAATAAAATTAGAGAGATTAAGTGTAGAACAGATGAATTTAAGATGCCCTTTTCTTCACGAACAATAAGGGATCATAAGATAAGATCGTCTGACCGCGGTAGGGGTTAAAATATTCGGGTTAAAATTAGTCTGGTTTGTATTCACCCCATGCATCACACTCTAGCGGTGATTTGCAGGGTACTAAAAAAATTGAAAAAATACATAAGCCCAAGAGCTTAAGTTCACAGATTCACGGAGTATCAAACTGTTTTCGGCCCCTTTCGTCATCCCATCTAAATTCTTTCTCCGTCTTATCCTTTCCAGGTGCTGGCGACCTCAGCGAAGAATATGCTGCTCCTGGCTTATGGAATGACCCTCGGCTTTCCAACGATCGTCATTCCAACCTTACAAAATCCCAATGCCTCGGTGAGGATGACCCAGGAGCAAATATCATGGTTCAGTGAGTTTCGATCCTAACACGATTTTTTCTCGCAACTATTCTCGCATATGTTCGCATTTTTCTATTCTAGCTAAAAAATAAAATCCATTTAGGCTTGAATTAAGAATAAGGTATTTACATAAAATTCAAATTGCATTCTACCGTTTAAAGTAGTTTTTTGGAAGGATACAAAGTGACCATCGCTCCATATATTGGCTTCGTGTGACGAGACCCATTCTGACACCCTAAACCACAGGTTAGATGACTAGATCTTAGACAATATCCCAGAGATTGGAAAACTACTTACGCAACGCCGATATTTAAAAACGGAGACAAGGAGGAATCGAACAATTATAGACCTAATTCCCTCACATCCACTTCGTGTAAGGTTGTGGAACATACGTGTATAATTGCTAGTTCGACCGTGAGACAGTTATTAAAGAAAAATCAGCACGGTTTCCAAAAAGGTAGATCCTGCGAGACACAACTTGTGCTTTTTGTTCTTGATATTCATACTTTGTGAAAGAGCAATGTTCCAGTGGACGCGATTTTTCTAGATTTTAAGAGAGCCTTCGAAAAAATACTTCATAGTAAACTAATCACAAAGCTAGAAGAATATGATATACATGAAAATATCCGGGGTTAGATTAGAGACTTTTTGAATAGTGATTTGATCGGAATGCATAGACTCGATTGAATATCTAGGAGTAACCCTCACTCACGACCTCTCCTGGGTGAAACACATTCGAGGAATATGTGGAAAAAGTAACAAACAATTTGGATTTATTAGAAGAGTACTGGGTAAATGTGATGAAAAAGTCAAAGAGAAATGTTATCTTTCACAGGTAAGGCCTCATTTAGAATATGCTGCGAGTGTATGGGATCCTCACGAAGTTGGATAAACTGCCGAATTGGATCGCGTGTAGCGTAGATGAGCTAGATTTGTAAAACACCGTTAAGATAAACTTAGTAGCGTATCCAAAATATTAGAGGAGCTACGCTGGGAATCACTCACGGAGCGAAGGCTAACTTACAGATTGAAGCTCTTTCATAAATGGGAAGGACATCTCTTCAGCAATTATGTTGTAAAAATGTATTATTACCCCCATCGTACTACGGTAGGAGAGATCATGCCAATAACATTATGGGGATTAAGTGTAGAACAGATGGATTTAAGTAGTCATTTTTTCCATTAGTGATAAGGGATCGGAATGACATTTTCCGATCGCGGCAGGGGTAGAGTATTTGGGTCATAATTAGTTTGGTGTGTATTCACCCCCGGACACAAACCCAATCGAAGGTTTTCAGGGTACAAGTATGTCTAAAAAAATATCTAAAAAAGCTCTTGAAATTATGCTTCATACAATGGACAACGCAACCCTGGTTAATTATCAATTGTTCCCCTCCCACTCCCCGTTGTTTTCCATCCCCCTGAAATGCATCACGAGGACACGCAACGCCCTGTCACCTTCAGATTTCTGTGTGGATGATTGAAGATTCAGAGTCCCACCCCTTGCTCATATCCACCTCTAACCCTAGCCCTCAGAACTTCAAGGACCAACGACCCGCTGAGGCAGCAAGGATTGAAGTTAGAACGACTGTCAACAGTGTTTCTTTCTCACCTAATAAGTGAGCTGTGTATAAACTATTGTCGCAGTTTCGGCGATTTTGCGACGTCATCAGTTATCCTATGTAACAAGCTTAAATTTGATCAAAACCACTCGACCATCAACATTGTGTCGAGACCGGTGTTGGTGTAGTGGCGGTTTTGTGAAATTTTGCGAGGTTTTTTATATTATATTTATATGTACCCTGCAAGCCACCACCAGGGTGTGCGGCAGGGGGGAAAGGTTTCAGTGATCATGAATTGTTGCGATGTACTAGACCATCATATGCAGTGCTTCCCTTTTCCCTCACCCTTCCCCACTCGGCCCCTGCGAGCCACCCTTTTGGCTCTTTCACCCAGCCAAACAGCCTCCACTTCTTGCCCACCAAAAAACCCCGTCCTCTCTTCAACAAGAGTACATATTGGCCAGTATGCATGTAATTGTAACCTGAAAATGACACGAAGTGTTGAAACCCGGGTTGTGTGAATAAAAATGCTATGGTGGTAATCACAATTGTAAACTATTATTTCTCTAAGAAATTTTAATTACATCCCCACAATGGACAATTGCTCTCACGTGAGTATCTCGTTCTTGTGGGATGGTGTCGTTGATACGAATGCGCAATGTATACGTGGATTCATAAACATACCTTGTGCAGGCACGGGAGCCCTGTTAATGAATTGGTCATAATACATTTCCATCGGAATAAAACTGCTTCCGCCGCCATAAGCTACCTTACTAAATATTATCACGGTTCAATATTGGATCAGGCCCAAGCTGAGACACTTTCAAGGAGAAACTTCTTCACATGTTTAAAATTATTATTCCGCGTGAAAAGTTACCTTTAAAAAAATTTGCGTCTTGCCTGCTCTCTTCGTGAATCAAGAGGCTCCCAACCTAATTTTTCCAGCATACGCGTCACACGCTTGCTCTCTTTTCATTATAATTTTTAACATACTCGCCGGATTTTCTCTTACCATTTTTAAATAGACATTTTTTTCAATTGAACCATTTAATAAAAAAGGTTCAATTGAAAAAATTAGAAAAAAGAAACCGCATTTATGCACTTCACACATGTGTGTCATAGTGCATAAATGATCATTTAATCATTTGGAAATGGATTTTTTTAATTTATAAAATTCCCCGAATTCCGAAATTACCTCAGATCGAAGGAATTTTTCAAAGAATAACTTGACATTTTTAAAATTATTTGATTAACATGAATATAATTGTTAAATGTGGCCCGCCTACCCTCGAGTAATGCGCAACTTGATCCGCCAAGCTAAAGTATGGGCATCACTGAACTAAAGATCCGTCGTTCAACGCCTTAAAAGGTGAACAGATGGATAAATATGAGCCGAGGAACAAGTAGCGAAACGCACCAACCGCCATAGGTCGTCCCGCACTCAACGCAACAAGAGATCGAACGGACGAATACAAAATGCTCTCTCTCTCTCTCCCGACCCGTTCCTCCCTTCCAGGCAGCATCAACCTCATAACCGTCCCCCTGGGGTGCATCATATCCGGCGCCTTGACGGACCGGTTGGGGAAGAAGCGAGCCATGATAGCGGTCAACATACCATTCCTGGTCTCCTGGTCCTTGTTCTACTGGTCCACTAGCCCGAGCCACCTGTACGCCGCTATGGTCCTCTCGGGACTGGCCGGGGGCCTCCTCGAGGCCCCCGTGCTCACCTACGTCGCCGAGATAACGGAGCCGCACCTCAGGGGGGTCCTCTCGGCCACCGCCTCCTCCTGCGTCATCCTGGGCATATTCCTCGAGTTCCTCTTCGGGAGCCTTATTGGCGAAAGGTGAGCCAAGGCTGTCGAGCACACCGAGGTGTGGGTATTGCATTCGCACTCGTGAACGATGAAGGAGTGCATTAGCTAGCGCAAGTTCGCTCGAATGATCATGCCGATGACAATAATGCCCCGTGTCAAGACTTTTTGAATGTTCGGGTACAAAGAGTAGCCATAGATGGAGTTGGCTCAAATGCAGTAGAAGTTACTTCAGGTGTTCCCCAGGGAAGTGTTATCGAACCTCTTTTATTCCCACTTTACGTTAAAGACATTGACTCCGTAGTCACTAGTAAGATATGTTCATTTGGTGGCAATGCAGTGATATTGGTAATTCTAATGGCACAGCAGCTCTATCAGATGTTCTAAATGAATGCTTGTGTAACACTTGACAATAAAAATTAAACTTAAAACAGTGCGTAGTCATAAATTTTCGGAAAAAGAAAAATGCCATCCCGAACGCCTACTGCAATGGGAACACCGAAATGGAATGTGCAGGCTCAATTAAATATTTGAGCGTTACCCTCACTCTCCTGGGTAAAACACATACAAGTGGACATGTGGACAAGCTAACAAAAAATTAGGATTTAATAGAAGAGTACTTGGTTATTGTGATGAGATGGTTTAAAAGAAATGTCATCTTTCGCAGATTAGGCCTCATTTAGAACATGCTGCAAGGACATACAAGTATATGAGATCTCCACGAAGTTGGATTGATTGCCGAATTGGATCGCGTGCAGCGTAGAGGAGCTAGATTTGTAAAACGTTGTTATGATAAACTTATTAGCGTATCCAAAATATTAGATCAGCTGGGCAGGGAATCACTCATGGAGCGAAGGTTAAATTACAGATTGGAGCTCCTGTATAAATTGGCAGGACGTCTCTTTAGTAGTAATATTTAAAATGTATTATTACCCCCTTCTTACTACGGTAGGAGAGATCATGCCAATAAAATTAGAGGGATTAAGGGTAGAACAGATGAATTTAAGAAGTATTTTTTCCACGAACGATAAGGATCAGAATAACATTTTCCGACCACGGTAGGGACATATTCAAGTCAAAATTAGTCTGTTTTGTATTCACCCCCTGCACCCTAGCGGCGGCTTGCAGGGTACTAAAATACAAATAATGCTTGTGCAATTCCGAAATTACCGAGATTAGCGGCAGATTCCACTACACAATTGGTTCGTGACAACATTGGTGAAGACCGCTGAAAACCGTAAAAAAACGAGCAAGTAAAAATGTAGGTACTTACCGTAGTCCAATTGGGTTGACCCGCTCGCTCCATTCTCCTCGTCACAGTGTGGCCGGGGGTCACGGCGAAGAGGTTGCGGAGGGAGGAGCCCTGGAGGCCGCCACGGTGACCGCCGCCACCACCGCCGTCGGGAACGAGGGCTGGAGGCTGGCCGCGGCCATCAGCGCCGCCCTCCCCATGGTGGCCATCGCCGCCCTGCTCTGCGTCCCGGAGTCTCCCCATTGGCTGATATCCAAGGGCCGCATGGAAGAGGCGAAGCGCGCCCTCAGGTGACCTTCCCCCTCGACACGACCCCCTCAATCCGAGGTACTTCTCGGGGAGCCCTCTGCAATGAATGAAATTTGTGCTAAGTTCCCACATCCTCTTACGATTTTCATCGTCCACGGGATATTTCATCTTCACGAAGGAAAAAACAGGCGAGGATAAATGCATATTGGGACCGCCATAAACCCGGGATAATGGAAAAATGTACCCATTCAATTTGAACTCATTGACCCATTCTCATTGACTCAAATGACCCATTATCATTGACTCAAATGACCCATTCAATTTGAAGAGAAAAAATGTCTTGTAATTTTCCCAGGACAAGTTTTTATCCATTGGTAAGATAACATATTTTTAAATAATGCCCTATGATGATTCCTTGACCTTCCCATCTCTTTTCCTCAATTCCCATTAACTATATTAATTTTTTTTCAAGTCTAAAAGTGTTTAATTAATCATTACATGAAAGGAATCGCAAGAAAACATTTTGCTATAATTTACTCGGCTAAATTTGTATTTGCCGCGTTTCCTGTGTGTTACGCCAAAAGGATTGCTCTCCACCCCCCCCCCTTCCTCCTCAAGAATCACAAAAATGCTGCACCTTTGTTTGTTTCTCAGAGGTAAATTTGGATCTCGCAAAAAAATCGCCACATTGACGAGCCGATTAAATTAGAGAGACAGATGACCACAATGCTAGACTTAAATATTTCTCTATCATTCGCAAAGTTCGAAATCCAACGAAATAAATGTTGTGCGACCAAGTATGGATAGAAAGGTGACATCGTCATCACTTCCTCCTTTGAAGAACGCCTCAAGAATCCATAACCTTCTAAATCGCACATTTGTAAACTGGTTCCCCAATACGCACAGACAAAATCCTTTGCACTCGCTCCCAGAGTATTACTTTGATCCAGCATGTGTGCGCTGACGGCAGTACTTTTTCCTTCTTGCAGTTGGCTGAGGGGATGGGTCCCATTTTCGCACGTGAAACGCGAATTCGACGTCCTGGTGACCAACATCAGCGGTCAGAAGATCGCCAGGTCTCGGAAGACCCAGATGGAAATCAAGCGGGCGGCCTGTGAGGGGGCGGAGACGGCCCCGGAGGGCTTCGGGGCCAAAGTCTGCTCCCGTATAGCGTTCCGCGTGAAGCCGTATCTCCTCAGGACGTTCCTGAGGCCCTACACGCTCATCTGCACAGCGTTCTTCGTCGGGCACTTCGGTGGGATGACGACTCTGCAGACGTTCGCCGTCAGCATTTTCTCCACGGTCGGGTCGCCCGTGGGCCGCTACACGGCCACATTGGTCCTCGGGATTGTCGAGCTGCTGGGGACGGTGGTGTGCGCCGTCTTGATCCACTGGCTGGGCAAGAGGCCTCTGGCCATATTCTCAGCATTAGGTGAGGAAGGAAGCCAAAGAGGTCATGCTAGGTCACAGGGTCTCAATCGTCACCTTAAAATGTCTCTCGACAGTTTCATGTATTCGTGGTAGACCAGTTACTCTTCTGTTTGGTATAAAAAAACCAACCACATTTGGCGTTGTATCGCAATGAATATAAGTTATTATCATGTGTCCCCAAGTACACCTTAGCCTCTAGGGGATGTTGTTTGATCAAGGAGATCAACCATTCGATATCTCTTCTGAGTGCATAACACACATGACCTTTATGATGGACAGTATAGAGAATATGAGTCCTGGCTACTATGGGACTTGGCTCAATCAGCCGTGTGTCATAACCAGCAGCAGGAGAGGCCAGGCTTCCGTGGTCGTCATCTCACAAAAACCTTGCAAAGGAAAACCGACAGCAGCAAGACAGAAGACGCAGAAAAAGAAGACGAAATTAGTTCATCTCTAGGAACTTGGAATGTTAGGACAATGTTGAGGACAGGAAAATTAGAGAATATTAAGTGAGAGATGGAAAAAGGAAATACAGATATTTTTAGGTCTATGTGAGGTGAGATGGAAGGAATGTGGGGATTGCTGGAGTGATATTTATACAGTATTTTACAGCGGCAGGGATGAGAGCTAATGAGGGGTTACCTTAATATTGAATAAAAAGGTAGAAAGAAGGGTAGTCGACATAGGACAAGCAACGGATAGAATATTACTAGTAAAGATAAAAGCAGAACCTACAAACTTTGTCATTGCTCAGGCACATGCCACCAAGCAATCATAAGGAGGAAAAAGTTGATAGGATGTACGAAGAGTTAGAGGATATAATCATGTGTGTTCCTGCAGGGAAACATTTGATAGTGATGGGGGGTTGGAATACGATGGTAGGCGAAGAAAGAGATGGTGATGAGGTGGGGAAGTACGATTTAAGCACAAGGAATGACTGTGGGGAGAAAGCAATTGAGCTGTGCAGGAGACGGGGGTTATTCATAACCAACACATGGTTTAGACACCATAAAAGGCATAGGTATACATGGAAAATGCCAGGTGACTCAGAACTCAGAGACTCAGACACCACAAAAGGCGTAGGAAATGGAAGGGGATGGAAGGTAAAAGGAAAACAAATGAGGAAATACTAGGTATGTTGGGTCAGGAGAGGGGTCTGTTGGAAGAAATCCTATGTAGTCAGGTAAAAATGGATGAAGGGCATATTGAATGGCAGTGGGATGTTGAAGTGTGTAACAGAGGAGAGAATTTATAGGAAGGATATGGATGATTTATGGGATGGAGGGAGGAAGGAAGTACACCGGGATGAAGAGGAACTTGATGTAGAGTAGGTTGCTGGATTGTATTTTTTTGGGAGTCACAAAATATTTATTTGGTAGTTGTGTCCATCCAAAACCTACCTTAACTGGTATATTATCTAATAATTTCATACTCATTGGAAAATTTTATTCCTAAGATAAATGTGTTGAAACTAATTATACCAAAAATGATAAAATATATAAATATATGCATATGCATGTAAATTTTAATAATACATACTTACTACAATGTACTATATATATATGATTTCTTCGAAGTAACACGTAAGTGTTGAATAAAAAACTTAGACAGCAACACACAGCACGAGAACTTATCTTCCGAAGAAGACGGAGTTCGAGTCCGTCGAAATTATCAAGATATTATTGTGAGTGTTCTTTTTATGTGTTCTCGTTTTGTATATATATATATATATATATATATATATATATATAACGGTCGTTTACCAGTGGCACGAGCGGTTCAGAAGTGGTCGTGAGTCAATCGAAGATGATGAACGCAGTGGCAGACCATCGACATCGAAAGTCGGTGAAAAAATTGATAAAGTAAAAGAAATTTTGGTCAATAACCGCAAATTAACCATCAGAGAAATAGCGGAGGACTTGAACATTGCCTATGGATCCGCCCAAGACATTGTGGTTAATGATTTGGGTTTCCGTCGTGTAGCAGCAAAGTTGGTGCCAAAAGACCTCAATTTCATGTAAAAAAGAGACCGTGTTGACGTCGCAAAAGACATGATTTGCGAGGCTGAATCCGATCCCACATTCATCAAAAGGATCATTACTGGAGACGAGACGTGGGTTTATGAGTACGACACGCAATCCAGACATCAGGCAAGTGAATGGCGTTCACCAAATGAGCCGAGACCAAAAAAACCACGTCGTTTTCAGTCAAAAAAGAAGGCAATGCTGACGGTTTTCATGGATTACAACGGTGTAGTGCATCATGAATTTTTGCCAGAAGGCCAGACAGTAAACAAAGAGTATTATTTGGGCGTTATGAGACGTTTGCGTGAAGCAATTCGCCGAAAGAGACCAGAAATCGTCGCACAGTGCGTCGAGACCGTCGCACAGTGCTATCATTATTCGTAATTTTTTGACGAAAAATGCAACAAATACCATCCAACATCCACCGAATTCACCTGATTTGGCTCCCTGTGACTTCTTTCTGTTCAATCGAGTTAAAAAACCATTACGGGGAACGCGTTTTAGCAGCCGAGAGGAAGTAATGGAAAAATCGCAGGAAGCACTGATGGACATACCGAAAACCGAATATAAAAAATGTTTCGAGGATTGGATCAAGCGCTGGCATAAGTGTGTTGCAGTCGATGGGGATTACTTTGAAGGGGACAATATAGATTTAGATGAATAAACTTGTATTTTTAATTTTCTGAATAAATTCCGGGAACTTTTTGATCAAGGTAGTAAATACACTTTTGCATGCGCTCGTACCAATTTTGGTTACACTTTTTCCATTCCGATTGAGCCACCTCCAAAACCTGGCTTTTTAATGCATCAACTGCTTCTTCAGGCGCCGAAAATCGTTGGCCACGCAATTTTGTCTTGATGAACGGAAATAAAAAGAAATCATTTGGTGCTAAATCAGGGTTGTACGGAGGATGACCCATCAATCCGACGTTTTGGCCTGTCAAATAGGTAGTCATTTCAGCCGATCTGTGAGAGCTTGCATTGTCATGATGAAGAATGATCCTTCATTGCCGCTTCTTTTTCCGTATTTCACCAAGCACTTCTGGCAATCGTGGGTCGCGGTGGTCTAGTGGGTAGAGCGTTGGACTACTGACCGGAGAGTCCCGAGTTCGATTCCCGGGCAAGGCACTCTGGGCACTTGCAGCTCCACCCAAGCTAGTTGATTTTTCGGGTACCAGATCTTCCTGGAAAACCATAACCGGCACAGGGAAAGGAACTGGCCCCCCTACCCTGATGTGTGAATATTCACATGCCGTCGGGCTTGGTACAAGGGTGAGCTCTGTCATCACCTACTAAACCGACCTTCGGGTTGATTACTGTGTTTATGGTTATATGGTATGGAATATATATATATATATATATATATATATATATAATATATATATATATATATATACATTCAAACACGAAATACCGCCATATGGCGAATATAAATATTCATTCACATTGAAATAGAGATAAGGAAAATGGTAAAGGAACACGTATAAAGGACGAACACAAGAGAGGTGGGGATGGCGGATGTGAGCAGATCACGAATGTAAAAATATTTTCCTCGACCGGGACTTGAACACCGGATCTCTCCACTTGCCGGGCGGATGCTCTAAACCACCTGAGCTACCGAGGAACGATACTTTTACACTGAAATCTGCGATCTTATAAAGCGCCAAAGTGCTCCGAATCATAACCCAGAAGATGGCGTTAGGGAGCTGTTACACCCACCAAAGGAGAAATTGACAAACACAAGAGGAGAATGGACAGTAGGTTAGCAAGCATACAACATCATAAAGGATAGGAACGGTGCGTTTCATGGCACGCATAGCCAGAAGAAGAGACGAGCCACATTGGCCAAATACACATTCAAACACGAAATACCGCCATATGGCGAATATAAATATTCATTCACATTGAAATAGAGATAAGGAAAATGGTAAAGGAACACATATAAAGGACGAACACATAACAGCTCCCTAACGCCATCTTCTGGGTTATGATTCGGAGCACTTTGGCGCTTTATAAGATCGCAGATTTCAGTGTAAAAGTATCGTTCCTCGGTAGCTCAGGTGGTTTAGAGCATCCGCCCGGCAAGTGGAGAGATCCGGTGTTCAAGTCCCGGTCGAGGAAAATATTTTTACATTCGTGATCTGCTCACATCCGCCATCCCCACCTCTCTTGTGTTCGTCCTTTATATGTGTTCCTTTACCATTTTCCTTATCTCTATTTCAATGTGAATGAATATTTATATATATATATATATATATATATGATTATATTGATTTCTCTCTCAGTGTCAAATTGTGGACAGGATACCATTGGGATAAAAGAAGAGTTTGAGCACATGTCTGATTTTTTGAAATGTTAAACAATTATTTCATTATTATTATCATGACCAATGCTAAGAATTTTGCATGACAAGAAGTTTCCATCTTTGATGCTCTTTGCTCATGAACTAGCACATAAAGGCTGGTTTTCTTTTATAAAGGTAAAATTTTAGTCAATAAATACAACTACAGTTTTCTAAGGGCTTCAAAACTGGTATTTTTCATTGAAATGGTGGTGGATATAACTGAGTGTATAGTCTCAAATTGCCTAATTGAACTTGTCTCTAATGAGACAACTACGAATGAAGTGAATGCAATCCTTTCCAGCTGCCTCATGCTGCTTCATATCCGTGGCCACAATATCCCACCTAAGCGGCCCCGTGAGCCCAACAGAGGAGCAACCCTGGACCCCCTTAATCCTGCTCACCCTCTCGGCCTTCTTCTCCCACGTGGGACTTAGGCTGTTGCCATGGATACTCATAGGGGAAGTGTATCCACCAGAGGTGAGCATGATAACATGTAGAAGGTACTGTTTTGAATACAGCAATAAAAATAATTGAATATTGAATTGAATATTTTTATAAAAATTAGGCAGTATTCATATAAAATTGGTAATGAATAGCACTGAATAAATTTCTACGTTAACCTCAACCCCTAATGCAAAAATGACTTCAGTTTGCGGTCAAATTGGAATTAGATTAGATGGATGGGTTTTCGATGATCAATGATTGTGAAGAGGGACGAGAGATGTGGCAAAGTTATGGATAACAATGGGAAATGTTAACTCATGGGATTCAATAGCTAACTCAAGAGAATCCATCATTACTGAGCACCTAAAGAGCCAACTAGATGTTAAAAATGCTTTCACTTATATCCAAATGTTTTCTTTATATATATTCATGAGGTATTGGGTGGTCATGCAAATTTGGTATTCAAAATTGTTTAGCCTCAAAAGAAAGTACATTTTTGTAAACCTGCATTTTCATCTTTGCTAGCTATTTTTCATCATTCTTTGGTTAAAAAAATACTATGAAGAAGCATATGAGAACTGTTCAAGGCTATATGGAATATATAGGATGTATGTAAATTATTTGGGAACACTATTACAGATGGATAGACTATGGAGATGAGAAGAAAAACTAGATGGACACAATGTTAGGCATTACAAAATTATGAATTGTCATATTCGAACAAATTCACGGGAACCCCAAAAGTGGAGGACTTAGGGGTAGATAAGGGAAAATTGAAGTAGAGAGAATGGTGTTAGCATGGGGTTGGAGGTTGGAATGGAAAAGAACAAAGGACCGCAGTAACCAAGCAATAGAAACATTGAAGAATCAATGTATCAAGTAGAATAAGGTATTCAGGTCTCTATATATGTAATACATAGCATCCAATTTAGTTCAATATTCTATTTTTTCTAATTATTCTGGAATGGCAAAGGACTCAAAAATGAACCAATTTTTTTATTAATAATTTGGCCTGATTGAGGCACAGAAAATGAGGATTGAAGTAATCCCATTGAAATTACTTTTTAAATTCTGTTGACAATTCCATTTCATCCCATCCCCAAAACTAATTCTCAGGTCCGGGCCATGGCTAGTGGTGCATCTGGTTCTGCTGGCTATATCTTTGGTTTTGCTGCCAACAAGACCTTCTTTAGTCTTCGAGACAGCCTCACCCTCCCTGGAGTCTTCTGGCTCAACGGAGGGATTGGACTGGCTGGAGCCTTATATCTCTACTTCATCCTGCCAGAGACTGAGGGACACCAATTGTACGAGATTCAGCAGCACTTTGAGGGCAAAATAGACCTTCGAAAGATTGGTGTGGCAAGTAAGGCCAAAAGCCTAGCCATGAAAGCAAAGCTAGATAAGGAGAACTGGGCTGCTGACAATCCCACCATGACAGTGGAGGAGGGGGGGCAAGGGAATACTCAAGCTGACATGGAAAAGGGGGAAACCCACAAAGAGTCCAAAATTGAGTATGAATCAAGGCTGTGATCTATTTATTTTTTTCCCTGAGTGCTACTGAGTGCAAGAATGTAGTGAGAATTATGCAAGGAAAAAATCATGAAATGTGGAGACAGAATCCTTAGTTTGCCTACATGCTCCACTAAAAGAAGACCATAGTGGTTTGGCACATATTTCATATCCAAACACTAGAAGACATCTAGGAATTAGCATCACTGAGAAACCTCAAATGAGCAACAGTCACTGTGTTTATGATGCTTCTGCACATCATGATAGGTAGGTCTCTTGAGTTTCTCTGAAAATTAAAATGAACCTTCACTTGGATGGCCTATGAACAAGTAGCATAATTTTTTTAAGTTGTACAGAAGAATGAAAATGCGCAAAAGAGGGAAAACAAAAACAGATGGCAACAAAAGGGGTGTCCAACCAATAAAACTCTCCAAAGAATAACAGCAGCTCGGCCTCATTATGATAGAAATTAATCAAATGCCTCATTTAACGGTCACAATATAGCTTTATAAACATTCAAGAGATGGTTAATTTTTGTTGCTTTCGTCAGAGATATAAGACCAGTGAGGATGATGATAAGCAGAAAAACTCCTAAACTGATTACATACTTTGACGGATATGTAAATCTCAAATTTCATTAACATAAATTCATAATTATTATATGATTTGGCTGTGATTGCTACATTGTTTATTTTATTATCAGATACATAAATTACCACTTTTTCAATTGTTTCCACTGAAAGGTAGCTGGATGACTAAATGCTCATTAATGCATTGGCTTCAAATAATTATGAAAACGAGCTTAGGTACAAATGGGCAACAAAATAGTGCATAATAAGAAATTTCATTCCATCACACTGCAATGAAAACGCCAATTGGCAAATATTTGAGCTAATTCCTTTAAATTAAAGGACTTTATTGACGTGACACATTAATTGATAAAGCATATTGTCGAACTGCACAATCTAAAAATTCATGATCAATGTTATTTCAAATGAACTTTAAACATAGACTGAGAAAGTCATTCAAGCTGATGATTTCAGAAGCCACAGCGATTTTTATCGAGTTTATTATCAAATTTGTTAAACTATTTATGTATGTTTAATTATTACTTTTAGAAGCCAGTCAACAGAGGCAAACATTGAAGTAATTCTAATTTCAACGTTAGTTGCAAAAGAGATGATTGGAAGTTGTCAGGTAATAGATTTACTATAATTCTGGAAAACCGTATGTAATTGATGGTTATTGTTAAATTTAAATTTGATTCAATGGGAGTTTTGAAGAATCTGTTAGCTACAGTAATGAGGAACTATGATCAGTTTTTTCCTTGTCACTCTCCAGTAAGTTATCATCATTTCAATCTGTTCGATGTCATTTGCCATGATCAGATTTTTTTCCAATTTGCTCCTTTGACACTGAAATAAATTAAATGTGCTGTCCATGTAAAATGACAAAATTCATGTGAAATGTTAATGAAAACCTACAGCCGTGAAAAGTTTTTGCTATACCAATTATGTGTAGCATTGGAAAATCAGTACAATTTTAATGCATATGTGTAGTCCAATTACCAGAAGGAACATGATGGCCTATTAAATAGTTGTTTCAGTTACTATATCACCATAAGACCGTGGTGAATGGTACATGAGGCAAGTCATCAGTCTGTATCCCCTAGGGGAGAAAAATTGGATGAGGGGAAAAATATGAGTTTTTCAGCTACTAAATTCTTTTTTCTTAGTCCAGGAACATGCTGCCAATTACCTAACCATATTGCAAAAACTCAAAAGTTTTGTCACCTAAGGCGACCATTTCTTTTGCCTGAGAATTAAAGTGCCCACATTTAGGGATCAGCTTTTAATGCTGACCAACAACACCATTAAATGTGCAGTTAGTTTTACAGTATTCAGTTTTTCATTTTTATACTCCTTTGTTTTTGAAACTCACTTGAATAAGTGATACCTTAATGACAGAGTTGTCTCTCTGAATATTATTTTTAATGTTATAAATTGCAAATTGCATTGATGTATATTTTTTGTATTTTTAATAAATTTTCTCCAAAAAGAATCATCTATACCTGGCTGTAGTATATTTTAAATATTTCATGCATAGCAATCAAAGCATAAACCTGAAACACTCTTTCCTCAGAGATCAATAGATTAAGGAAATCAGCCAGATACTCAATGAAAATTGAATTCTTATGCCTCATAGATAGTACTAAAGCAACTCCTATTCATCAACAGCAATCAACCCATAGGAAAAGTGACCTATGCCCAAAATCAAGTCACTGAGACTTTAAATGTACAACCTTACCATCAAAATATAGGTCATTTTCTTGGTAAACAAAATTTTACTTCAAGAGGACACTTCATTGACCATAGTTATAATTTAACCAACCAAATAGGCATTCAAAATATTATACCAAACTTGTAGCTACATGCACACAATATTGGTTAATGACATTAATGATGGATTATACTCTGAAATTGTTGCAATGTAATGCACATTTAGCAGATGACTCCATTAAAAGTTACTGCTATGGTATCAACAGTAAACTAAAGAGAGTATGCTAATTTTGCTCATTTTTCTCCACTCATCACACTGACTATCACTCATATATGTAGCATAAAATAAGAATGCACAAAATACAATTGAATAGAAATCGTAGATCTAATAGAAAAAACAACTGTAGAATGACTAGTATGTTTTGATATGAACCCATTAACAAAATGAATGCAATGAGATTAGGATTGATGAAATAAATAAATCTTTATCAGTATGATATTTTGGTGTATTTCCCAGATTTCCAGATTGGTCATGATGTAGGATATGTTCAGAAAATACAGCATATCTAGCCACCCAACTCCTTGATTTTTGTTTATAGTTGAGGATAGAGAGCTTACCCAAAAACCAAGCATTAAAGAATGTGAAATACACCAATTCAGGTTATAACAGCCAGCACCTTTCCTTGTACCACCACCCTGTTTCACACAGAGCTCTAATTCACAGAAAATGTGGGCTTTTGCATTGGGTTCTCCAAATACAATATACAGAATAGGAACTTGATCAGATACTGACAGTGGGGTAGCAAATCGTCCATTCTCCTGACTAATGATTAGTTGATAATCATGCCACCCAATGAATTTCTCATGATGGCTAAATAATAATGGATTATATTCTGTTAGTTCTCAAAAGAAATGTGTGTTCCATTGTATCACTAGATACAGATCTTTAAGCACACCTTCAGTATGCATATTCAGCACAAATATCATTTTAGCATTCTCGAAATTCCTCAATGATTTATTTGGAAAATATTATTTTATTTTTCTAGGAGAATGACACTTGGTAACAAAATATTCCTTCAACATAATAATCCATAATTTTCACTTGGTTAAATTGACATAAAATGCTCATCTTCAATTCTGCAAAAGGTATTTTGTGACAATGGCCAAAATTTAAGCATTAGACTTTTCCATGGTTTCTTTTAACCTCTGCATGCATGGCAATAACTCACTGTAGACATAAAGAGGGGTTTTCCTGACACAATAATATTCTGACTGGTCATCTTCACACTCTTGATTAAATGCAGCAAATTCTATGCCATCAATTTGGTATATTTTCATGTCAATATTTTCTTGTAAAATATTTCCCATGTCAATTAATCCTCTTAAGTACTGTAATTTGTACAGAAAAACAGCATGAAAGCCCATGTAATAATTTATAAAGGAATCTTTAGGAAGAGGGTGAATGGTTTATGATCTTTCCATGCTCATTGATCAAGTTTTATCCTTGGTAAGGATATTTTGTTTGAACAGTCAACTCTCAGTTATAGAGACTCCAGTTGCATATACATAATTCCCTGTTTTACAGAGTAATCTCAGTTTGTTCACAGACCATCCATCATAAAGTTTTTTGTGTTTTCAAGATTTTCTAGGGATTTGTTTTGGTTTCCCAGAACATGTTGCATTTTACCAAAATAATAACAATTTGTATGAACACTACTAGCTTGGAGGGAACATGTACCGTTGGATTTGAATTTAGATTTTATAAAATATTGCATATAAAAACAATTAGTAAGCAAACTCAGATACAAAACCATAAAAACTAGTAGACTGCGGGGTTAAGGAATTCATTCCCTCAGAATTATAATAATACTTTAATCATTTTGATAAGTGAAAAATAAAATAAAACCATATCAAATATCACCAATATAAATATTACTTCATATACAACAAATGCTTAAATTCTCAAATTCTTAAATGTGATGAAGATTTAAATACACAAGGAATGTAGCTACGGTTGTGAATCAATGTAAACAAAAAATCATTTTTTTGAGTCAAATAATCTGTTTTCCAAATCACAGTATGGCTTTAGATCTGGGAAATCTACAATTTTGGTAGTAGAATCCATAGTTAATAATGCCATTAATGCATTTGAAGAGAAGGAATCAGTCTTTGTAACACTAGGTGATCTTAATAAGGCTTTTGACAGTGTTAATCATTCAATATTACTATCGAAGCTGGATTACTATGGTGTTAAGGGAGTTGCACTGAAACTAATGAAGTCATATTTGGATGATCGCCACCAATTGGTTGAACTTGAAGGCTGTCAATCTGCAGCTCTTAGAGTAAAATGTTGTGTCCCGAAGGGTTCTGTGCTTGGCCCAGAACTGGTCATCATCATGATTAACGATTTGCTCTGTAATATGAAACTTACATCTATTTAATATGTTGATGATACTACTTTTGTGCAATAATGTCAACATCTAGAAGATGGAAAGGTGCAATCTAGCACTACCCAAAGACAGGCTAAGGAATGGTTGGATATTAATCATTTATATTTAAATACTAACAAAACCCAGCATATTGTATGCAGTTTTATATAACTGAATTTGAAACTGTTAAAATAGGTACTAGCAATTCATGTTGATACAAAATTTAACTGGGAGACCCACATCAGTCAGATCTGTAATAAACTGAGTAAAGCTGTTTATATGTTAAGAAAGCTCAACTTTCTCATTTCAAATGAATATCGTTTGACACTTTACCATGCATGCATTTCATTGTTATTTGAATTATGGTGTTGAGTTATAGGGTCATTCGCCACATCTGAAACAAATCAGGCTACTACAAAGGAGAGCTATTTGTTCTTTTGCTGATATACCACCATATGATTCCTTCAAACCTTTTTTTATTAGTTATGGGATCATGGCTGTATATAGTTTATATATCTTCAAGGCTCTTTTTCATGTGAAAGTTAATCTAGAAACTTACCAATTAAGATTTCACATCCATAACTACACCACAAGGGGTAAAGCAAACCTAAATACTACTCATTTTAGATTGTCATAACTATCTGCCTACTCAAGGGAAATCAGAATGTATCCAGAGTTTCAAGAATAGGGTATACACATACCTGGTTACTTGCTCACCCACTTTACTCATTTGATGAACTCTCCTGTGACAATCTTCATCAAATTAAAGAATTATGTTTATAGATTACGTATTATTTATATTGGCAACATTTAATACGGTTGTACCATTTTTCAAATTGAATAATATATTATTATTATTACATTGAATGCATACAAATATAATATCACATTACATTTGTACACATGCATACAAGCAAACATTTTGAAGGGATTTTTGTTTCTCATTTGGTGAATAGGACTGATGAGATGATATTTCAACTGCGTAGTCCTGAGGGGGTTGTATTAAGCACCGATTTGAACAACTTGGATCGTATTACCTCATCCTTACATGAGCAAATCTAATCACATGAAGATTTTTGAAGCATAGTTGAACCTTTTAAGGCTTCCATAAATCACATGTTGATAGCATATACCTATATAATATAGCACCATCAGGCTAAAATAAGCCACAGGAAGTTCAAAACCAGCATTTTGCTCATGTAGGACGTTTCACCTGCAGTCAAGTTTGCCACCACTCTGTGTTTTGACTGGAAAATTCCAAGTTTTACATACATTCTAGTTATGAATTTAAGTACCAAGCATAAAAAAGAAAAAATGTCTCTAATTTGTATCCTCCCCCTTAGTCCACATCCAGACACATTTTCCAAATTTGCTCTCTCATTTATGTTAAACGACCTGCCATTATACAATTAAAGTTATCAAAGCCTGATTTACTCAATACCTTTACATCCAAATCTGCCTGAGGATGGCAACCCTAATCATACTTATATTAAGATATTAATATCATATGTACAAGGTCTGTCCCAGAAGTAGTAAGACTGAGTTGATTAAAAAAAATGTATTGCCAGAATTGACGCATTCGCTCAAAAGTCTTTGAAAGCACCCTTGTGTCTTCCCTTCACTCTTGCAAGATTTTTGTCACTTTTTGAGGTCAAAGGGCATCCTGAATGTTTAGTATCATCAATACCTTCTCTACCCTCCTGAAACAACTGGTGCCACTCAAAAACACCCGATCTACCAATATGGCATTATCGCCATAAGCTGCTTTGAGCATTTCCTGGTTTTATCTAGTTCCATGCAAAATTTACTGGCGTAGTATTGTTTCAATAACCGGTTCATGACATGGAGCGTAACTAGGTCACATTATACAGGTATCGCAAACAAATGATCTGCACTCTGCAAAGGCTGGGAGCCAACTGCGCCTGATCTCCAAGCCTTTCCTCAGACTCCCCTCCCTTGAACCCAGCCAGAAAAACCGCCGCCCATCCATCTGTATGTCCAAGAAAAAACAAGTCCTACTACTTTTGGGACAACCTTGTATTGTCATATAAGTGAGAAGTCAAAACAGCTAAATCAATATGTGAGAAAAAGTTTAATCTTTTTAAAATAACAATATGGTTACTTTTTTTAGATTAAAAACAAAACGGACCTTGAGCACAGCTATGTTTGGCCGGTTTCCCCATATGTAAAGTTTTCTCATGATGGCTGGCTGCTTTAGGCGATAAATTAAATTTTGGATTCCATCAAAATTAATATTGTTATGACTAATATCCAGCACCTCTATGCTAGTGCTCGGTAAGTATCTGCTTAGCTCCCTGCAGAAGTAATCAAATTGAATCAGCCTTAAAAACCTATCGAGACCTATGTACCTAGAAAAATAATGCTGCAAAGCACTCTTTTTCTAAATAACTTTGAGTAAATAGAACTGATGTTCATAATATATCAAGTTCTGTTCCATGGACCTGATGGTATTACATTTTTTTCAAGGGATCCAATTTTTGTTCTTATCCCAACCCTGTTTACAAGTTTTGAATAACATTACCAAAGCATCTCTGGCATTTTTCTCCTATGAATGAAGAAAAAGAGTTTTCACTGCCAAAATCACAAAAAAGCTATGGATTACCCACACACACAATAATAAAAAAATTTGATGGCTATCTCATATAAAAAGACTAAAAATAAGACTCCTAAAAAATGTTTTGCCCCATCATGCTGGTCCACCTGAAAGGTGAGGTTTGAAAACATTCGTCAATTACTCATTTCTGCAAACAAGAATTCCGACACAACCATCTCCCAAATCGAGTGTGCAATTATACATTTTGTAAAACTACATATTCAGACCTGTGAATGTAATTTTTTTGTGCTAATATGGTCAGCAAATGAAAGTAGATATGATAATAACTAAATAGAAAAACCCCAGAAAGTCTTTACAATAGTCTAAAAACTGCCTCAGACTTTTATGACAAACAATCATTTGCTTGTGATGTTGAAGAAACATTTGTAGAATAACTTTCCAAATGCCTGTGTGCATGAACAAGGCCTAAGGAAAATTTTAATGTCAAAACTATAACCTACCAATGCATGTGGCACTAAAAGGTTCATTATTTATTACACACAGATGTATGTATGTATTAAAAACATCTGAAAATAATTCTCACACTGCACCTTCATCACCAATCATGTTGGATGCAAGATTCAAAATCATTAATGGAGGCTTGGCTAGAAGGTATGGGCCTAAATATTTAATTGAAAAATCAGAAAGACTGTTGCAACTGAGGTCAAGGTGTCTTAAGTAAGAGACAAAGCTGTCTTTAGAAATGAATCTTTTCAGGGGGTTGGCAACAGTCTCATCATGAAGTGTGAGATCTGGAACTCCTTCCTGGTTAGCCTGCAATGTTCTCATTTTGGGTTCATTTTTCTCAGCACCAGTGATTAATTCTGCCTTTTGGTCTGCCTCTTCTGTGAACCTGTATACAGCATCACTGCTCTCAAGGTAAGAATCAGGAAGGGAATAAAGGGGAGTATTTTCAACAAGACTTCCTGATATAATTTCTTGGTAATCTGATTCTGTGGAAACTTCAGAGTTTTCCTTGCCTTCTGGCACATGCTTATAAGCTTGTTCTTTGCCGGAGAGATTTTCAGAAAGCATGCCATCCTTCATTTGCTCCCACAACCCTTTGCCCTTCATATATTTTTCTAGAGATGTTACAGTTTCATAGGAAGAGCAGCTCTTTGCTTCCTGAAAAAGATTTCCTTTAAATCACCACCAATGAAACATTGATCTGGAGCATGAGCATATTCTGTTTGTGTTATCAACAGTTTATTTCAGCCAAATATTCCAATCTTATTTTATTATACCAAAATATATGACCATAACCACAATGATCAACTTAGAGGTAGGTTCAGAACGAGGGTCGAGATCACTTCATCCCATAGAAGCATTAAGAATACAAGAAATTCACTCACATTCCATCACATTCTGATATAAAATTGATCAAAATCTAACCTTGTACATCACAGCTGGAGGGTCACTAGTAGGTAACAAGAATCTCTCATTCTTATATTTATGTAGGCCTAACACCAAGAGTTCTATATCATGATCCATCAGTCCACATTTTTGTAGAACCAGTTCTTTTAAGTTCATGTTCATCTAATGATCAAATCAAAACAATTAGAATCAAAGAGTGCCAAATGAAAACTTTTTAGATGATTGAATAGGATTCACAAACATTGTGCAAAGTCAAGTTGGGTGCAATTTCATTAGCACCAAACATTTAACTTGGGTACATACTAATATTTACCCATGTCTTTTTGCACAGTACCTGCTCCAAGTTAAACCATCATTTAGTCTGTCATACCTATGAGTAACAAATAAGTAGTTATTATCTGTACTTTCAAGCTATCCACCCCAGATATTAGTCAAGTTCTGTAGAAGTTTGATTGGGTTTGATAATAACTAACGCCTGATTCAAACATCTTGGGTAGTATGGAAGGAGATGCCATCAGAAAGAGGTAGATATCAGTTTATATATTAGATATAGATTATATCATAATTTGATATCGCTTTAGAAACTGTCATCAACTCACAGCTTCATAGGTTAATACTTGCATCTTAATTTAGTTGTCACCATGATAGGAGAGTGCCCAAATAGGATCTTGATGATTTTACATTGGAGTGTAAAGAAAAACTTAATAAATATCTGAATCCTCACATTTATAGAAATAAGAAAATACCCAGTGGGAATGCATTTCTTATTCTCAAAGTGAAGTAAGGTAAACCTTTTAACTGAAGATTGCTGAGTGGTGAACTTCATATGTTAATCCATTTTATGGCACTGAAAAACATTAGGCTGTCACTCTTACTAAGTATACCTCCACTATTACTCCATGTAAGTTTCCAAAAACATTTATTTTCAAAATAAAACATCCTTGGAAAATTTCATAATATATACAACTTAAAACATGGTGGCCACTCAGTAAGAAAAATTCATAAAACATCTGGAATTACAGCCTTGTGAAAAACTTGGATCAAAATGGGAAAAGACTAGGTAATTAAAAAATCAGGATAATTAGGAGAATCAGGAATTTCCCATGAGAACCCTGCTTCTTTTAGTTGTGGTATCAGTTAATGTCAGCCGTATGACATTGAGAGAGAATTTCCTCGCAAAAACTAAACCTACAGTCAGACTGACTTCAGTGATACACAAGTTGATGAGGAATGATCCACAGAAATATGTTATTAGGTCCACAAAAATAGGAGGGGGAGAAAATTCTATGGAAAAGGACAGCGCATTCAGTGGGAAAAAGTTGGGAATGGGAATCCATAAACCCTGTCACCCCAGGTAAAAATAGTGGGATTGCAAATAGGGCTTCAATAAAAATCCCATGCAACAGCACTACTCTCCCTTAAAAAACAAATTCCTATCCCCAAGTTCTTCAACACAGAAATCCTGAAGATACCACTGTCTGACCTAGAGTACTTTCCTAAAACAATCACACCCATACAAATACACAATAATTACCGATAGGATACACTGAAGGTAAATGTCAAACTGTACAAGTCAAATCTGAAAGAAAACTTACAAATATCATCTGTCCCAAAATCTCAGCAGCATGTGCTTCTGAAAACTTGATTAGTGGTCGGCTCAAATTGAGTGACCTTAGCTTGGTATCAGGGTTGCGTAAAACTGCTGCTATATAAACAATGCTTTCTATACTTTGGTCAGTTTCTCCAATATCTAAATGCTGCAAATAGTCATTGTTTACCAGAAAAGTTGAAAGAGTTTTGCCTCCCTGTCAAGATATTTAAAGCTGTAACTTTGTAATTACTCCAATATTTCTTCCAAGTGTGGAAGCACTCTTAAATTTCATCTTCCACGAGACATTCCTCATAGAGACTAAATAATCCCCGCCTACCTCTGTTCCAAATTTATTTCCATTCAACCTCAAAGACTTAATTTTCAAATCAGGCCCAATATCACAAAGGGCTTGGACTCCAACTGAACTTATGTCATTGCACATCAAATTGAGCGAAATGAACTCATGTGAAGATTCCTGAAAGGAAAATAATATACATTATGAAACATGAGATGGCAGTGCATACATAACAGGGCCAAGCTCATCAGAATATGATAAAAACAAATTAATTCTTTGACTGCTAAAAGTTTTTGTTGTAAAAATGCTTCGCACATTCTTAAACAAGATTGCCATTTATTTTACACTTTTGAGTCCAAGTAAAGAGCTTTAGGTTTTCGAAGGTTTCATTGTTACAAGATATTTCCATCAATGTATTCATGGAGACTTCATTCATGACATCTAATATGTACTTTTCAAAATTTAAAGTGAGAAGAAATTTTCGGTAGGAATGGGTTAGCGATAGGTGCAGATGGAGGAAAAAGTTAATCACAATGTTAAGGACATAAAGACTATCTGATAAAAGCGAAAACCAATTTTCCAAATGACAGGTGTTGCAATTTTCAGACGTATTTTCAAACAATACTGGTTCAAGCATCCAAATATGCCAATACTTTTCATTAATCCATTTAAATGAAATTCTATTAAATTTTGATTATTCATTGTCGCATCACACAATATTGGCCAGATGGAATTATGATGAAAAAAAAAAAAAAAAAAAAAAATGCTGTTACTGACATGATCGGTTGATTTTATAAACAATTTTATATAGCTAACACTACCATGACAGTGCACAAAATGCAGTAATGGTTTTATGTCATGAACATTTTTCTTCATTAATTGTAATAATTGTTTGATTTTTACAAACAATATAGCAATAATTCATGCATCATACTGTGAAATATTACACACATATGCATTTAGTGTTAATAACCTCGATATACTTAGCCAATGTACATAACCCATCATCGGTAATTCTGTTATAGCAAATGTCAAGTGACCACACCTCACAGGTTGCCAGAAAGGTACACAGCGAAGGGATATCATCATCTTTCAACCTATAGCTGAAAGAGAATGATCACTAGTAAATGGTGAATGTTAGGAACTCGAAATATTAAGTGTTTAAATTTAACAGGTATCTATGAATATACTCGTAAAATATAAACCTACTGTAAATATGTTTAAAACTGAACTTAGGAAGCTGCTATTAATCAAGCACTATTACATTGTTGATGAGTAATAATATGTGATTGACAGCTGTATTAAATGCAAGGGTGTATATGAAGAGTGTCAGTGAGTTTTCTTAACTTTTATTCGGGACTCACTGCTATATTTCATTGAAGTGTGTATTTTCATGCATTTTTCTAATTCCATTTTCTGTACATTTTTATGGCCAAGCTCAATGTCACATTCCGGACAAACAGAACAATATAGTAATAAATAAAACTTATATTCCACTTACTGAAATCTATCATATAAGTCATTCCCACGAAGTAATAGCTCCCTATTTTCATTTCCTAGGCCAAATCTATATTGCTCATTCAAATACTCATGCAGGTTGAACATTCTATGGTTTTATTTTCAGAAATCTCTATAAAATGTATTTAAATAATTTTAAGGTCTAATACCAAAAAATTAAATCTAACTTTATCCAACTAATTACCATAGTAACCACAATCTGTAAATTGCTTTGTTACTCCTTAATAAGTTGTGTACATTTATGATGAACATTGAAGATAGATTAAATTAAATTAAAACAATATAAATAAGGGATACTAACTTTAATTCACCTAATTAGTAATAGACTAAACTATGCTTTAGAAGGCAATTTAAAATTTTGTAATCTAGCCTTACAAGCTTTTACTACAGATTCACATTTTCTTCAACTGTGTATTCCTTCAGTATCATAATTGTAATACTTGAAACTTATGGGAAATAAGTGGGGACATTTTCTTACAAATAAGGCACAACGGAAAATGTAGAGGCAGGTATCACACTGAAATGCTAATCTTTTAATTCTCCAAACTTTTGAAGAATCTGCTTTGATACAAACAGCTAAGACTTGGGCGATACAATACTAGTGAAACCATTACTATGCAAAGATATTGCTTTCCCTTTCCTTCTGTCCTAGGCAATCACTTGGGTTCTTTATTATGTGATCACCCTACGCAGTTCTCTGTCTGATACGGTTTGTTTCTTTCACTGCCTTGAGATAGAAAGAAAGTTGTAGATAGTATGTGAACAACACAATTTGTTCTCTTTAGGCTATACGTTTCAGTGCCGTTTTCCCTTTTGAGAGTACGATTGAATCAAGTGTGACTTCAAGTAAATGTGTACGCTTTTATTTTTTTCTTCATCATATATAAAGAAAATAGTCCAACGACAATGATGACAAGCCATCAATAAACTTTAAGCATTATTGAGTCTCTTGAAATGTAAAGCTATGGGGAGATCAAGTGTGACATACTTCCTCATGTAAGTAGATCAAATGATCTAATTACATGAGGAAAGACAAATAGGAACAGCTTCCAGGTAAAAAAGAAAAGAATTGTGTAGTTTATAGCAGGATACATGACCTGGAGAGGAAAACTTCCCGAACAATGTGCATACATTGTAAAAAAAGATGTGCATAGCAATTGTTTAGTTAGTCATAGCTGGATGAATGGAACTACAAAACTTGTAAGAAAAGACTTTTCTACACAATGTGACTGTGTAGAGGCAGACAAAAAGTTATTCTTAATTTTTTATAATTTTTTCCACATGTCTTTTTGGTTAGCTTTTTTATTTAAAAATTGTGCTTTCAAAAGAAATATTATAAACTGTGCTAACATTGTTAAGACAATTACTTGGAAACCCTAAAGATCCCATAGGACCCCTTCTCAAATCTGGCATACACAAAATCTCATGTCCCCAATGTAATTCTTCATACATAGGACAGACCAGAAGAAACCTAATCGGCCGGGGTTTCGGTTGGCAGGGTTGTCATTGCCTGATGATGACATCTACATCTACATAATACCCCGCAAGCCGCCGCAAGGGCGTGTGGCGGGGGGTGTTAGGTCACCACCCAAAAAAGGAAAAAAGAAATACCGCATTCAAAACCAACACACACATGCAAACCCCAATCCACAGCAGTGCACACATTCATCGTAACATCCCATCATTCGACGCGCATGCAAACACACATCTACCTCCCCATCTACCTCCACAAGCATGCAAGTACATACGCTTAACTACAACAAATAATTTTACCCTAGGATGCAGCAAGAAATTTATCAGGAACGTGCAAGCTAGATTTTAGCAAGTAGCAAGGCGAAATACCACCACCACAAGAACGTGCTACATAAAACTTTCTCCTACCCAAGGTGAGGAATCTGGCCCAACGCTGCAGGTAGGAGGGCTCACCCACGGAGAGGGACAAGGGATGGAAGGGGAAATTTAGGGTACCAAAAGCAGAGCAAACAATGCTGTAAACAGCAATACATTACTTAATGGCATTCCAATGCGGGCATGCGGGAAGGGTTTTGACACAACACACAGGAGGTTAGTGAAAGTGCATGCAATTAAGTATAACTAATTGTTAACTAGACGCCGAGGGTGGCACGTGGCATAATGACTTTGTAGGTTGATGCCTTGATTGAGTTTGGTGGGGTGTGTGGCATGAATAAGGGTTTCTTTGTCTTTTTGAAAACCCTCCCCTTTCCCCCCCCTTCCTATTATCAAACCAATTGCCAAAACTTCCCCTCTTCCTTAGCCACTGTTATACTTCGCTGTACTGTTCCTCCCCCATCTCCACTGAACCTATAATACCCATTGGACCATCTATTCTCTATTCGACCTCTCTGTTGTCCAATCAAGAGGTTTTCCCATCACCCCTCCTCTCCCTCCCAATGAGCCATTCTTTCAAACCTCCCCAATGGAATTCTCATTCTTCTCTAAAGAGGCCTGCTTTGCAGGCGAAACACCTGGTGTCAGGTTTTCTCAGGCACTTACCTACCCACAATTTTAGTTCTTTAATTTTGTTTGTGTGATTGAAGGGTCCCTGCCATAGGAGGTATCCTTGTAAACCCTGAATGAGTGAGTGCGTGCATTTCACAAAGGTCCGATACACCCGAGTGATTGAGTGAATGCGTTTTTACCGAAGTCCCTTATTTTCCGTTAAGTTATTTTCGTGTGATTGGCTGGCCCCTGGCCTAGGAGGAATCCTGGTAAACCCTGAATGGTGAGTGCATGCGTTTCACAAAAGTCAAAAGTCCGGTACACCCGAGTGATTGCCTTTATACCAAAGTCCCTTATTTTCCATTTAGTTATTTTTGTGTGATTGACGGGTCCCTGGTCTAGGAGGAATTCTGGTAAACCCTGAACGTGTGAGTATTTGTGAATCACAAAGGTCAATGTTCTCGAGCACACCTGAGTGATTGAGTGACTCTGTATTCACGTTAGTTGTTTTTGTTTCTTTACATCCTTTAATAATTTTCATTTATTTGTGTGATTGACGGGTCACTGACATAGGAGGGATCCTTGCAAACCCTGAGTCTGTGTGTGTGTGTGAATGTGATTCACGAGAGTGAAAGTGATCGAGTGGTTGTGTTTGTTTTTTATTTTTTTCTTATTAATATGTGTTTTGAATTTTGTGTGTGTGTGGTGGTTTTAATTATTTATTTATTGATTTTTTTAATTTTTATTATTTATTATTATTAATTTATTTATTTATTATTATTTTTTTTATTACTTTAGTGCCATTCAAGTTTACGGTCTCGGTATTTTTTGTTTACATTGATTCACAACCGTAGCTACGTTCCTTGTATATTTAAATTGTGCTAACATTGCTTCTTTAAATAAAATTTTTATTGCTAAAACAATATTGTTCATGTTTAGCAGACTAAAACAATAACTTTCTTTAAAACTTACTGTGATGGATACATAAGATGATGTAAAATTCATTCATAAATGTTACCCAATTCAGTTAACATACAATAAAAAAACTGCACACGGATAAATCTTAAAAAATGACTTCAAAATATTTTTTCCCTCAAATGATACATTTGATTAAATTAACCGCTGAACTTTTTGCAAGTACCGCTGGCACGACGCAGGACTTAAACAGGTTTGAAAATTAACTCCCGGCCAGCATCAGGATATGTTGAAACTTATCTTTATTCAGTTTCATTTTTCTCTCATTAACATCAGCTGACAAGTACAGTTGCAAATGTTTTAAGTCTTACTTACCCACTTTTGCGTACTCGATCTTTTCTCCTTCGAGTGAGAAAGAGTCAAAATTTTGATAAATGCACATATGATTTGAGAGGGTATGGAGATAAGAAAAAGAGACCAGCTAAGAAAAAACCTCATCAGACACTTCTCTATCAAGAACAATCGTTAACCCCTCGAGTGCCAAAGTTGCTGTGAGCAACACCGACAATTTTTCCAAAAATGCCAGCAACGCTCTAGGCAACTCCTTTCTCTACGGCCATGATTGTAAATAACAATCGAATAATTCTTGTTTTTAGCCCTTCATTCTCTCTCTTCTTTACCTTATTTAATAATTTTTTATCAACTTTTATAAACTACCAGCAAATTTTTACAAATAATACTGTTTTTAAAAACATTTTTTATAAATTATACATTTATCTTTAAATAGCCCTGCAATTAAGCAAAGCATGGCACTCAAAAGGTTAAACAACGGACAGGCCTTATAAAACATGCATGTAAACTACAAAATAAAACAAAGAAATATAATCCCCTTCATTTATTTAGGCTACTACAAATTATTCCCCTAATTAGAGTTTACATAGATCTAAAAAGGAAATTAAAAGAGTCAACCTATGGAACTAAGAAGGTACATGTTAAAAACCTCACAAAAAGTCATTAAAGTATTCATTCACATGTGTATACACATGGAAAGGGATTTTTTTATGCTTCATGAAATATCTAATCCATTACCTCAAGACATTTAAGTACAGCATGAGATCAGATGCCACCATATTCCATGTAATACTCACACGATTTATTTTAATTTTATTTCATGCAAATATTCTATCGAATGAACAAATTTCCTGCCATTAGAAAAACGTGAATGGATAGGAATAGGAAGGTATATAGAGGTGCACAGCTAATGACATAGAAAAAAATGTATACATAATATTCAAACCTACTCAAAAATTTTAACCAAGAAGTGGCCTTAGGAAATTAAAGCCTAAGGACTGAATGACAATGTAAAAAAAATATGGGTTCATTTTAGAAAGTTGCAGTCTCAATCTACGCCCATATGAATCATCACGAGTAGACTCACAGTTTTGCATAGCAGTGACTAGGGGACTAACAAAATGAGGCAACTTTAAGCTGAAACTGAAGATTTATTCACCAAATTTTGCTATCTCATGTAGCAAGCCCCTGTGATTTTAGCCCTAAAATATTTACATTCAAAAAAAGCATCAGTCTTTCAAGGGTGAACAGCGGAAATGGGGATACTCTGCAACAGTGAGCATGACTGTTTATCCAGTGAAACCATCTGTGAGAGTGGACTGCAAGTGGTCGGAATACTACTCTCTGGCCAATGTCGTCTCATCCACATCACTGCTTCACGAATTTTCCTAAGTTGGACGCGGGCCAAGAAAGTTGAAATGAGCTGATATTCAGGAAATGTACGGCGCTGAGAGTATGAACCCAAAGTAAGTCCCCTCTCGCATACCAACTTGGATGTGAGAAACAGGAGCCATTGGAGAACCTATAAAAGGAGAAATATCCCAAATGAATAATCTTAAAAGGACGCAGCAGCACAATCCAGACGTTTTTATTGCCAAAACACATGCATTCCACAATTTGTCACTGTACAAAGTAAAAACGGCTGCAATATCAAACAAGATTTAACCCCTTGATCCTCAACACATTAGTCAAATGTTACAAGAGGCGTAAAATTCCAAGGATGATGTGCAATTAATTATGACATTCATTAATTCAACCTTTTTCATTATATGCACTTACTCGTATTGCTCACTATCACTATTGACTTACAATAAAATTATCATTATTACTACTATTGGTATTATGCCGATTAAGCTAGGGTTTGGTTGGGCTAAGGCTGTACAATGGAATTCATTTTGATTCACCACTACCACTGCAATCAACCCGAGGTTTAACAGGCGAGGATGGAAATCACCCAGTATGTGTGTCCAAGAGTGTGTGAAATTCACACATCTGGGAAGTAACAGGGACCAGTTCCTTTCCCTGTGGCACCTGTGGTTTTCCCATGAGAGATCTGGCACACACAAAAATCACACACTTTGGGTGAAGCTGAGGACACCCAGAAGTGTCCTTGGAAATTTAACCCCGATTCTCCAGCCAAGCACTCTACCCACTGGGCTACCACTTCCCTTCATTTTGATCAAATGCTAATATTTTTCTTATTCTATTTAGATGAGAAAAGACGAACTAGATTTTAAATTTTCAAAAAACTTGCGATTTCACAAAATGCATTACAAAACCTTATAAATCAGTTACTGCCACAGGTTATATGGTAAGGTAAGTCACAGATTTTGCAAATACACTCACATCATTTTACATGTTGCAAAAATTTTTGCCCTTACCCCCCAGCATTAATTAAGTTAACTAATCATCAGGTTTCCCAGGAGATTAGCTGGTGGAGTTACAGATCTTACACAGGGCAAAACTTGATACCGAAACCTTTGGGTAAACAGGCTAGCACATTGACCACAATTGAAATGGTATTTACAGTTTATGAACAGAAATATAAACCATGAACCTTTTCATTATGGGCTTAATTGTTAATTGCAGGTGAACACATACCTCATTGCTTGATGGGCTGTTGCCTTCCATCCAGGATTTTGGTGCCCAAAGGAACAGCTGACATACATTGGCAGCCATGTCTGCACTCATTCGCTGATATAGTTTTAAAAAAAGACAAAAGGACTCTTGAAATCACATTAAAAATTGAATGCAACTAAAGATTTAAAATTCAAGTCTGAATGCCTCCAGTTTGTCAAAATTATCGGGCTCACAAATTAAATAATGTAACAATGCACTAATTCCACCACCAGCAGCTAATTAATCTGGCCAAATTAAGTTTAGCAGTGTCTTCTCAGTATAAAATGGGCTAATATTACAACACAAACGGTTCATGAAATACTCTTGTGGAGAAGAGTATGGCTTATTTTAAAACTAAAAATGCAAATAATATCAGCACAATCAAACAGATTTAAGGGCAAAAAAAATTTACAACCAACTTTAGTGAGTTGGCCAAAGGCTCTACTCTTTCCAGAAGGGTCCCCAAATCTCTTTCCATTACTTTTGCCAAACAATCACTTTCAACAGAACCGCAAGTAGCTGTTTTCAAAACATGGTTGATCCAATACCTTCGAAGGATCACGGTGCAAGAGGTTTTTAATTAGGGCACAGACGACACTCGGAACAGTTGATGGCAACGTGGGGAGTTTGTCCTCATCATAGGTGGAACTACGCAGCAGTGGACGCTGCCCATCAGCCTTCAAGTAGAAGGGGTTGATTGAACCAAAGAGTTCATAGGCAACCGCACCCACAGCCCATGGATCCGACTTGGCATAATTAATGGTAGTGAATGGACCAGGCACTGCAGTGACAACCTGTGCGGGACAAAATCAATAGGAATTAAATGTATACTATCTTGTCCTTACAGACATGGTTTCCACAGTTACGAAGCCGCTAAATGCAAAATTAAATTTCTTCATTGGTTACATGCCTCAATAGGCATGATGAATTCCACTTTTTGCGTGCTTACAAATCAACCATGCTCAACCCTTTATAAATATAATTAATTATTTTAAATGGATGATAAACTCAGGTCTGAATGCCCAAAAATCACCATTTTATTGGAAAGGGTAACTTTTGGGTTCTCTTCCAGGTCACAAGCAGTAAAACAATCACACTATGAGTGCCATTTCAAAATCTATTCTTTACTATTTCAAAATCAGTTTGTTGTCACTTTTCAAATACCCTAAATATAATTAACTATTAATATTTCACATTTTCATACATGCATTTTCAGTCCCTTATCAGATGTTTTTCAATTCATCTAAATGTTCAAATCTGCAATTCTTATGTAATTATGATTCAAACAGTTAAGCCATCACATTATAATCACTAACCTTCTGATTGAGTTGCTAATATATTCAATTTTAACAGACCTTGTGAATCGGGTACATTTTTCTCAACAATACGCAGTCACAATACAATTTAGATTCTATGTGATAGATTGCATACTTCTTAAAAATGAAGGTATTTTTATCTGAGACTCAAATTAAAAGTGATGGTTAAACTTTTTCATTGAATATAATACAAAAACAGTTTAAATTCAAGAAGACATGGTATTTTCTCAAAAGTAAATTATATTAAATAGCATTTTGCCTCTCACTAGGAAGTGCTAAAGATTGTGAAGAAGAATGCCAATGACATCATCTCATGCACTCGTGTCTGTGATTCCTTTATTTAATGAACCACCAACACTGAATGAAGCATGTAGTTGGCAGGATCCCAATTATGATCACAGATGAGCATAAGTTGGTACATTCTTTCCATTTAATTACCCATTTAATTTAAGCAGAAAATTACAGGTAAAAAAAAAGTATTTATTTAAATATTTTTCTTTGTTCCACACAGTGCCTACAATACATTCCTGGGTTAAATTGAGTTTTCACACACAGACAGACAAACTCTTACATGATTTTTACCTAACAACTATCATTATGGTCCACACCGACAGAGCACACTTTCTCATACCTACATATCAGAGACATTTGAGGCAAGGCTGAGATAACTTACACACATACGCTATTTGGGATGGTAATCGAGAAGCTTACCTCAGGTGCCATTAGCGCAGCATTTCCTCCTTTATCGGTGTCGGGAGTGTGGTATGGAAGTCGCATACCAAGCTTTCGATCTGCCAAACAGCAACCAAAATCAGACACCACTAATATGGGCCAATCCTCTCCCTCAGAGAGGTCAATTAGTAGGTTATCAGATTTCAGATCTCTGAAAAAATCAAATATGAGAGATTTCATACAAAGAATTTAGAAGTAGGAAGTTAGCAGTTGAGTTCACACTTTTGATCTCATCATCAATGGCTTGTGCTCATGTAGATTACACAAATACTTCTATTTGCTCAGAAAACACAAAGTCGAGGCAATAATCTTGGACTGCGGTTAAGCCAACCAAAGCCTAAAACTGGACTTAACAATGATACCACAAATGTCACCTATCTTAGTCATACACCAAATTCATTACAAAGACAAAATGCTGTATTTTACATAATTATGCCTTGCAGTGTACAATAGGCTGAGAATAAAAATATTGATTCTCAGAACTAACTGATTAAAAAAGTTGGCTGTGGATCATATCAATAAAACTTAAAGAATTAATGGGTGTTTCATTTAGATCTTTTAGAATGTTAGAGTGAGTTTTCAATGAAGGAAATCATAACAATGATGTCATTATAATATTTAAGAAATAATATGAGTACAATTCCATGCCATATGAGTATTTTTGTGCATACTTTGCACTTCCACGACCAAATCTTTAGGCAAATAATTTGTTATCTCACCATTACCTGCTATTATGCAGTAATAATGTCATGTGAACACACATAAAGCCTGACAAATTCACTTTCTCCTGATGTATATTTTTTAGGCCTAAGTATTAACATCTATCACAATTTCATAGATTATTAAAATGCTAATTGGTATTGATACAACTAACAATATCTTATAAAAACAGAGGAGTTAAAAATACATTATAATGCAGAGTAATATGCTCCTATTTTCATCTAAACTCCTTTAATGACACATCAAATAACTTCATTGACATCAGTTCTTGACATCACAGTATTTTTAGCCTTCCTAAAAAGATGATGAAGATTCTTGAGCAATGGTAATATAAGCAGATCTGTGAATGGGATATACCACCAAATTGAAATTTTTTTTAACCCTTTGCACTCGGGTGCCTTTTTCCTTGATTTCTAGTCTACTCGGGATTAAATTTTTAAATACCCCAAATTTACTAAACGTGGCACTGGAATGAAAAACTGGAGTTTCTTTTCATACAAACTAATTTAATTGGATCTTTTTACATAATTGTTGATAAATCATAATTTAAACTCTATAATTTTTCATGGTATGATATTTTTGAAAGCATTCACCAACATGAAGACCTGGGTTACCTTCACATGTCTCACAGATATATATTGTCTCTCTTCATCCACCTTTGATTTTTCTGTTAGAGCAAACCGCAAAATCTTTATGATTTTTGTTAGGGTGAGGTGTGATTATATGGATTTTCCCATCTAAACGTTGCTCTGTTTGTGGATGGTAATCTAACCCTGGAAGTTTGTGACACATCTCGGAATTGTCCAACGAGATCGCGTACTTATTTCGTAATAAATTTCACATGCGAGATCGGTTTTTCATTTTTTTCTTTGTTGGCATTCTTTGTACAATATGTATGAATTTACACCCTCCAACTCAAGATTCCTGATAATGCAATAGATAGAAAAAGAATGTTTGATGAGACAGTTGACACTAGGAAGAAAAGGAAATGAAAGTATCCAAACTAGAAAGCAATGAACTACAGAACACCTGACTGAGGTAACTTTACATTTTGGCGATCTTTTTTTCAGAAACAGATCATCTCTCAAAGGCATTGCTTTACATTTAGCTGACTTCCAAGTAATGAAAAGCACACAATGCAAATGAAAAAGAACTGACAACACAGCAAAGAGATAGCAACAAACACCTGCTGGCATTCTTTGGAGACGGCATTTATGTCGACGACGACATTATGGGTCGACACTATTCATTTATAAAACAAGCCTCGCTATTAAATAAGCCTTACTTTACTTGTCCTTTTATGCAGATGATTTAAAGTGAAGTTATCGGAAAATAGGGACAAAAATCCCAATTCCCCTCACGGTGAAACTCCGTGTCGAGTGTGGCTCGACATACGAGCTGCTGCCGCTGCTAACCGTGTCGAGTCACACTCGACATGCAAGTGCAAAAGGTTAAAAATATCAAATTATCAAACTAGTTAATCAGTTTTTAATATAAATTTTTTAATTGTAAAACTAGTTTTTACTTAAAATGTGCATCAAAATTTCTGCAGAAACTCACCAAAACTAAAATGAATTTTATAACGAAAAAAATTAACATGCTTAGTCCCTTATTACAGAGGTGAGCAATTTTGAAGCACAAACACAACATTGAAACTATAAAGGTAATTGGAAAATAGGCCAGCCATAAATGCAATGAAAAATGTTTGTTACAATTCATTGCAAGAACTTCTTAAGTCAAACTGTTTCATAACCACACTGAATATTTCCAGTGTATTATAGATTAAATTTATCATTTCCCACCTGTGAGCCACTCCATGTATATTGATGTGTGCAACACCCTCAAGAAGTTGAGTGAGGAGAAGAAGAGAGACCCTCGGAGATAGCTCTCGACCTTGGAGGTATTCACTCAGGCTGCAGTCATACCTTCAGAAAAATTATATTCTCTGATTAAAACCAATATCACTATTACTTAAAATACTGTACAGTTCTACAAAGAGATATCTGACATAGTTCTATAAGGATAATTTAATATGCATCTATATTGAGAAAAAAGTGTCCAGAGACCATATCACATGAAACTTCCCTGCATAAATATATTGATCTACATTTCTACAGCTGGAATGCTGCTTTAATATGGCTATGTTAATGCTATAATTATGTTCTGGTAATATATGTGAATGATAGCGGTAGAAGAGAAAAGAATACTCAAACACATTTGATGTTTTCAGGCTTAACTTTATGGAAATCCATCATCACTGAATTAAAAAAAACAATGGATATTTACACCAATTTTATTACATATGACTTTTCAATGCATCGGCATCAACCTCGCGAAGGTACCGGAGGATGACTCAGATGCATTGAAATAGTCACACCTAATCAATTTAGCAGAAAGATACACTGTGCTTTTTTAAAGTTAGTGAGACTTAATTAAAATGACGTCAGGAAGAAGATGATGAAAATACTTTCAAACAATGAAAGCACTTTCAATGAAAAGGAAGAAACTGCAGAGCACTTCTTGATGCACTACATACAGTTTACTTGGGAAAAACCAAAGCATCAATGAAGGAACTACGGTTGAAGGTCAAGGATGAATCATCAGAGGGAACCCATTGAAATGGAATCCAATTCCAAACGCAATCAGGAAATGGAACCCATCACATACACAACTATGAAGGAATGTAGAGAGACTAGGAGGAAACAAGTTATCCTAGACATCTGTAACAAATAAATCCTTGGATAAGCTTCTAAAAAACAATGTTGATAGGAAAATGGAGAGCTTATGAACGAGAATGTTGCGTGATAATGAAGATGGGTGAGCAATTGGTCTCTAATGTGAGGTTGAAGTTCATGTCATACACCTAGAAGTATCACAAACTGTTATTTTGCTCCATATATTTTTTATATTTAAGAATCCTTGGCATTATCTTACTTATTAGGGGACACAGGAGGCAAATCTGAGTTTAAGCAATGAATGAATTATTGTACACATTCAACTATGCTTTATGTGATTTCTACCCTCACCTATCAATTTAATACATGATAGCAAAACAATGTCCACCAAGAATCCTGATTGCTGGAGTCAGAAACCAACATGAAATTTTACAGGCAAAACTAAATGTGTCATTATTACTAAAAAATTTTATGCTTTCAACTTAGGCATACTAATGTACATTTATTGTTTTTCAAATATCCATGAAGACATTCCACTCAAATTTTGCACCAAATCTATTACAGTAAACTCTAGATTATCCACATGCTAATGGATGCATGATGAAGAACAGATAATTGAAAAACATGGATAACTGAACAACATAAAAAATATGGAACATACAACTACCATAATGTGAATAGCAGACGTAGTTTCCTCAGAGAGCTAAACCAATCATGTAGATGTAGCCACAAAAAATAATAATAATAATATACTTTATTCATCTTATAAACATATTCACATATGGTGGATGTTGTCATTTTTCACATTTGTACAGTTTGTTACATATATTGCGACTTTTTATAGGAACATACAGTTGTTCATAGATATATACTATACAGAACAATATACAATCACATAAAATACTTGCATTGAAAATATTTGCATACATAGACCTAATATTCTACTCACACTAGACCTTATAGTTTTAGGCTAGTAAAGTTGAGCTCATAATACTCCTCTATTGAGCATAGAGGATTGGAGGTAAGCATATCATGCAGCACCCTGCGGAACACCACATTGCGGGCTGACTTTACAGCATTTGGAAGCATGTTGAACAATTTGTTAGGTAGACCTTCAACTTTGTAAGTCCTGTCTAGCCTACAGTGTGGTAAATCCATATTAGATTTTGCTCTGGTGTTATGGCTGTAAACATCAGCCCTAGTGGAGTACATACTCATATTTTCTTTAACATGAACTAATGAATAGAACATATATTAATTGTAGACAGTCCTAATTTAGAGAGGTCCACTGTGTTCAAGTGGACGTGAGTTAGATAAGGTATGGATTGCCTTTTTCTGCATCACAAAGATTAGCTTAATATCAGATGCATGCCCCCAAAGTCTAATGCCATAAGTGATATGTGAATTAAAGAATGCATAGTTGGCATTAATTAAGTAGTCTTTACTCACAAATAACAGGCCGAAGACAAAGGAATTTTTAAAAAGCATTCCTGATACGGATTCATATTCTTCATATGATATACTGATAAAATTAAAGCAGTGTAAATAGTTTATGACTCATTTGTTGTATAGTAAAACTGTATATTTTCTTACCTTATAGCAGAATATGGAATTCTCAGGGTTAGTGAATGTGAAGGAAATGATAATGGGAAAATACAGATAGTAAAAAATATGTTTAAATTTAAACATTAAATACTATTGACAACTCTTGATTTTGTGAAATTGAAAACTTTTATGAAAGCAGAGGTGCTTAAAACTTCTATTTTTTAAAAGCATGTCAAAGTTTCAAAGCAATTGCTTTTCTTTATGAATGCATTTTTATTAAAATTTCAAAGTGCACAGGGAAGAGAGTGACACAGATAATCCACAAGATGGATAATCGAGAGGTTATTATATTTTACTTTTGAACATTCTTCATTGCTTTCACTTTACATGAGTCACAACTGAAATCATTTCCTTCCCCATCGGAACAAGAATTTTACCGAGGTGGAATAGAATTCACGAATGACTCATTCCGTCAACATTTCAGACCTTGTGCAATTTAGCATAAAGCTTTAAATTTTTAAGAATAAACATATCATTAGCCAACCAAAAATGCTGCAATATATTCAGCAATTTAAAAATATTTAAATAAGTTTTGTTCTCAACTGGCTACCATAATTCAAAAGAGAATTCTTCTGTCAAAACTACTCCTGCATTCAATTGTCAGATGGCCTTCGATTTGCTTTAATCTCACAGACCATTATCATTACCAGACAAACATTCTGAGATAAGTCTCACTGAGCTTTCCACTTAATTACCCTATCTAATCTCCACCTTCACATTTTCCATAGTGCAAGTTATTACTGTATTATTTAGCACAATGTGCACTCAAAATTCACCCAAAAGTTTCAATGCATGTCAAAGTTGTATTTAATTTGCACAAAGACAATGCATGTCTCACTCCCACCATGGGTTAACATTAATGCAATACATTTCCCACCGTGGGGGTACATCTATAATAATTAACAACTAAATAATAATACATAGCAGTAGGCTGTCGACTCTAAAGGGTTTACAAGAGACCATGCAAATCGGTACAATGCTCATATCCTTATTTGTGTGCACTCTTTAAAAAAAAATTTAATACAAATGCACATATATCCCTAATTAACCAGGTGGTTTATATTGCAAAAAAAGCATAAAACCCCAGTCAAGAAACCACAGGGTGTATGGGATTTAAGGGATTAAATTTCACTTCAAACAGCAAGTAAAAATTTTATAAATTCAATTTCACTTGATTCTCATGGACATATCCAGAACAGATACTACCTCCCACTCCTCAAAAATAATTTCCTCTAAAACTGAAGAGAGATCTGTAGGCTATCATGAGTGGAAATTCCAGCAAAAAAAGCACCCTTGAATACTAACCCAATATACAAATGAATTATAAAATTACCAGCTAAAGGAAAACAATAAATTCCAATGCATAAACATTAGGCATTTCATATTAAATGATTTAGAAATTAATGGTCTTAAATGAGTTCATCAAGAATAAATGAATAATATGTGGTTCGACCAAATACACAGTCTTAAGCTTATGAGGTCTGACAGTTCAAGAAAATAGACTGTGATAAATTACTATGACAATGACATTTTAAAATCATAACTGACACAATTGATGAGAGGTTTGAAATAAAATAAAGTACATGGATGAAAAGTGAATAATTTTCGGAACCATTATGGCTGCATGTTGTGTTACCACTTCCAGTTTTGTGAAATGAATGTCGTGAGGCTGACTGATGACCTCAGCCTTTTGGCCTCACACACACCTTCATTAACTAATGACTTTTCCGCGACTGCCAAATTGTTTAATTGATTTTTTTTTATTTACATAAACTTAGTTGCAATTAGGCAATTTTCCTGGTGGCAACGGTCCAGTGTGATCACTGGTCACTCTTACAATGCACATACATACACACTCAAGAAGAACAGATATGAGACAAAATGCTCGTATATTCAATGACACTTTTAAGATTACTGACCTCTCCTTTACCATCACACAAGGATTAGGTGTACACCACACGAGTACATACTACGCACCGTCCATCGCCACACTTCGTCCGTAATCACGTACTCTTCAATTTCATATACCGTTCAAAATCGCGTCCCGTTAACACATTATTCATAGCACAAGTACATTCATAGCAGGTTTTATCACGTACATTTCTCACTCACACGTTACGGATAATTATTTTAAGGAGAGCATACACCTCGTTTTAAATTTATTTAATGAATAAGGTAAGGACTTAAAGATATCCTCAGGTAACTCATTCCATTCTTTTATTCCACGATTGAGGAAATAGTTTTTTTTAATGTTTGTTTTGTGCCCTCTATGTTTTATTTTGAACTGATGGTCCTTCCGCCCAATGTAATTTGGTTTGTCTAATCTTTCTGAGAGCTCCTCCCACCCCTTCTCTTTATTTACTATCTTGAACATCCCACATAGCCTGTTCAGCTTCCTTCTGAGTCGGAGCGGTGTCCATCCTAGTGTCTCTAACATTTCTGTCACACTATCTGTCCTGATATGTCTTCCTAGAGCGTACCTAGCTGCCTTTCTCTGTACTTTCTCAAGCTTATTTATATGCACCTTTACCATAGGGTCCCATACTGTTGTTGCGTACTCCATTATTGGTCTTACAACTGAAGTGTATGCTAATTCTTTAGTGGATTTGTTGCTCCCCTTAAGGTTCCTCATGACCCAGTGTAGAGTTTTAAAAGCCTTACCTGCCACCTTATCTTATTTATGCATTCCACATCTGTGGTAAAAATAAAAACGTATGTATGTACTTGTTTATCATGGATTCCAATTGGTCAACATCATATTGTAGTGCATTCAATGCAGATTAACAGAAAATCAAAAAGATACATATTTCAGTCAAATTGTTAACCATGCCATGCAGTTTTGAACAATGAATATTTTACATGTCACCGACTTAAACGGAACAATATGTGTATATTTTTGGAAATAACTTATCAGAGCTGAGGTATCTAGTACTCAAAGTAACGAGCTTGGATAAATGGCCACCGACTTAGTTAAATCTGGGATTGATTTTCTATTTAAATGAATAAGGCAATCAAGAGATCCAAAATTCACAATATTATTTCAACAATAAAACCAAAGCATTCTACAGCATCACTCCAAATCCCTCAAATAAATAACATTAGATTAAATTATGACCGCCAAGAGATACCAGCCCAAAATTATCACATCATTTGAAGACACTTTACAAAGGTTTAATTTCTGTTTACTACATGTGTATTAATTTCATTTTCATTTATTTTGTAACGGGGTATCATAGGCCAGGGGGTAGAGCACTTGGATATTGGCCAGAGGGTCTCAGTTCAATTCCAGGTCTCAGGGTGCCAGGCCTCTAGGCACCTTCACCCAAGCTGTGTGATTTTCTGGGTGCCAAATCTTCCTCTGAAACTAAACTGGGCACAGGGAAAACAATTGGCCAGTCTACTCTCATATTTCAAATGTATTCTGTAAGCTTCACCTCCGTGATCAAACTAACCTTCCGGATGATTACTCTAGGGAGCAATGTTTATTTGAAGAAAATGGGCCAAGTAGGAATGGTAGTACAGAAAAACCATTTCAGGTAAAGAAGCTGCTCAGAGGAGGGGGTTGATGATGGGGTCTAAAAATAAATATGTTAACAGAAGAATAGTGACAACTTTAATATGGAGAATAGTTTTTTATCGCTTGGAAACTTGATTGTTTTGGTAATAGGACTGTAGATTGAAGACTTTTGAGATGTGAGTGTGGAGAAAAATGGAGAAAATATTATAAATGGGAAGAAAACTAACAACCAATTTCTGTGCATGGTATGGGAAGAGAGGATAGTGGTAGCGAGAAAATCAGGAAAGGCAGGACAAGTGGGTGTAGGAAAGATACTGAGAAAGGCGTTGGGATGCTGAAGAATTTAATAGAGGGGAGATTGGTGGGAGACTGAGGAAGAGAATGAACATTTGGATTTGAATTACATTAGATTACATCTAATGATAGTAGTGTGTATTGCATACCTCTTCATCAGCAAAAACAGGCTCATATTTCGACCAGATCCATTGGGGTTGATTCGAGACGGCAGGGCATCCGGGTAAAGAGAAAATGAACCAGGCAGCTGGGGGACTTGGTCAGCAAACACATACTGCATGTCAACCACATTGGGGTGGGGAGGAAGGGCCTTTGTACGATCCTGCAAGCTGAAAGAGATCCTGATAATTAATAAGTAGGAGATATTCAAAGCTAGATTATTTGTAAACTCTTTTGATTAACAACATATCACCCAGTGACCACTTTAGATAGTGCTTCAATTGGAGTATTCCTAGGGTAATAAATATCCTCTTCACTTTATTAATCAACTTACTCGCATCTATTTATTCATAAAAATTGGAACTTTTAAATCAACACAATAACTTGATGAAGGTTATGTACACATTTATAATGCCTTCTCACCTCTTCTCCCAACCTGAAAGCTCTTCATGGGCAATGTAGTACTGTGCTGGAACTGTTTCTCTGTGCATTGCCCTCAATATTGATAAAGCATTTGATTCTGCATCATAGTTGAACATCATCTTTAAAGCAAGAGGGAAAGATGTCAAAGGGTCGTCGAGAGAGATGGGTGGAATACTTTCTGAAGCAGCAGGCATCTCCTCATCATCCATTGCTGTCCCACCAGGATCTGAAATTTCAAATGACTATTTCAAACACTGTAACATTTGTTTGGAAGCGACTATAAGGAGCAGACCAATTCCACACCATTTTAGCTGAACACATTTCACTGTTGCGCATCTTCGGACAAATTATAATCACGTCGCATCTATTCTATGGTATGCTCAAATCCACACAGGACAATATATATAGAAATATTCATCAACACATTCTGATGTATCTGTAGGAATCATTAGGTGAGATGGGACCATGAGAGTAAGGTGGCGACATTCATGAAATTACAATCATGACCCATTACCAAAAGTGTATATACACTGTACATATTGACTATTAATTAATTATATACCATAAGAACACTTTATCAATGAGTAACTTTTCCCATTTTTGGTTATTAAGAGGGGATTTGGATATCCACTGGATGATATGCTTACGAAATGCGTACCTCCAATGGATATCATTGAGGATGTACAAAACATATGAATGTATGTGTCTAAATACATATCTACATACATACACAATTATAAACACACAATGGATAGGCTTGGGCTGTGAGCATAGGGTATATAATATGACACCACCAGTTGATTCATTCTTCTCTTTTCCATTCATTAATATAAGTTTGACAGCTCCGAGGTTATTGAAGCACTGGTCAGAACGGTATGAGTTTCACATTAATGCCTTAATTCGCGTGCCACAAATGACTGCCAATTTCACACATTTATGCCAAACACCTATACAGAGTTGAATTTAAGCACCAACATCAACTGACAATTACTTATTCCTTACCTTCTTTCCATCTGGCGGCATAAACAACCGCACTGCAACCTTTAGCAATTGCAGATCCAAGATTTAAATCCTTAAGCCCAATATCAGTCTTGACAGAATCATCCAACCCAGTTCTCGCAGCCCATTTAAATTTGGACACTGCCTCCTATACAGAGTTTTTTTTATTAGAAACTTAATATTCCAGCCGTATGCGTAAATCATTGACGATTGAAGTGCATACACTAGTAAATACTTACCCGTATCTCCCAGCAAATTCCTTCTAGCTCGTCATCTTTCGTCAAGATACCAGTTCCTGATGCAAGACTGACTCCAACTAATGCAAAAAATGGACCGGAATCGCCAAAAAACAATCGCCTGGTAGCTCTTTTACGTAGATCGCTCGCTAATGAATTTGTTACTCGATTGAGGATATTTTCGACAAAAATTCGTCGGGCATGATAGTGAACTTGGTAACCAACATTTTGAAAAGTAGACCTTCCAAGAGAAGCCCGTAAGTTAGATTCTACCGCTTTACCCTCGTGGGCATTGATTTTGACACTATCCACTACGGTTCTGTACGGCTCTTGAGGTTTGATATATCTGAACAATAACCGTCCATTCTGAATAATTCGATGGGCTACAGTACGGATAGACATTTCGCAATCTTGGGCATAAAGAGCCCACAAAGGGGCAAACGCTAATTTGGGGGCCTTCACTTTGTAAAAGCTGATTTACTTCCAGTAAAAATAGAAAATTTCACTCATCTGTATGATTAAACGACACTCACGACCTTTCCTAATACAACATCGCAATTGCTTTCGTGATGCTCAATGTCACTACTTGATAAATCAGCAGCTGGGGACGTCTTTTGAAACATATTGATTGCAATTTTCCAGGGATAACTACTAATAATATAGATTTATATTATGATTCTAAAATTTAAACAAATTCGGATCATTATTCCTTCAACAATACAACACGTTTGACTAATAGCCGAAAATAATTGGTATCCACGATGAATTGGGCGGGGTTTTAAACATTTTTAAGTCAAGACAAAGCTTTAACTTAGTCATCTTTTTCCGAATAAAAACGTTTAAATATCATGAGCATATTAGAATAATGAATTGAAACTATCTTTATATTTAGGTTGATCTCGATCAAACTTTCATATTCCATCTGCGAAATTTCGTAGCTTTGGTGAATAAAACTAAGCGCAGAAATTACTATGGGAGACTTTCACGATAGTAATCACAATTGCCAAATACTCCTTCATTCTAGTAAAAAATTCCTTACGTCTATCATACAAAGAGTGGTACTATATTTTAGTTCCATTTGAGTTGAACTGAGTAAATAAGATTAAGCAAATTGTGCTCAACAAACAAGACATTATTTTATAGTAAACATAGGAGCTGAATTAAAATGTTGAACTAATTATTTTTTACAATTCTAGTTTCACTGCTAAGGCAGTACTGCAGGCAGGACATGAAGCATGTTCCGTTCATGTCAACAGATATTTCTACTCCATACAGAAAGAACCGATTGAAAGGAAATTTTTTGGGATTTATTCAACATATGATAGTAAAGAGTGGAAGCATTTATTTCTCCCGTGGTTTCTCAGGATGATCTGGTATCTGAAAAATCACACCACATGAATGAAACTGAGGTCGCTCAGAAGCATCAGCATTCTACCCACTGGACTGCTACACCCCCACCTGGATAACAGATGTGGAAATATATCCATTCTGATGATACAACAGAAAGGACTGCTTATTATAATTCAAGAAACTATACTATTTGCTGATAACTGACAATGGCTCAAATTCAAAATTCACCCCACTGAGATGAATGACTAGGGAAAGTTGGCACTCATTAGGTATGGATTAGGGGCAGTCAGATGCCTACTGCACTAGTTCCAGGAACTTTAAATGCACAACAGCTTTTAAAAATAACCTGATATAATGTACAATCAGTTAGAGGTTCCTTCCAAGGGCTTCAAATGTGCTCTTTGTTTCTTGGTATTTGACTATGTGTTGACTAAACAGTCTCACTAGCATTCTTGCTAGAACCTTCAGGTTGAAGATAATTGATGACCTTTGACCTAAAGGCACCAGCTGTAAAACTTTACTTAAATAAACTTAGGCAATGGCACAAACCTGAGAAAAATGCCATAACAAGCTTCTTAAAACAGGTAATACTAGTTCTAATCAATATTTTTCAAGAGCATTAAAACTTGTAAATATCATTAGCAAATATGCCAAATATCCCATTAAAATATTCTAGAGAAGTGAAATACAGAGATGTTAGAAATGAGTTTACTTTATTCTGTACAAAAATCACCACATTGTAATCCAGACTGACTTAATACATAAATTTACATCAATCAATGAGGGGCGATAGAAATCTCTCTCGTTGGATTATAAATGCCTTTGATAAAACATTGTCATTTGAGCACTGAATATCTAATTACCTGTTCATTATCAATGCTATTTTTACAAGCTCTTATAAAAGTGTTAAATACTAAACCCTCAAAATCTCACAAGAAAAGGAGTACATAAGGCATGATAATGAGATGCAAGGTAAAGGTTTAAATTTACAATTGTACAAAAACATCCTCTATCGGAATGCAAATATACTCATTTACATAACTTTAACATAATTACATGCTAATGAGATGAAAATAAGAATTATTCTAAATAATTGTAAGGTGGGTCTTACAGCTTTGAACACAAATAGGTATCACAATGCCAAGGAAACAAAATAGAAATTAAATTGCTCTCCTCAGCTGAATTCTATTCCTGTCCAAAATTAAAAAGGAAAATCTGACAATACAATTACAGAGAAAATCTTGACTTAAAAAAACCTGTTCATGACATTTCAATAACAAATTGATCAATCAAAATTTATTAAAAACAAGAACGTGCTGAGGTCACTGAATAAACATAGGCGTTTATTTAGGATAGCTATCACAAATGCTTAACAAACAGCCACGATCCTCTTCATACGTTAGATGATCATAGTTGCATCTTTGTCCCACTCGACTGAGGCCCTCTTCCTGGGCAAAGTGGCAGCCTTGGCCACAGCACGTGGGGGAGTGTTTTCACAGTTGAATGTACTCTGCTGGCTTAGTGGGAACTTCTGGAATGCATTGTCAAACACAGAACGCTGCTGTTTCAGGCGTAGATACGTCGATGGAGACATCACATCAGCGGGTGCATTGGTGGAGCGAATGCCAAGTGGTGTTCTTGCCTGGAGAAAAAAATAGAACAGGTAATTACAATATTATAGGACCCCTTTTACACAGTTCTTTCTTAAATTTGACAATTTCAACATGACCTCTGAGCCAGTCTCTAATGGCACAAAAAAAACAGTCATTTGAACAGTTAACCATCTTACAGATTCAGAAAAAATCATAATTGAATACTTTTTTTATCATCTTTTTTTGAATATATAATGTAATAATATATGCAAGATATGGACATTGCAGGTATTACATTTTGAAAAATGGAACTGTTGATAAGCTACACCATTATGTACAATATATTATGATGACCATAAATTTGTTATATTATTATAATTCCACGACTTTACTAGGCGGAAAAATGTTCTGTGACACCATAAATGAACGATATTTGTTAAAATATCAAAACCAGCAATCAAGATGTTTTCTATACAAAACACCACTTTCCTTCCCTTATTGTTTGTATCTCCTAATGTTAAAAATCACACAAACATGATGGTATATTCGAAACTTTACATGCCAATCTTTTAAATCCCATGCTCTTCCTGGCCCTCTGGATCTGTAGCAAACTTGTTATATTCAATTTCTAGATTTCTAAACACTATGAGAAAAATTAGAGCAATCATTTAAAGGAGACCAATAGTACCTAAATATTACATTTAATTACCATGATTGAGACAGACATAAACAACATCCCACCGATTTCAAATTCAAAGAACAGCAGGAGATGCTACGATAGTAACTTTTAAGGGAGTCATCTACTAATATGCATTCAAATGCAGACTGTTCAAAGTGTAAAAATCACTTGCCATGACTGGGATCCCTGTCAAGAAAAATGATTTTTATTCTTTAAAAGTGTTGCATTCTCCAGAATCAATTGCCCATTACAAACTCTGGTCTCTCTTTTCAACTAGTTGTTCAACACAGTCCACAGAAGCAACCTAGCACACCAGACCAATTTATGTGCAGTGACTCAATGACGAAAATTGCGAGTTTTTAAGAATAACCATGGTAAGTGGAGAAGCATTGCATTTTGAAGTTGTGCCATCCCAGTAAACTCACACAACAAGAAATTCAATATAAAACTAATTTCCCTTGGGGGCCCAGTTATCAGTGGTGGTTTCATAATTGCATTGCTTCAATTAACTCTTAAATAATTTCTGCACAGAGAATACAAGTTTGCCAGGTCAATTTCAAACAAATCATTTTCCTATTTTAAAAACCTACACGCATGTATCTTTAATTGTTTACTCCGAACTATATTTACCTTTCCAACTCTTCTACATCTCAAAGGAAATATTATTGTAAGATCTTTCATGTGAACAATTTTTCTGTCAACAATATATTATGAAGACAGCCCAGTAACTTCAGTCAAATATGTGTAAGAATGAAGATGACCATACATATTATTCTTAATTTGGTAAGAACGTTTTAATCATGATAGATGTTCCAGGAATTAGCTTTTACAATAACTGTACTAGATTAAGATTCCTTGTAATGTTTCATGATTGCAAAACATAGACATGCTAACCAATCATAATATGTATAGAACTCCCACAACATTTCCAGAAGCTCAGCTAGTTCATTAACACCATAAACTACCGCCACTAGGGACAATGCACTAATGATTATTCCTTTTCTAACTTTCCTTCCAATAATTAAAACTCTTTATTTCAGATCTGATCATTGATGGAAATTATAAAACTGATACATCAACATAACTTGACTCAAAATAACAAACATAATGAGCAGTAAAGGAACAGTCAAGTGTCTCAGCTAACTTTCTAATCTCGAGGGCTGAAACTCATTTTTCTGAGTATTTTTCTTATCAAAGGCATATACATTTCATGCTCAAGCAATCAATGCACAAGGTCTTATGTTGATTTGACATAATCACAACACTGACAAAACAAAAAATGCATCGGGTCCCTCTTCATGTACTTCCTTCTTCCTGCACAACATCCCCGTCTTATCCCTGCCACTATTCATCATTTCTTCCACATATACATTGCCCTGCACCGGTGACAATGGGCAACCCTGCCTTACACCTCTTCCTATGTACAAAGATATATGACATTTTTTCTGAGTTGGAAACTTTTCAGACCACCCATGTACCTCTTCTTAACACTGCCCATCCGGACTCTCCATTCCCCAGTCGCACCTGAGCAGTCTGAGACATGTACTCGGATCGAATGTATGCGGATCAGTCTCCTGTCCCTCCAATCCATTCCTATTCTCTGCAATACACGCATTAATTTTTCCCAATTCACTCTGTCAAATGCTTTTTCGAAATCTACGAAACAGGCAAATCGTCCTGATTGTATTCTATATTCCTCTCGATTAGTGATCTCATTACTGCAATGGCATCACGCGTACCTCTTCCCTTCCTAAACCCAAACTTATTATCCCCAAAGTAATTATTTGCCTTACTCGCTATCGTTTTGTTCATGATCCTGAGAAGAACAAAATCATGATATCATTTAAAAAAAAAGCTAAAAACTAACATGTAGAAGAAATATAAAAATCAACAGGGAAAAATTTACGAAAGTGAGAGACTAATCATTAACTGGCTTTAAAGATGACAAAGTGAGTCAAATCGCGAAATGACTTGAACCAACCAAATGCATTGTAAATTTGATGTTGCTTTGGATTACACTGTACATAACTAATGCATAACGACAAACTCATTTACAACCATCACTCTATTTATAGAAGATGAATTTGGTTATAACAATAGTGATTTAAGCTTAGTTTTATTAATTAACATTGTAAAATTGCACTTCTAAAACATAGGCTTGATTAACAAAAACTTAAAATAAGGAATTTTAAAAATTAATTGTGATAGTTCCTGGCAGCACACACTCAAAGTCTCTTGAGCATGATTAAATAAATTGCTAGATTGCAAAAGAATCTGATGGGATTTTTTTGACATGTTATCTATAAATAATTTTACATTTTTGTATTTTTCCCAAATTTCAATGGTGCTTCTGAAGCTGTATACGCTATAGGTGAGGGAAAATTAACAGCAGAACTACATGGACAGGAGTAAGAATGCCATAGTTTCTCAACTGATTGAACGATTATTTTAAGATTAAAATATTTAAAAAAATTTGAGAAGAAATTCAGTGCATAAAGTAACTTTTTGTTTGAACTAAAAGTGATAACAGAATTCACTGTAGTTGAAGAAAAAAAATTGAAGTCTTTGGCACTAATAGTTTCTTTAAACATATATGAATTTTACTTCCGGGAAGTTCTGTTATGTAACAGTTTTCGACGATTTTCAAGGCGCCGTGAATTGGTTTAAACATTTTCCTAAGTATTCTTGCGGGCTTATCATTTTCTCATGTATGGGAACCACGATAATAAAAAACAAAATGGTAGGACAACATACATTTGTGGTAGCTCCCCAACTTGTAATGGAAATGGCAAACAACGCCATCAATCCATAAATATTAACATAAGTTAGTGGGTAACCCTAATCAATGAATTACCGTCTGAAATTTAAAAAAAGTGAGTAGACGTTATCTTAGCCAACACTATCTTCTACTAATATGAATATTACCTTTTTCGGCAACGTTTTCGAGGCACTTCGGATCTCGGGTGAAAACTCTAATTTCTGAGATATTTTCTTAACTTCTTTCACCTTTTCTTTGTTTAATTTGGAGCTAGTGGTGACGGCTGGATTATAGCTCCTTTCGATTTCAATTAATTCAGCTTCAATGCTCTCCAGCATATTATCAAACTCATCGATACCTAAAAAATATCAAAGTACAGGTTTGCAACAAAACCTTAATCAATTAAGAAGTAGTAGCATTGTTAATTATCACAAGCTGGATCAAATGCAAAAATATATAGCGAAAAAAGACAAAATTCACAACTTACATGTGTCCTCGGTAGCGGTCAAGTCATTTAACGATGGTAGGTCAACTTCCGAAGATCTCATGGCCTTAGTCGAGTAAATGCTTATAGGTGTATCCAATTCGCTCGGTTTTGTGCATGGAGAAGATGCTGGTGTTTCGAGAACATCCTGCTGTAAAATGAAACTAACGTTTAGAAAAGGTTTCAACTGATCAAATATTTACCCAATAATATATTATACTTTGATACAAAAATACTAGTACATGGATCCGGAATGATTACTTTTTCATTGGCTATAATCAGTATCGGAGTTCGAACTATTTCTGCTGTGGGAGATCGAGGGTCAAAACTCAGGGTTCGGTGTGCTCTCTCTTCGTACTTTGGTTCTGGAGTTTGATGAATCTCGTCCTCTTTTGTGGTATATGCTGCATGGCGACTTAAAAAGTTACCCATATCCTGTTAATAAACAGCATTTTATAATGCAATATCTTCTCAGACAGTTGATATATGAAATTATCCTATTTAATTCAAATGAGTAAATAACAAAACGACGTAAAACACAGAAAACTTACTCAACGTATGCTGTATTCAGCCGCAGACCTCGGTTTCTTGAATTTAAATGGTGACTGAAATAGTCATTTGTTCAACGGTCGTTATTAACTCATTTTGGATCTCAAAGATGGCAGCCTTGGCTCGAAGCATTATAATGAACAAAATAGTAAAACTTGATCAAATTAAACATGATGGTTGTGATACATATGTTAACGTTATTGATAACATTTAAAATTAATTTTGGCATGGACAAAATATCAATTTTATTTCATTCTGATTACTATCATTGGTGAACCAAATAGAACATTTCCTGGTGACAGCATGATGAAAGGAATAATTAAAGTCAGAGTATTCCTTCTGTTATTTCTTTATCGGAATTCCACTTTTCAGTAGTATATGGACGGCTTCATGCCTTAATAACTAATTCATCTAATTTCATGATTTTTTTTCGTAACTGCATTGTTTTTAAACTTAGTTAACTAATGCGCCTGTAGGGTGCCGAAAGCAGCCGGCTAAGAAGATATAAACGATAGTAACGTTAATGAAAGTTACCTTAAACAAAAATAGAATCCAACTAAACAGTTGCATAATTATTTGTAATTTTACCTTTAATTGTAGTTACGCTAATAGATTTTTCAGTATTTTTGCCGGTTTTTATTATTACTTTCTCATATCCTGCAGTTGGATTGCTTAATAAATCAATGCAGTTGAGCGTTGCTACACATTTCTAACTTTAAAATCATTCTTTGATATGAAAAGCGTCAATGGGAAGAAAATTGGGTACGTGATGAATTTTGAACTATCTGTCTTTGTGGGCCAACCCATGTAATGCAGTATGTCTGTGTTGAAGAGATTTTGAGAATATAGCAGTCAAATAAAATATAAATAGTCATAGCTGGTGTTCTTGTTTTCAGAAACGCAATTTGGGTTATTTCTGAGACTTTTCGTCGACCGTCTCTGACTAACGAGAGGGTTTCTGGAGTGTTTCAAATCAATGGAGTTTTCGTTCATGTTCAAAAACATGGACACTCGTCGTTTTCCAACTCAACCAAAATAAGTAGATATAACCTGTTAAGGATAAAACCATTCAACAGTGTCCCATATCGAGGTGTTGCAATGGTTGTGGTTAGAATTTTAAGGGGTGTCCTCAAAGTGAGGTACCTGATATTAGGGGGTGCTGTTGGAGGAGGAATGACTTTGAAAAATGTATGTTTACTTTTAAGTACTAATCATAATATCATTCTACATTCCGAAAACGTATAGCAAATTTCACATACGAATATGAAGTTGATTTTTTACTTAATTTTCAATGTTGATCATTCTCATGTATTCTATTATAGTCCTATGAAAGCTGGAAAGACTCCCTGCCTGACATGACCTGGCTGGATGACTATCTTCCCCCTCCAGAGAAATTCGAAGCTTTCAGAGAGTCATTAGTATCCCTGCAGAATAAAATGAAGGATAGTTTCGAGTTAGGTAAAGGAAATCTGTAACTTTTATGATATTGTGTCACATCAGCACTTATGACAGTTTCTATGTTATTCTAAGAATTCCTTTAATTAACAGGCTACTTATATGAATAGCACCTGCTAGTTGGTTTTGAGAAAAGTTCGACATACTTTCTTCATTTGTATTGAATTATTAACATAACTAGGGGTGAAAATAGTGAGTGTTGCAAGCGATATATATCCATTTTAGTATCACTGAAACTCTGGATGTCACCGGGCTTAATATAAGTAGGAAAACTTTTTGTTTTTGCTAACATCCTCTGTTGTTATATATTTGATGATAATTGTAATTGGGGAATGTGATAGTCTAGTATTTGGAGAGGTAATAATAGTCTAGCGTTGGACTGCTGTCTGAAGGGCCCGGGTTCAATTCTCGGGGTCGACTCTGTGTACCCTCATCTTCACCCAAGCCATGTGATTTTTTGGGTACAAGATCTTCCTAGGAAACCATAGGCGGCCAAGGGAAAGGTACTGGCCCTTGTACCCTGATTTTGGAATTTCAAAGGCTGTATAGGGCTTAGTGTTTGGTGGACTATACCATTACCTGTCAAACCAACCTTTGGGTTGATAACTGTGATTGCCTGGTTGGTTTTTGCAATTGTAGTATGACTGTGTGTGTACCTCAAGGGCATCATTATTTGTGAGTAATTGTTTATGGGGTGGGGTGTTACTTGTGAAATTACTAGGTGATCAGCAAAAAAATAGTTTGACTCATATTTATGAATAATTACTAAATTTTGCAATTTTTATTGCAATGTGTGGAGCAAGTATGCATATTTAGACACCTTGAAAGTCCTAGGAGACAGCCACAACACAGCATTAAAATGAAGTAGAAAGTGGACCTGTGGATTCCTACAGGAAATGGATGAGGGTAGAGGATGGAAAGTAATTAACAGGCAAAAAGTGACCCATGAACATTTGAGTACATTAAAATCGTGCAGGGTAATTTTTGTGTGCCTGTGTTTGGCATGAGTAGATCCCTTGGATGCTTTTTGTTTTCTCTGTTGTTTCAAATTACATATTACGATGGTAAGAGCTCCTCTAGGCAAATAAACTCAGCTATCAACCTATCTGTATTCCCTCTCCTAACACAAGCTTCGTGAATGTAAATTCTTAACATTTATCCCTGAGAAAGGCCATTGAATGGTGAAATGCATTGTGTCATAAATTATTTTGTGGAAAAGTATGATTGTTCAATTGCAATAAGCATTCAAACCCTTCTGTCAAACCTGAGTTAGTGTGTACCCATAGCCTCTTTAGAGAGATCTTGTATCTTGACAGATGATTTTCTTCAGACTAAGATGAAATGCTGTGCCTTAGGCCAATGAGGTTAACTTAACCAATGAGGTTTTATATATATTGAGGCATCCCGAAGGTTATCAAATACTGAAGCATGGGTGCTCTAACTAGTGAAAATGCTGCAAAATAATTTTATATTCATGCTTTATTTCTTTTGTAAGTTTTAAACTTATTTTACCTAAAAATCCTCCAGGAAATTTCATTTTAATTTTTGGAAACACATCATATGCTTGTCAAAAGGAAATTCTTAGTTTAAAATCCTTCAGGGGAAGAAAAAGTGGTTTTGTGTCCGAGTGATAAGCTAGTTATTTATGTTAATAATGAAGTTTAGGGATCTACATAAATTGCATAATTAGAGGTAAGTTGTATGTGTGTTATGCATACCGTGCTCTTTGGCTATATGAATTCACTGTTTGAAGTGGAAAAACTTTTCTTTTTGCTTCCACCTGCCCTCTACTGTCATTCCCAAATTTCACCACATGAACACTCCTCAATTCTCTGAATCAGATGCCATCTCCATTATTCTTACCACATTTTAAACAGTTGCCCTCTTGTGGGTTTTCATTTTTTGTCATCTTAATTTATGCTTAATGAAAACTTTGTTGCAATTTTCCACAGTTAAAACTTTATTGCCGACCATGGTTTCGATACACTGTATCATCTTCAGGTGAGGGAGAGTACAGGGAGAAAGGATATATATACCAAGGAGGGGTGGCAGGGGAGGAGGGAGCGGGTGGGAAGGGGGGGGTGGGGTTTTGTCATACAAAGAAAGGCAGGAAAAACCAATGGAACCCCCCGAAGTACGGGCAGCTCACTCTTCGGGGGGGGGGGAGGGAGGTGTCGCCATAATGGTCACTGAGGGACTTAACTTCCCTCAGTGACCATTATGGCGACACCTCCCTCCCCCCCCCCCCGAAGAGTGAGCTGCCCGTACTTCGGGGGGTTCCATTGGTTTTTCCTGCCTTTCTTTGTATGACAAAACCCCACCCCCCCCTTCCCACCCGCTCCCTCCTCCCCTGCCACCCCTCCTTGGTATATATATCCTTTCTCCCTGTACTCTCCCTCACCTGAAGATGATACAGTGTATCGAAACCATGGTCGGCAATAAAGTTTTAACTGTGGAAAATTGCAACAAAGTTTTCATTATGTCTCGATTCCACAATATCACGCCTGATTCTTCACTTTTCGTTAATTTATGCTATTGGCCTTGTATTGGGCATGGTCTATTAAGGCTGAAGTTACTCATTTCTTTTTCACCGCAGCCTGTTATTCTCTCACAATATGTACTTACATTTTTAAACTGTGTAGAAACGGACTTAATTACTGTGACTGATGCCAGAAAAACTTCTTGTAGCTTGTTTTAACCATTTTTCAATGGTTAAACTGAGGCTTTAAAAACTTAAACTGAGTGTTGATTAATCTTAAGGCTTCCGCAACGTCCTTCTGATGAATGTTCCATACTGCTTCTAGGAATCACCGTCATGTAGGTTGGCTTGTTGGACAAGTTTCATCTCCAGCCCTGGAGGCATCTTCAGGTCAAAGTGGTCTTCGTTGCATTTTGGCAGCTATATATAGGAGGTGCTGGCTGACTTGAAGCAATCAAACTCGATTGTGTGTCCTGGTTCCATCCATGCATGTTTGGCGATTGCCGAGAGTCAGAACTGTTTCTTATCTTCAACTAAACTTATGTGCTGGCTTGAGAAAAATACTATTTCCCAAGACTCCCAAGAAGAAGAAATAATGAAAAATCCAAATAATTTTGACTATGAGGAGGGCTACACCCTGATTTTGATGTGGAAAAGGCTAATTCCACCTTACCGCCAAAGAACAACCAATCAGCGGACTCCAGACCAGCCAGTGTCTCCTATATTTAGTGGCCAAAATACAACAAAGATCACTTTGACCTGAAGACAACAGTTTTGCCCCCATCCTCCAGGACTGGCAGGTGAAACTGTTGTCCAACCTATGCAATGGTTATTCCCCGAAGCAGCATGGAATCTGTTGAGTTTGGTTGCATTCACATTGCATTTCTGTCATATCTGATGACTTGGTGCACTTATCTCTTGGCTTGCCACTGACATCCTGACGGGAGAGGCTTGAGGTCAGACCTTCATGATCCCACATAACTCTGAACCATGTGATTTTCTCGGCCATGAAACTTATTTTGGGAAATCACCGACAATGCAAGCAAAGGGACTGACTTCATACCCTGAACTTGTAAATTTCATATGTGTATGTTTAACCGGGCCAAGTAGAGAGTGAAATCTGCCCTCATCTCTCAAATCAACAGCTGGACTGAAAACTTCCCTTTATGTCTGTTGCCTAAATTTCTTGTGTGCAAACTTTATCCATGAATTAAAGAACAATTATGAGATTTTCATATTTGGATCTGCATAAATAAGTGCCATTTATACATATCAAATCAAGGTGGTTTTGTGTGTGGTCTGATTTTTTGTTTGATTTAGGGTGAAATGAAATTTATGACCTAATCAAAAGTTCTTTCAAATAATTTGTGTCTAGATCCCCGGTTGAAAAGTCTCGGTGAAGCTAAATATAGGGGTTTTCGTGAGTGGTTTGATCGAAGATTGGATGATGCCATACAAGCCGCAGAAACACCAAATGGAGATCCAGAAGCTTCATTCCAAACAAGTAGGTTCTTCCAATTTGTAAAAAATTTTGCATTATTCATTGTCTAGATGAATTTTTTGTATCTCTTTTTTATATCAAACAATGCTTAAGAGTCAATAAGATCATATTAATTAGTATCTCCCATTAAGCCTACTGCCTAGAAATCACTTCTTTCCATCACAATATCTTTGTTATCTCTGCTAACTTGTTTCAGTTTTTTGGTGTTATGTATTAATATTTATAATAGCTATGCATGTGCCTGAGTATATTTACCTCTCATATTATTTTAAACTGGCATAATGGATAAAATCTTTTCTGCCATAATATCTCAAGAACATTTATTAATAATGCGTAAATGACTATTAGTGCAGACCTGGAAATGTTCTAAACCTAGGGTTGTCCGGGAAAGTAAATATTTGTTTGAAAAAACATGAAAATTCCTTGGCATTCCTTTAAGAATTGTTAAGAGTGAAATCTGGGAAAAAATATCATTGATTTAATGATTCAAGGATGCTAGTTGGTCGATGGGTTCCATAAGAATAGCGTGCAGTAATTGCATTGTGGTGACCTTAATCCAGTTGCGTTGTGTTATCTGTGAAATGGCATTAGAATGTTGTTTTGATATGATTTCCTGCATGCTGTAAAGCATTGCATTCAGCACAGTTAATTTAAAAGTACAACTTTGAATTTAATATAACTTTACTATCATTTAATTTTATGAACTAATGTATATTTATTTATTTCTGTTAATCTTGTAGATTACCTAGATCTTTCAAGAATTGCGGAAAATCTGTATTCAGGTATGTAAGCTTAAGTATTCCTGAAATTTTTACTCTCATGGAAATGTGATAGATAGTCCATACCACAAGCCTAATGCTTCGCTAGCATTGTTGATATTTGGTTCTGAAAACTAAGGGTAGTCCTAAGCTGAAATTCATTCAGGTCTGTGATCATCTTGATAACAGCTGTTTATTTTTCTCTGGTGTGTGCAACTGACTCAATTTCTGGAAGCAAAGAATGAGGCCTTGTCTTATAGGTGTCAGCATAGTAATTCTATCTAAAAAGTAGGAAACTATGATATAATAGAATTTTTAAGCTCAAGTTATTAACTGAATGGCTGGATTAACTGGATTTACATGAAGTATGTTATCTAGGTATTGCTCTGATGCCAACTAGCAAGTGCTAATCCGATACCAAGTTGTTTGTAGCTCTTAAAGATAACCAAATGCTTGTTAATGCCAGGGTTACCTCTCCAAAACATTTGGCTAAGATGATGATGATATCAGATCAGAGACACTGCTTGTCGATTTGGTTAACACCTTAAGTATAAAGTCAAAATTGTGCCAAAAGAGAATGATAAAGGATAAAATTAATGCAAGTTTATGAGCATGTACAGAAATTAAATGGCTGGCACTATTCCTGTACCGGCTATGTGAATTGTTTTATCAGTCAGGGAATAGCCATTATCATTATTGTCAATGCAAGTATTCCATTCATTTTGTTTTCCTATTCGAGGAATTGAGCTCACCTTTTCATTTTCTCTTCATAGGACCTACTTAAATTTGATCATTTGTTGCAGTCCATAGTTGAGGAAGTACCTATATCCAACACATTGAAGTTGTCAGTTCAGTATTTCTGTGCCCTAAAAAAATCCCAAATCTTAAACTTAAAGAGAAAATTGTCTCTGTGCATGTGATAGCAGTAGTAAATGTCAACTCTCTTTCATACTTCATCCTTATTTTTTAGAATTTACCAAATTATATGTTGTTCTTTGATGCACTAAAAGAACTGAAATCCATGTTAGTGTAAATGACAAAGAGATTTATTCATAAACTCACTCTCCTATAAAAAAAACTTGAGTTTAAAAAAATCATTTTCTCAAGTATTTGTCCATAAGTATGGGGGGGGGGGGTATTTTAAGGAGATTAAAAAAACAATTGGAATCACTTGAAGTGAACCCCCCATTACAATAAGGACAAAATGTGCCCTGGCAGTGGAGAGGGGCAAGTCATCAAAGGGGCAAAATTATCAAAATATAATTATTATCAAGGTAGACAGTTGACTTCACTGTAGACAGACAAAGCCATTCAATTTCCATTTTGGCTCTTTCAATTGCTATTGAGGTAACTACTTTGGAAGCCAACTCTGAAAACTAGAATTTGAGATTAGCAAAAAATGTTTATAATTAATATGTATGCAATTAGCACTTAGAAAGCATTTCCCCGACAGTGGATCACATAAAATCTAATTCTCTCATAGTAAACTTCTGGCAGAGTACCAAAAATATTGAAATTTCTAAATTGATCTTTGTTCTAGTTACGTTAAAAGAGGATTAGTCTCTTCTTGAATTGAATTCTTTGTCCATCCTTCTACATGCAGGGTGGAGGACTAAGAAAGATAAATTTTAATTCTTCATTGGTTTGAATTTTTTTGGAGTTTCATGTAGGTTGATTATAAGTTCATTCACATCTAATTTTCTTGTTGCCGTTCTGTACATTTTAATTGTTTCACATATTTACAATTTACTGCCCCCTAAATTGTTGTAATTATCCCGAACATTATGTGGAAGGGCTTATTCGATGAAAAAAGGTATCAGTCATAAGGTTAAGTGCATGGGTGTCAGTTTATGATTATTTTTTGAAAGAGTGGTCAATTATCATAATTTCATATGCATGCTAAGAGTAATCAGGTTGACGAATACAAAGGGTAAGAAATTCTTTGTACTAAAGTACATACTGTATAATACACCTATACTGAGTTAGGTGTTAAGGCATTACATTGAAGCAGTTTGGTATCAGTGTATGTTCATTGAAAGTACATATTATTTTTAGTTGAGTCAATTAATTCCTGTGCATATTGAGTTTAAACTTAAAAATGATACATCACAGGCTTATAGTGGCACATTACAGCTCATGTACATATTGTGAAAATTGGTTTTTATTACTTGACTACCTTCAGCATAATTTTGCTCTCTTATTTCAGTTTGTACATATGTGTACATTTAAATAAGTCCCAGTGGAAGTAATTGAGGGTTATTCATGTGAGGTTAAATTTACTCCAGTGATAGCTCATGGTATTAATGTACTAAAACAATAATGTGATTTCCCTATAAGCCTAAGTTTTAATGAATTATTTAATTCTTACATTATTCAATCAATCTTATAGTCGTTTGAAACTAAATTGACTCAACTGTAGGTTTAGTTGTGCATTTTAAAGTAATTTGCAGTGAATTTCCTTTATTCTCTTCTCATTCATAGAAATCCTCTGTTTATGTATGACAAAACTTAATTTTATCTTAATTAAGATCTGAATTCGTGCGCATATATGTGCATGAGATAATCAGAGACTTGTCTTCAATAAATCATAATAAGTTGTTGTAACTTGATATGTTAACTTTTTTGAAAAGTTTCTACCAATGTCTAACTAAAAACACATAAATCTAAGAAGGTTTTAAAATGTAGATTTTTAATTTCTCTGAAAATGAGTGTGTTTTATATTTATATCATGATGAAAAGATGTGCCTGCCATTGATAATAGGTACCAACTTAACATTTAAAGGCATCTTTGGTTTGCTGGTTATGATTACCGAAGCCATCTCTAAAATCTTATTTGACATTTTTTATTAGTTTTTTCTACTTTGTTGCTTTTTATTTTGGCCTCCTTAGTGACACATTTAAACCTGGCTTTCTACTTTGGTTTCAGTGTAGCTTGAACCCTTATAGTTTCAGTGGGCAGAGTGAAAAAATTCAAAGAGGATGATTCTTCAGTCACATTTATTTATACCCTGAACCTCTGTTCTTTCTTAAATTTAAGTTGAGTGGAAACAACATGAATAATGTATGTTACATGTCTCACAATTTTTAATAGTGTAAATAAAAATGGCTGCAGAATATTAATATTAGATTCTGTGCAAATGTCTACCTGAAAACATACATTTTCATTTAAAAAATGTTTGGCACATGAAAAAGTCATTTTTGTAATGGAAGCTGGCACTGAAAGTTTTTTTTAACACTTCTGAGTCCAAGTTCCATGTCCCCCACTCTCTCTTTCTATTACATGTTATTTCTTGATGTTAAGCTGAATTTTGATTTTTGCCATCCGTGAAGTATTTTGCCCAATACTTCTCTCAAGGTAAATCGTGAAACTTCAGGAGTGAAGCCAAGGAGTGAAGTGTTTTGCTGCTTTTTCCATGCCCTTTGATCCTTTATCATTTTTTATTCTTGGCTCTAGCCATTGTTTTTATGGTTATGCTTAAGATCCCATCATTTACCCCTGCTTGTCCATCATGTGCCTTTATGGCATATTTAGTGCTGTTTACTTTACACTAGGCAGAGAGAAAACATCCTCTAACATGAAATGGTGTGGCCATTTCACAACAATCTTTACCATTTCATAATTCTGCTTGTCCCAGTTCCCAAGGAATGTCCTCCAAAATAGTTAATGTGGACTGCTGTTGCAATTCATTTTCGCCTTCTGTTTTAGGATCTTGATTTTCACTGTTCTATCAGACTAACTCCCACTGGAGTTTCATGGCAACTCATTCTCCTGTCTTCCTGTCAATAGAGGGAATGGCTCGTTGTTCACTGAAAGAATTTGGTGCATATTTTAACAACTTTCTTGTGGTTTCAAAGCCAGGCAGTTTGTCCTTCCTCATGATTTGGGAATAGAGATTTATTGTATATTTTATGCACGAGGGCATTTATAGGTTATTCATCTCTGTCTGCTGCTTTTTTCTGTCTTCAAAGATAAAAATTTATTTTAATAGGGTAGAAAGAGGTTAATACCGAAAGCATATCTAAGGTCACCTTCGTCTTTGCTGACTGTAATTCATGCCAAGCAAAGGCAAAGTCAGCCTTAGATGCACAGCACTTGGTATAGGCCTTAATATTATTTTTCTTCATTAGAAGCCACTCTGAATCAGTCCTAGTTTTTAGTACTGATTCACTTTCTTTGTGTTCAGGATCTTCACATCTTTGTTTGGGTTCTGATCACATCTCCTCCCTTCTTCTTCATATTCCTCCACTCTCGGGTTTTACAAGTGTTTCAGGTTGAATTTGAAGAAAACTTTAATATTTCATGGTACCGCAAATTCACTGTATGGTATATTCCTCAATCAGGGAGCACCCATTACTTTTTTGATTGCATTTTATAGGAGGAAGGTCCTGTTTCAGGGTTATGATAGTGAAGAATGTGGAGAGAGGAGTTTGGGATGCAGAGATTTCAGTACATCACATGGTTTCTTCTTTTTGAAACCACTCAAGTTAACGCTAGTGAGGTTTTCATTCTGTTCTATTTTTTTGAGTTCCTTTGTAAGCAACTTTGTGATAAGCCACACTGAAGTGCTACGTCATGTGATGAAACCCTCTCAGCCAATCACACCAGATTTTCATGAAAGTCCAGTTGCCAGTTATTTCTCCTGGCTTGGTGCGGCATCCGAACAATTTTTAAATGCCCTAATTTTTTTTGCCTTTGATTACAATTTAATTACTAAACCTTAAATAAGTGACCTTGTTAATATAGTTCTGCAGTGTATTGATTCATCTTCATAGAATGAACTAATGGTAATTTGTAGAATTTAACAAAGGTTCTACCATGGTCCAATAAAACCACCGTATTCCTCAACATGCCCTGAGCACATTTATCAAATTCATAATTAGCTTGCATTTAGAGAGATGGAATTCCTTTTTAAATTCAGCCATATTAGAGTATAGGTTCATTTTTGTTAGTGGAATGTATTATTTACAACTTCATAGAATATATCCAGACTAAGTATGCACAAAACTATACTATTGCATTGTTTAATGTGTTTGTTTTTCTTAGAATTGATTGGATGAATAATAATGCTAAAAAATCCAAAAGAAATTTTGGGAAGTAATTTCTTCCCCAAAAATGTTGTGCAGTTGATTGCCATCAATCATTGTCAGTTAAGAATTTTAATGGAATTGTAGAAAAACATATATTGCCATCAAGTATAATACGATATGCCTTTCCTTATTGTTTTTAGAGGGTGCAAACATGGATTCAGAGATTTTTCCCAGAGTATTCTGGTAGACCCCTTAGCATCTTTGGGAGCTGTGTTACACACACTGCCAGTTTTGGACTGTGTAATTCTTTTCTATTCATTTTGAGGAAGAGATTTTTGCTTGATACATAGAATCTACATTTTGGATGTTTTTGGCACAAATTTCATTTAAACTCATTCTCATATTCGCTTCATTTCACATTAAATCGCTCAAGGTGTTCATCATAATAATGGGATTTCCCATTTTCAGTCTATCTTTAGTGTGTGTGTGGATTCCAATGACCTGAGCAATTAGGAGAGATGAACAAGTGGAAGACAAATGGCACTTGTAAAGCCGATACTTTACTTTTCTATTGACCTTTCTATCCAATCTCTTGATGTGTGATAGATGATTTTTATTTCATGCATTGGCATTTGTACAGATACCCAAAGTTTCGCTTAATCAAAATGTCCTAAAATATGTAAGTTGTATAATTTGAGAATACTCAACAAATATATTAACTATGATATGAGGTAAATTTCACAGATATTTGAATAAAAATAAATGTGTACACAGCAGTATGCAACTATCACTAATGCTGCATGTCTGTTTTTAAGCAGTGTGATGATACTGTTTTTGTATCGGTGGTAGTAATACATTTTTAAATAAACCTAATGGGTCATGTGTGCCCACCTACTAACTGAAAGGTCAGAGTTTTATCACTTGCCCCAGGTAGACTGTCGTTGAAACTCCATTAGGACAATTCTGAGAAACCTGATGATGAAGCCAAGTACATATTTATTAGGATCCTGGCTGCCATGTGACCTCCAGTCTTGCTTAGTAAATAGAAATTGGAGTTAAGCAAATTTTGATGCTGGCAGATCTTCAATCCTTTCCGGCAATCCAGTAGATCTCCTTTCAATGACATTGTCACCTGGATAATTGGAAATCTAAGCCTAAAAAAGTTTGGGGGAACTATAAAGTTGGAACTTTGGCAACCATGTAATACTTTAGTGCATCATCCATGCATCAAAACAAGAAGTTATTCCCGTTAAGTCAGTGATTGACACCAGAGCTCATTTTCAGAGATCTTATTTCAAATGGAAAGGTGATTACTCCTTTCTAGGTGTTCACCCAAGAAGAAATTACTTTCATGTGATTAGTTTAAGTTTGTTGCAGCATTTTACATTCCTCAAGACGCTACAATTTTACAATATGCATTTTAATTGTCATTTATGGCAATATGAAGAGCTATATTATTTACTGTCTGCCTCTTCACAAGTTTCCATCAGTAATGCAAATTGAGCAATCTCCCTTGAAATAGGTCAAGAATCTATTTGTATGTCTGACTTAACCTGTCCCTCAGGTAAACTACCTAATGACAAACGAAATAATGCTCTCTTTGGTTTAAGAAGACCCAACAAAGATACACTGTAGCACTACGGAGGCAGAGGGGATTCAGTTTGGGGGAAGGAAAGGAAATATGTCAAAACCTGTTCCAGGTGTGCATCCAAATACATATGTTGGTCTATGTTAATTAAAGTGTCACCTTCACGTGCGGTTGAGTAATGCTTTAATGAAAATTTGATTCTGTGATATACCATTGAATCATTCCTGGATGATGTTTTGCACATTCTCAGCCCCTTGAGATTCTGTCTTCTATGCAATAAAACATGACCCAGGAAGAAATGGACAATGCAAATGAAATTATGTACTTGTCATGAAACAATTCACTAAACAAATCATCATCCTTCTCATTGGATTTTACAGAAAAGATATTAAAGTTTGTTAGTGATGTAGCACGGCATGATAATTTGTTTCAAAATTTAAGTTTCTTTTTGCTACTGAACCTGGAGTTTAGTAGTGTAAATGACGGAAAATGTTTAGTCCTCTACATAAGTATCTCTTTACTACTTTTATAGAAGGGACTCCTGAGCTGAGAATGAATGCAATCGCATTTTCCAGGCCATTGGGGTCTGAAAAGATTGAGGAAGAAAGGAAGAGGTTTGGTGAGTTCAAACAGATAACATCTTCATTAACATACCCATGAAAAAATATAAAAAAGCATTCCAGTGAAAACAAATGCAAATCCATCCATGAGGGCAAATATAATGGCATTTTACACACTGTTGACACTCATTTTGTGTCACAGTATAAAATGGTTGGAGGCCAAATGCTAAAAAAATTGCTCCAAAAATTCTCTTATGTTCCTCTAGAAGCATAAAGATATTTTTTGTAGTTAATTGCCATGTATTTCACAACCCGAGTTGTGTTTTCCTGGGCAATGGGTTCAGGTGAACTGGGAAATGATTCTTCACGCTTCATGGCAGCCCTTGAGAGAAATCATAGAATGTACAAGGCAAGGTAAACATGCTCAAGGAAAAATTTTATTCATACAAAGGGGTGTATTTCAATCTCAATTACAGACTCCTTTATTTACTTTGAGATTCAACCAAAACTTTCTTGCTTTCACTATCAATGTCCACTTATTCACCATCTTTGTTATTTTCGCTATCTATATAGCTTTCACTATCAAGTAGGTGTAGGTGTTCAGGTAAAACCATGGAATTATGTGCCTATGCAAGAGTAAAGGGAATGATTATTGAACAATGCCGAAGTATTTTATGAGTTTCTGTTTACAGTGAATCTTATTTCTGAACTAAACGGAAATAGTGTTGAGATTCAATTATTAAAATTTTTTTTAATATTTCTTTTTGTGTGACATGGTCAAAACATAATTATCCTTCTAATTTTGATAGAATTAAAACAAAGGAGCAGAATAATGATCAGCCAATAAACCATAAAAATATTGATTACTCAATATATGATTGTTTCTTGTGCAACAACCTTGTACTTCTATAGGATTTTTGCACTGACTTATGAGCTTTTCTCAATTTGGTTGCTTATTTTTAAATTTGATCTGCTGTCAGACTAATTTTGCGCTGATCAAAGGCAGTTCCATGGATGTTAGTCAATAGGATTGCAATGGGCATGGTGTGTTGCAATAGATTCCACTCACCCAGAATTTTGCCTCTTTGAAAGTCAGATTTGATATTTAGAACTCTCCTGAATTTAAGGCTTATTTTACCATATAATCCACCTGGTTAGCTTTTCCCTATATTCCCATAGTTCTTTCCTTTTTGGTGTAACATTTTCCTTGCATGTCATTTATGGCAAATCATTTTTGAGTAAACTTTAAAATATTTTTATTATTTGAGCATTAATTTGGGGAAAACTAAACCTTCTTTTGTATGTTGAATCTGTTATCAATACTATCGATGTCGTAATTTGTATATTTAGGTTGTTATAATTTATTTGAACCAATAATTACTCATCAATAAACTTAAAAAAAACTCTTCGTTGAGGTTCTAATTTCCTGCATCCATAGTCTGCATGGTGATAGTCGTTAGCTATGGTTTATTTAGCATAGTCTGACTAAATTGTCACATTTATAGTTTTTAGGATTTAACTCTGCTAACAAATAAAATAAGAAATGGTAGCTATTTTCTAAATTAGTTTCCTTTGCTTTACATTCAGAGAGCAGCCAGGCACGTTTGGATTCTCTCCAAGAGGAGGTGATCAAAGTCCAACTTAAATACCAAAAGGAGTTGGAACGGTTAGAACGTGAAAACAAAGAGTTGCGAAAGCAGTTGCTGCTTAAAGGAAGCAAAGTTGCTTCAATCAAAAAAGTTAAGGTACTTATGCCTCAAAATGTGGTCGACCTTTTTAAAAGTCATTTTTACTATCCATTCATCAAAGGTTACTTCAGCCAAAAAAAATTCTGTTGATGCTGCTGCTGCTGATAAAATTAAAACTGTGCAGATGCACATGCCAATTTTTTTTACTTCCATTTAATTATTGTGTGTGCACTATGCTTGTTTGGTGATTGACAAAGCAGTTTTCCAAGGTTGTTGTAATTTGATCCCTGTGTGAAAAAGATACCTATCCTCTTAGAAATAGAAACTTGTTTTGAATTAAAAAAAAGTACATTGAATGGGAACAGAGGTGAAACGTAGCTTAAAAATAGTTTGTTTTTATGTTTTATAGGATTTATGTTGGAATAGGATTTTAATGTTTAAAATGTTAACCCTTTTAGGTTTCATATTAACCCTAGAATGGTAACAGGGGTGCAAAAACACCCCAGAGTGGGTTGAAATCTCGTACCAAATGAAAACGGCTTATGTTTGTGACTCGGTACCTTTACCATAATTCACGTCAATCAATGTGTCACACGATTCTACATTAAAAAACGGAAAAAATGAGCCCCCATGGGACACTGTTTGGAATGCTGAAACACATGCATTATGAGTGTGTTATGGTTTGAACAGAGCTACAGTTCATTTTGTGATATTTTGCTTGGACTTGAACAAGCGGTGAACAATAATAATTTACAATGAATTGTGCATTTTATATCTTTTACATCTTGGAGCCCCTTGAGTTTCATGTAATTTCCCTCCAAATCAATGGCCTGCTTAAAGAGACCACACGCAGCTGATGTGTTTGTCCTTGGGGTGGAGCTTGATGGGAGTTCAAAATATTCAGCATCACTCAGCTAAGTTCAGTATTTTCACTTTGACACCTGACTTATGTCTGTCATTGATTTTAGATGAATGTTCTCATTTCAAAGTTAAAGTAAATGCTCTGAATTGCTAATACCTAGTTGATATTGATGGCTGGGTTTGATTGATGAATAGCATCACTGTGCCGAGTTGAGGGATTTATCCAGCCAGAGAAAAATAATAGCCATTTTGTATTTCATGCACTCTTTTGTAAGTCTTTTAAGTGACTTATGCACTCAAGCCTTCCACCCCATGATGCTTTCAAGCTATTAACATGGATACTTTGTTGGAAATACATATTCCATCCATGTTCATTCGATATATGTATACTGAACAAACATTCTATCATATCCAAGTCCTATTAAGTCGACGATTGATTCTGCACAAATTGACAAAAATTAGTGAAATAGGAAATAAAGATTGCCTTCAGTGACCTGCATCCTTACTTCCAATCAGTCATTGAAGTTTTTTCTTGTAATTGTTCCTTTGCAGAAATCACTCATAGACATGTACTCGGATGTTTTGGATGAATTGAGCGGCTATGACAGTGGTATAAGTGTTCAAGACCAGCTGCCAAGGGTGGTTGTAGTCGGTGATCAAAGTTCAGGAAAGACATCAGTGCTGGAAATGATAGCTCAAGCCCGTATTTTTCCTCGGTATGTTCTACCCTAAATGTTGTTTATAAAATGTGAAAATGTGATGTTTTCCCTTGGATCCATATTAAAAGATTTTGTACTTTTCCACAGATTTTATTTTTAAAATTAAAATAAAGTCTGTAGGAAAGTACGAAATCTTTCAATATGGATATCAAACACTTCCGCCAAGTGAAGCCTGAAACCTGTTTGAATTTTCCAAAAATTTTGAAAAGCATTTTCCTGTTTGTTAAACCAATTTCTCCACTTGCTCAAAAATTATAATTTCTCACTTTATTACATTTTGGGTCCTTATATTATCCTTATTGATGAATATCGTTAAATATTATCCTTCTGTGGTCTTATTGAGCCTAGTTTTTTTCTCAATTAGGAGAAAATGTTGATGATTTGATTTTTTTGGCTCATTGGATCCTTTTGGTGGTCCATATTTCCTGGGATAATGATAAATGGATTTTTACTGACAATCGGGCTTTCCAGGAGGCCAAACAAAGAGTTAACTCAAGATACATTGCAATCCCAATTGAGTACATTGATACCTTCTGGGAACAATTGATTTTGGACATAATAAAAATAATGTGAATCATGTATGTTGTTTTTTGGCAGCCTCTAATGTTTACTGGTAGTGGCCTATTTATTTCCCCAAGAGCCTGATCAGTTTTCTTGACATTGGGTTTCCTATGGGTGGAACCACTTGGGTTGCACCACATCCATGCCTCATGTAGGACTAGGGCAGAGCCCTTTGGGCTAGGCAACAAGTGCATTTCACAGTTGATCAATTTGGCCAACCAATTATCAATGTGCATAATATAACTTCTTCAGTGAAATCAGAAATGTGTTTCTATTGGGACTTGATGTACTTACACCAGTTACAAGAGCACATCAGATGGTGCATTGCACATCCTTGATCGTTGCTGTTGTGATTTTGTTCATGTATTGCTGATGTTTTTGTTGAAATTTTGAAAAGTTATGAAGATGACAAAATGGGCATATTCATGATGAGGTTCACCCTAGGAACTCTGTAGTGGTACTTTAATTTGGTTCTAGGAAAGTAATAATGTGAGTTTCCTGGCTCCTCAAAATACTATCAGAGGAGGAAAAACTTTCAGATAATTCTACCTTAGGGTATGATGAGTTACTCTTTCTTTCTCATTTGAAGTATTTTTTGTTTCAAACTAATTACTGCAGAAAACTTGAGGGAATACTTAAGCAGGTGTACTTTGGCCTCTATTGCTGTATCTCAGCTGAGAGAATGATTCTGAATAATATAGTTGTAGAACTATAGCTGTGTGATAGTTGGTGTGCTTGGCTTTGGTTATGGTTTTGAAGTGAGTCTCTGGCACCTTTTATTTACTTATTATCTTTGATTATTTTATTTATTTCCATTATCCACCACCACCATCCTCAGTCATCAACCGGAAAATTATTTTGAGATATCCATCATTGTTGTATAAAAATTGATTTCTTTATTCATTGTCAGTTGTAATATTACATTTTAATTTGCTGATCGATTATAACTGATTCTTTCACGCAGGGGTGCAGGAGAGATGATGACAAGGTCGCCAGTCAAAGTCACACTTAGTGAAGGGCCATATCATATTGCACAGTTCAAAGACAGCTCGAGGGAGTTTGATCTAACAAAGGAGTCTGAACTTGCTGATCTTCGTCGGGAGGTATATGCATTACTATTTTGATGATGGCATGTAAGTTACATATTGGATTACAGTATATTGAGAACATATTTCATGTGAATACATTGTCTTCAGGTGGAACTTCGAATGAAAAACAGTATTAGAGATGGAAAAACTGTTAGCAGTGATGTGATATCAATGACTGTCAAAGGCCCAGGACTGCAGAGGATGGTTTTGGTTGACCTGCCTGGAATCATAAGTGTACTCTCTTCTTTTGAATTTTTTTATTTGCTCTAATCCGTGGTAATATATCATTTTTAAAATTATTGAATTCGATTCTCATCTTATACCTTTAGTATTGAATTTTTCAACTGGTCAGAAAAATGTCAACATATTTTTTCTTGTTCTCTTGAGATATTATTATGAATTGTTCTTGAATTCTTTGCTGTTGCAATACTGTTATCCCCTGGTACAGGGGTTCCATATTGGCCAGCCAATATGGAACCCCTGACCCGATGGAAGACCCGAGAAAACTTGACAATTAATGCTTGATTATGTTGCAATGAATTTATTTAGCTCTTATGTACGTATAAACAAAAAGTTACAGTGATGTTGTTTAAGTTGCAACTTCATTTTAACCTTTGAGTAAAATAGGGTAAAATTAACTTTTTCTCCATTTTTACTGATAACTTTTTCTTCCATTACCCACTCTCAGCCTAACATTGTCATCTACAAGTGGATGGCAATGATATGTCGAAAATTGATATGAAATATGTAGTTAATGTTATTTTAAGGAGCCATGGTTCCTCAAAATTAGCATAACATGCCTTCTTGCATCCTGAAAATACTAAGCCTGTTTTAGTATAACCAAATGTCTAATCCTTCCAAAACAGAGCAAGCCAACAGTGGCATATTGAACCTGATCTCACACCTATCACTGATTTTAGCTTCCACAAGAAACAATGAATCTATACCATTTATATTAGTGTTTTTTTTACATTATTTGATACATCAAAACCATCATTTCAATGCATAAATTTAAAAGTCTCATAGCACTACTCATAATTTTCTAGCTGATTGCCTATTCTATCCCATCGCATGCAGTGGTTTGTAGTGTATCCCTTCTCGGTAGGAAAAACCAGTGACTGAAGGAGGAGTAGGTGGTGTGTTAAGGAACTAGAGGGGGGGTAGCCACATTAGCCTACTCTTAATGAAAGGTGCCAAGGGGTCCAGTTTAGCATCCCATGTGATGGACGTTGTACTCACTCGAAAGTGCTCTCCAGAAAGCACCTCAAGTAGGGATCAGGATGCCCCTGAAAAATATTTGTTATCTCCAAGATTTGAACCTGGGCCCTATGGGTGGGAAGTCAGTACATTAGCCACTGCTCCATCTCGATCCCCAGTAACATTTGTGTAGGGCTTCTTTGAGAGAGGAGAGGTTCCAACAGAAGTCTCTGGTACAAAATTTGCTACAGTGTCAGGAATGGGGGAAACAGTCATGTTTCTTTGTAATCAGTTAACTCTTTCAAACTTAATTACCTGCAGGAAAAATCATTAAGCTGAGCCATAAGAGGAATGTTAGTAAAAGAAGGATGTAACAGTACTGTCATCAATTTTAATATTGTAATCAACACTATTATAAAAATTATTGTACTAGGGAAATAATTTTCCATGCTCATTTTTTGAGAACTGAAAGGGTATCACTGGGTTCAAAATAAGTGGAAATGAAAACAGAGGAAGCCAGTTTGAGACTGAGTGGAACTGTAGTTGCTTACAAAACTTAAAGGCTATTGAGTGTAAAATTACTCAGCACAGTGATCAGTTTTCTTCATACTGTTTAAATGTCAGCTGAGTACCCTTGAATGTCTCATTCTTAACTTTATTTCATGCATATGAATTGTGTCTTAATTTAAAAAATTAAAAATAACATTTTTACTGATGGCCTTTGTTCACTCTCAGACTGTTACTGTAGATATGCATGAAGACACGCGTGAAGCTATCCGTCAGATGACGAAATTTTACATGTCCAATCCAAATGCAATTATCCTCTGCATTCAAGATGGCTCTGTAGACGCGGAGAGGAGCAACGTGACAGGCAAGTCGAGGGTGATTCTTGCAAAATTGACTGAGTCCCACCCTCAAAGCCAAATGCCATTTATTTATGATAGGAAAACTTAGCATCAATACGATGAAAAATTAAGGTATCAAATTGCATTTCAGATCTTGTAAGTCAAATGGACCCCCAAGGAAAACGCACGATATTTGTGCTCACCAAAGTCGACATGGCTGAAGAAAATTTGACCAATCCTGACAGGGTAAGTAATTTTGACACAAGTAAGGTTGATGTTTTTTTTTAGTCTGGAAAAACACGATGTTGATTATTCAGGTGTGCCTATCTGCTTTCATCAATCCCCTTGTCTTTTGGAAAATCACAGGAATTGTCTCTTTCAGATCCGCAAGATCCTAGCAGGGCAGCTCTTCCCCATGAAGGCCCTGGGCTACTTTGCCGTGGTAACTGGGCGTGGGCGACATGACGACTCCATCCAAGCCATCAAGGACTACGAGGACCAATTCTTTAGAAAATCAAAACTGTTCAAGTAAGTTGGAAATGTGTTTCAATGTTGCTAAGAAATATTATCGTCTGCACGAAGTTTACATTTCAATAAGAACAAACACACAAGATATGATTATCAACCTATCTTGAGGTAGAAGTGAAGGGTGTTCTTTTTTTTATTTAATTGATAATTAAATAGAGTTAATATAGATTTTGGATGGGCAAAGGGTAATCAGTGGTACAATGACAATACCATTGCCCTTCCTAACAAAACACAACCTGGCATCCAGCCTCACAATAGCCCCCTCTTCAATTCCTAATACTTCCTTCCTCCCTTTGTCCCATCCCACATCCCTATCCTATTCCTGCCCATTTCTCCTCATTTGCTTAGCATTCTCTCTGCTATATCAGTCTTCAACATCCCACTGCTGATCAATATGCTCTGGATCCATTATACCTACCTCCTTTGGATTTCTCCCAACGATTCCCTCTCCTCCCCCATCACGCTTGGTACTTGTCACATTAAAAACACTATTGAGGTAGGCAATGGGAGACCACCTCGGTTATTTATACCTAGACTTTTAGAATGTACACCATAATGAAGGGTGTTACTCTTATTGAATTAATTAAATCTTTAATAACAAAAGCTGTCAGAAATGTGTAGGGTTTGTGGTCCCCCACACATGAAGGCTGGAATATATTCCTAGACTAGCTAATGGGATTGTGCACATCAAGTCTGAGATGTTGGAAGAGGCTTCCCCCCAGAGGGTCCAGGTTCAAATTCTGGAAGCTGCTGGTATTTTTCAGTGGTATCCCATTCCCTATTTGAGGTGCTCTTTGGAGAGCACTTTGAGTGAGTGCATCATCTGCCGGATGGGACGTTGACCCCTTGGCGCCTTCCGTTAAGAGTTGGCTAATGCTGATGCCAGTGGTCTCTCCACCCTTCTTCCTTTCCCATCCTAATCTTAATGGCGGCACTAATGACCTCAGCTGTCAGTTGCCTCCCTTAAAACTACTACTAGAAAGATTATACACTTTTTAGGGCTCAAACATTCTGTGTTGATTTGAATTTGTAATTTCCCATTTTTTTCAGTCGTGATGGTGTCTTTGTTTCTGGCCAAGTCACCACCAGAAATCTAAGTATGGCCATATCCGAATGCTTCTGGAAGATGGTACGGGAGACGGTGGAGCAGCAAGCAGATGCCTTCAAGGCCACAAGATTCAACCTGGAGACGGAGTGGAAGAACAACTTTCCCAGGTAAGTATCAATAAAATGTTTATTTTTGAAGGGTTCCCAGAGGAGTTTGAAGCCTTCATTCCTCCCAAGTTTGTGTGCTACCTTCACAACTTTCTGTGAAACAAACATTTTATTGACATTATGCCATATCAAGGTTACTACCACTTGGAAAGCAGTGTAATCAGAATGTTATTAACACTGAAAAAGTTGAGAACTTCCATTAAACCAGCTAAAAATATTTACAATCCTGACAATAAGCTATCTTTAAATGTTAGTAAAACCCAATATTTAAACTTCAATCTCAAGAAGAAGTTAATAAATTTTAATCCAATAATTAACAGTTGCCCCATAAAAGAACTAAAGGTAACAAAGTTTTTAGGCATTTGGATTGACTCTAATCTTTCATGGGAGGAACATATTAATAATTTATCTCAAAAACTGGCACAAATCTGTTATGCATTCCGTGTACTCAAGGAAATCATTTGAATTCAGGCATTGAGAACTATATATTTTGGCTATGTGCAGTCACTTCTCCATTATGGTATTCCCTTTTGGGGCTCCTCTATCTTCCTTCCAAAATTATTTATAATGCAAAAAAAGATTATTTGCATAATAACTAATTCTAATAATAGAACTCCCAGTAAACCTATTTTTGAAAAACTAGAAATCTTACCTCTTCCTTGTCTATACATTCTTGAAACAGTGTCTCTTATTAACAAAAATCAAGACATGTTTATTAAAAACTGTGACCTTCATAGTCATAATACGAGAAGCCAAAATGCATTCCATGTAAGTCAGCACAGAGTAAATAAAACGATTAAAGGGATAGATCATCAGGGAATACTTATGTACAATAAATTGCCTGCTTATATTAAAAATATCAAAAGTTCCTTTAAATTCAAGTGTGCCGTGAAAAAACTACTTTCATGTAAATTATGTTATAGTGTAGATGGTTTTCTAATGCATACCATTTCAAATGTATAACTGAAATGTGTTAATTCCAAAAAGTTGTAAATTGTATGTATTTGTACTTTTCATATTGTTTTGATTTTGCATAATGTTTTTTTTTACTGAAATGAAGTGTAAAACATGTATTGACAAAGCCATGCATAGTTCTATGCTTATGGTGAATGAATAAATTACAATTACAATTATGTTATGCAATTTTACCTCATGCTGTGACAAGGTTAAGTGCCTCAATTATATGTTGTTAAATGCATGATTACTTTGCAGAGTATTATTATTGTTACAAACTTGAACGAAGTCACAAAAGTTAAGCAATCATGTCCCTGAATTCAATTAATTGACATCGTCATTAAACCTGGGTCGCAAAAGATTCGAGTGCTATTGTGATTTTGTAAAACGTTTTGCAATAATAATGTCATTTGTAATGGAATTCAACAAATTTAAATTTATTTTTATGGTAAAATGATTGATGTAATCTTACACATGTTGTAAGGTACATACATGAGAAGCAAGTGCAGCAGAAGAAATAATAGAACCAAATTAAAGTATGAATAATTTAAGCAAATAAAATGCTGATAGTTGTCCATACTCTCCTAAAATATGATCAGGTTGAATAATTAGACAGTGATTGGAAATCATTGATTATTTAAAGTGAATGTGTAAGTCTATGCCTACAGGCATCACTGTGTATGGAATTATTTCATATTATGTGTAACTTTATTGTGACATGTCTATGAAAGGTCTTGCATAAATGACCTAAATATCTCTGGAAGATGTAGTTTCACATTTTAATATTAAAATCACGCACCGTTAACACATCATTCACTTTTGCAATACAACTTTTCACGCTGTCCACATCACGTACAGAATAATATTTTAATAAGTACAATAGTATAAGAAGTTTATCACCCAGTGGCTGCTTTACACTTATTCTTAAAACTCCTAAAATTGGATATGGAAAGGGCTCGAACAAACCTCCAGGCAGCTGATTCCAATCAAAAATATTTACGTTTGTAATATAATAATAGGAGTATTTTTTCTAATTTGTTTTTTGCGTTCTTATTTTTATTTTAAAACTGTGGTTGTTTTTCCCTTAAAGTTTGGTTTTTTATCTCTTTCCATAGATCTTCCCACAGTTTGTGATTTTTAACAATTCTATACATTGTGCCTAACCTACTCCTTTTTCTTTGGTTTTTCAAACTCTCCCATTTCAGTATATCCAACATTTCTGTGACACTCTCTGCTCTTTTGTACTTTCCAAGTACATATCTTGCTACCTAATGGCTATCTCTGTTCAATATTTGTTTAACTTTAGCATTGTATTTCTATGATAAATAGCATGCAGTTTACAGGATGTTGTTGCATGTTTGCAGAGTAAAACCAGCCCAAGGCTATTTGTTAGTTGTATATTAATAATAGTTATATATGTTTTCCTGCAGATGGCATATTTGTTATTCATACTACTACACTACATTTTTGACTCATTTTTTATCCTCAGGATTCGTGAGCTTGATCGAGATGAACTCTATGAGAAAGCACGCTCTGAAATTCTTGATGAGGTGGTGAACCTGAGTCAAGTATCTCCTAAGGAGTGGGAAGAAATAATGCTAAAGATGCTCTGGGATAAGGTTAAAACCCATGTGTTTGAAACAATATACATGCCGGCAGCTCTTTCAGATTCCCCAGGTAACGAATGATCTTATTTTGTGTTTCATTTTAAATTCAGCTCATATAAGGCAACCCCATTGCCATATTTTTTGATTCATGGTTTGGAAAATGAAATTTTTATAAACTCAATCTATTTTCCTAGTGAGGGTAAACAATAAGGAAAACTTTACACTTCCACACACTTTTAATGCAATACGACCATGGTTTCGATGCTGCACATCACCATCAGGTACAGTTCAACGAAATTTTCCAACTTCGTCAACGTCCAACGCCAGGCGCCAGGTAGGGGAAGTAGGGGAGAGGGGTGGTAGTGTAGATGCAGCAATCATTGGTGGGTGAAGGGAAGGTGAGGGTGATCTATTGGACGCAGACTGTACAAAGGGGGGTGTTTGCTTGCGAAGGTTGTCCCTCATTAACCTAGGGATGGTCACTGCCTTGGTCAGGGAGGGAATGGTGTGGGAAGGCATTTAAATTTTGTTGAATTGTACCTGATGGTGATGTGCAGCATCGAAACCATGGTTGTATTGTATTAAAAGTGCGTGGAAGTGCAAAGTTTTCCTTATATTTTACCCTCATCATGAAGGAATTCCACAAAGTTAAGCCTGAAACTGTTAGCTTTATTTTCCTAGTGTTGTGGATCTTCCAGTTAATGTTTCTTAATCACGTTCAAAGGAGTGTTGGGGAATTTCATGGTAATACATAATTAGTTTATCAAAAGCATTGCATTATAGTGCATAGTGCATTAATAACTCCTATTTAAATACCTTCATATACCATTCCCCTTGTTTGGGTATCTTTTTGTCTTCTTGTATCAAAACAAAAAATTAAAGAAAAAAGATGGAAAGGAGACAAACTCTGCAAATTTCACTTGAATAGAGATTTATTCACGACCCGGGTTTCAAACGCTTAATGTCATCTTCACCTGAAGATGACATTAAGTGTTTGAAACCCGGGTCGTGAATAAATCTCTATTCAAGTGAAATTTGCATAGTTTGTCTCCTTTCCATCATGGATAAATTTCACAAGGTTAACCCTAATACCGTTCGGTTTGTTAAAGAAAAAAGAGTTTGATTGTTTAAGAAAATAATCATGGTTCACCAGGAGTATCAGGAAAATTAAAATTGTTAACCTCCCAGTGGGTAATGATTGACTATGCCACATTTGAAATGGCAATCTGCATTTTGAATCAATGTAGGAGATGAAATATTAATTCGCCACAGACCATGCAGTCTGTGGATGAATTACAGTGGCATTATGGACAATTGTAATAAAGGCACCAATTTTCTATGCCTGCTGGGCTATAAAATACTAAATAGGAAGTATTTTTCTGGCAAATTGGCTTCTGTCTCAGAGGTCAAAGTCATACTCGCATACCCTTGGCCCATAACATGCAGATTGATTTTTGAGGACATTTTGCGGTTAAAGAAGTGGGTCTTATGGGCTGGGAAGTACAGTGTTTAATTTATCGGTTCTTATCTTTTTTCCATGTCTGCTATCTCATTAAAATGTGTTGTGACTTCTTTTTCCCCATCCAGCGAAATATCAAGCCTCAGTTCGAATCTTAACCCACCCACTTCTCTTAAATCACCTGGCCTCCCAAGAATCATTGACCCTTGCCGATCTCCCCTTACCTAGGTCCTATTCAAGTAAGCATTTTACTCTAATTTTGTAGCATTGCTACTTTAAATTTTTCTCTGGTTAATGGACTTAATGTATGATGTAATGTTGTGCAATTGCTGTTGCTGAATGCGTACTTAACCATGTAGTAATTTTGATATACCACGCAGAAACGTTTTTGCTATTCCAGAGGAATGACTGTGAACCTATACCTATGCCGTCATCAGCTAATGGAGTCTTGTTGTATCTTAATTTGTTATGCAAATAAGCTGCAGTTCAATGTTTGAAAATTGTTTTGAAGCATATACCATCAAGCAGATGTTTGTAAAATGTAATCCTTATGATGAACTTTTGATAAAAAAAATGCAATGTAAAGAAGGGTACTCGTATAGTCACTTTCTGTGCAGAAATCTTTAATAAATGACTCGGTACTTCACCAATATAGTATAAAAATTTTAACTGCCACTCTTCTGCTATTTAAATTATATTCGGTGAAGGGTATTTGAATTCTATGGCTGACATAATTAAAAATACGTACATGCCATGCATTTGGCAGTTTGCTCCTTTAACCAAGTTTTTGGACTGGTTTGTTTTAATGTTTTTTCTAGTTACTCCTAGAATGCCAACTTAAGGCATGCGCAGTACTTAATTTCTTGAGTATAAAGCACTTACTTGCAAATTAATGCCTCTCTGATATATTTTATGCTTCTTTATGCATTTCAAGGTAATTTTAACACTACAGTGGACATAAAACTTAGGCAGTGGGCCGAACAGCAGTTGCCTGCCAGGTCGGTAGAAACCGGTTGGGAAGGCCTCCAGCTTGTTTTCACTCAGTTCCTGGAGAAGGCAAAACAGTCAAAGGACCATGACCCAATTTTTGACCAGCTGAAATCTTCTGTTGTCGAAGAAGCAATGAGAAGACATTTGTGGGAGGATAAGGTTGGTAATTATGTAAAATAAGGCAATAAGCTAATGCTTTGATGGAATTGGTGGAAGAGACAGGGGAAAGAGTGAGCCATGTGATAGAAATTTCACTAACAAATTAATGTATAAGTATTGTATGTATTGTATAAGTATTATGTATTAATGTATAATAATGAATTGCTTTGTTTATTAGTTTTGCTTCTTATCGTTTGTGTGAGTGGCAACACAAAAATGAAGATAATGGCACATAGTAAATAATCATTTAAACATTTTAAATGAGCATCTATCAGAGTGTTAAATGGTACCACATTGCTTGAATATGTAACACACAAACAATTTTGTTGAAAAATGAATTATCCAGTGTAATTTTTAAAAGAGGCAGAAATTAAATGACCATTGCTGATATAGAGGTAGACTTACAGCTCATGTTTTCCATCATGCTGACTACAATGTTTGGCAAAAATATGCTGACCTGTCTTCATCCACTCAGAATAACTTAAAAGTCATTCTCTGACAATTCAAATGGATTTATTGTTACGTCCATGTAGACTCATCAAATGAAAGAGAGAGCATACTCTTCCACAGAATTTATTTGTGATGGTGCAACATGTTTCGCGGTGATATGGCATCATCAGGCACAAATATGTAATTCGATGTAATTTAATAAAATGAAATGAGTAACTTTGTAATTCCACCCACACATTATTTAGAACACGACCAAGGTTATGACATTGAACATCATCATCAAGTGGACCTCTCAGAAGACAACTTTGTATATATACCTCCAGAGCAGGGGAGGTAGGTGGGTTGGTCAGAGTGGGGGGGGAGGAAAGGGAGGGTGTAGGGATAAAAAGGTTAAAATGTAAATGATAGGGAAAGGGAATAATAGCTTTCCGTGTCAATTGTTGGCTGTTGATGGGGGTTTGTTTGGGAGGAGGATACCTCCTGCGGGGAGCACTGGATGTGAAAGAGGGGTAGGTGTAGGAGGGGGGAGAGGGAGGATACAACATTTTGGTAGCAAGTTCATCCTTCTAGTGGACACATTTTAAAATTTCTAATTGCTCGAATAGTTGACAATTGTAAGAGCTTCATACAACGCAAGTATTACACTCTGCATTGTACAAATTTTTTCCCACCCCTGCCTCCAGTCTCTCTGCATATTTGAATCCAATAAACAACCATATACTCCACCCCTACCCTTCCACCACCCCCTCTTCTGCAATCATCTCATTATCCCTCAGTCCCTCATTGACCACAACCCCCTTCCCCACATTTTATCACCCCCCTGATATGTTGTCGTCCCCCAATCACCCACCCCTCTCTCAGAATTGCAATTTTACTTCCTACTGGTAATTGGTCCTCATGAAATAACCAATTTCTTTTAAGCTCCAACTCACTCCCACCCATCACAGTGTCTATATATACACCATGGGTAACTTATTACGAATTTGTACCTGGATGATAGCGTGTCACAGTGAAATGTCTTGTGCCAAGCTAAATTAATTCTGCGGAAAAGTATGTTCTCTCTTTCATTTGATAGGTATGCAAAACTTCGATAGAGTGAAGCCTGACCCTGTAAGGTTTGCTACATGTAGAGGTCAACTTTCCAAACCATTGTGTTAGATTTCATGAGCAACATATGTTTTAAACAACTTCATTTGTGCTAACACCTGTTAATCGATGGCAGATCGAAAGCTCATGAGATAAGACCACCAACCTATGTCAGTGACTTTGTTTTGAGCAAAGAACATCGCCTTTTGGGGAAACAGGATTAAAGTTGAGGTGATAGGTGAAGGTATATCACCTGTGCTGGTCTTAGCTGGTGAAATCACTGAATACAATCAATGGGGTGTTATTTAAGATTGTGAAGCCATTTATTTCCTGCCAAGTAATATGTATTCAGATTGAAAAAACTGATGGATGTGTAATCGTGAGTCTTTTGTCTTTGTTGCTTTAACTTTGTTGCCTTGAATCAGAATGAATAACAAAGAAGTGTCTCGTTAATTGGATTGATTGTTGTCCTCAGGCAATTGAGATGCTTAGAGTGCTCCAACTCAACACCTTGGAAGATAGGTCTGTACATGACAAGCAACAGTGGGACTCAGCCGTGAAATTCTTGGAAAAGAGTCTTAACGATAAACTTGAGGTGTGTATGTCATTGGCTCCATAAGAGGGTTAGTAATGATTTTATTTTGGCCTGTTTAAATTCAGCCCAAATTGTCCTCTCTTGTGAATTGGTGTATGCACTATTCTTTACTTTGCTGAAAAGAGTTAACCATATTACTTTTCATTCAGACTACTGAAGATTTAATGAAGGATTTGTTTGGTCCAACTACCAAAGAACAATGGTTTTATTGGAAATATAAATCAGATGACCAGAAAATAAGATGTTCCATCAAGAAGGAATTGGATAAGCTTCTCTATTCCATGCCTGTAAGTATTTTTTTTAGATCACACATTTTATTTGTGTTGCTTCCATTTTTTAATGCATCATTCCTGTTCATTAAGTTCATCAATTTTTTCCTCAGTCGCATCCGCCTTCTTTGACGTATGAAGAATTAACAACAATAAGGAAAAATGTGCAGCAGTCTCTCGGATTTGAAGTGGACAATGAATATGTTCGCCAAACTTGGCATCCTGTGTTCAGAAGGCATTTCCTCAGGTGCAGTTTATCTAAAAGTTACGAATGCCGAAAGGGATTTTATCTCTACCATCAAGGGCTTCAGAAAGAGGTAGGTGATGCTCCTAATGTGACACATTGGATGTTGTACAACAAATGGATGTCACTCTCCTGAAATCGTAGGAGTGTCCATTTTGTATCTCTAGAAAATTTAAGAGAAAATCAAGTGTGCCTTGCTCACCCATCATGTATTGATTTCACTTTATGGGATTATCATTCATTTTACTATGTATATATATGCATAGTGGGTCGCGGTAGTCCAGGGGGTAGAGCTTTGGACTACTGACCGGAGGGCTGTCCCGGGTTTGATTCCCGGGCTAGGCACTCTGGGCACCTGCAGCTCCACCCAAGCTATGTGATTTTTTGGGTACCAGATCTACCTGAGAAGCCATAACCGGCACAGGGAAAGGAACTGGCCCCCCTACCCTGATGTTTGAATTTCACTCGCTGTATAGGGCTTAGTACTGGGTGAACTCTACCATCACCGACCTTCAGGTTGATTACTGTGTTTATGGTTTCATATGTGCATGAGTTAGGTAAAAACTATCGCTGATTTGGAGGATAAGACTCATCCTCTTGAAAATGTTCATTTTATATCCAAACCCATGAAAAATTCAGTGATAAGACATTTTTATGTTTTGCCTCATTCCTTCAAAAATTTGCAAAGTTATTGCAATATGTTCTTGATGTGAAAGTGTTTGTGTGCATGATTCCAGAATAATTAGGAAATCAGGGCACAAAATCAACAGCAGAACATTGCATTGTCCCTCTATTGGTCTTAGAGATTGGACTTAGAAGTTAAAAACCTTAATATGGTCCTGTGGCTTTATTTTAAATGTTTTGTCATACTAGCAGTGTGATTGTCGAAACTAGTGGGTTCATCATTTAGTGTTTGTTGAAGTGGAGTGAATTATCAAATGCATAGAACTCACATAAGGAGGAATAAGTTTTTAATGTTGAAATTATACATGTTTCAATATAATGGTTTGGAGAAGAGTGAATGTTAGAATTCAAAGAAATGTTAATTCTAGAGAGGCTCATTTGGTAAACGTTCAGATATAATATTAACAGTAATAATGATGACGATGGTATGCAGTATGTATTTATAATGGCTTCATAATGGCCATGAAGGGGGCTGGGTGCTTTTCACTCTGTGGAAGCCAGGCTTTATGAAAGTGAAATGCCTTTTGCTGTATGGCTAGAATAGGGAATAGCAAGAATGAGGAGGTGGGACCTTGCAATTAACTGACCAGTGACTTCAATGGCAACACAGCCACTGGGCAATAATGATGAATGGTGACTTAGTTACATCAGGTTTTACGGAACATCAGAAAATCATATTTTCCTAATTCTCTGATTGTATGCTGTGGTGATGTTTACAATTAATAATCAACTGTTTATTTTTCTTCACAATCAATGCCCCATTTTTTGAAAAAAAATGGAGATGTTAATTATCAGTGTTTAAAGTCATCTTATTTTACTAGGGTAAAAATGTTTGAAATGTTCACTTTAAATCTAGGTGAAGGAAAATTGAAAAATATAAATTTATGCGCTTTATGGTCAGCATTCAAATAAGGGATATTGACTCCATGGTATTGTGATACTTTAAATTCATTATTCTGGAAAGGTTACATTTAATACATCACTTTTCAAAATCATCACTTGCAAAAATACATAAATTCTACTGTTTTTATCGGAGTAAATAATCTCACCTAAACATGCCTCGCATAGGCATGTTCTCATTACTTGTAGAAAATTTAATAAGATTGTCTTCACGAGTACAATAGCTTCCATTCTAGCTCAATTTCTATTTGAATCGTCAGAGGTTGCCTATAAAGTAGAAATAGGTTTTGATATAATTTGAAAATAATTATCAACATGGGTTTCAGTGCGCGACTACCTATTGGCCCACAGCATTTCCTTTGACAGCTGTTCATCATTTCCATCCCACAATCATTTCCTCCACAATATGGAAATAATCCATCCTAGGTCGGTGTGATAGACTGGTGGTTTATTTGGTTGGGAGTTGGTCAGCGTTGCATACTTGAAATATGAGGATTAAGCAGTTGAGAATTCTAGCTTACTAGTGGAGGGACTAGTGATTTACATAAGTGAGATGTTACAATGCTACAAGTTGACTGCATGGTCATGTAATACCTTCAGCATAAATAAAAGGATATTGGCAGAGCAATGCACTTGCATGATAAGATGTTTCATTTCAGTATTAACTAATCTTAGAATGATCAAAATTGAAATACTCCTCCATTTACAAAAACAGCACGGTCAGGAAAAATTAGTGGAATTATTCATGCGATAAAATTGCTTTGAAGAATAGTTTTATTTTAAAATTTTCAACTTTTATAATCACTTGTAAATAATAATAAATCATTTCAGTTTGAGACTGACTGCAATCAGGTCGTGTTGTTCTGGAGGATTCAGCAAATGTTACGGGTGACTTCCAATGCACTGCGACAACAAGTTATGAACAGAGAAGGTATTTGGCTTCTTCCTGGATGCTGCTGGTTTAGCTTCTTTTACAGGGAAATGAATTGAAGTACTAACACTAATGTCTTTTTTAGCTCGGAGGTTAAATAAGGAAATAAAAGAGGTTCTAGAAGACTACAGTCAAGATAAGAAAAAAATGGAGACTTTGTTGACTGGTCGAAGAGTTATTCTTGCTGAGGAACTGAGTAAGTTTTTCCTAAAAATTAGCTGTGTTTTATGTTGTCAAAGTCATGCTTAATCAAGCCTTCCAGCATAAAAAAATCTCAAAAATGGCCCAACCTAGTATACTCTTTGTTAAATTTGGAGAATATTGGCTGGGGAATATATGCTAGAATGCAATTATATGTATTCTATCCAGTTTTAATGTTAAATCTTTATTGAGTGCTAATTTTTTCTGAAATATATTAGATTCCTGTTTTTTTTGTTCATTCACAGAACGAGTCAGGCAGATACAAGAGAAGCTGGAGGAGTTTATACAAGCTCTGAATAAAAATAGTGAATAAATAATAGCTAACAGCAGCAGATTTAGAACTCAATTTTGGGGACTGATTAAGAAGCATTTTGTATATAAGTTATTTAAAACTAGAAAATATTTTATTTTTGTGTTGTTTATTAATATTGCTTTGTTACCATTGTCAAAATCCATCTGTGGTTGGGCAAAATAAATTTTTGAAAGCCATAAGCTCTGTCAATCTTTTCTCAAGCTTGATTTTTGTAAATATAAGTTAATACAGTGGACAATTTTAAGAAAGGCGAGTGGAAGTGTGTGATATGATAATGTTCGTAGGGTGCTACATTTTATTAGTTTGTTTTCAAAATACTGTCCCTTTGCATGCTCGTAGCCCCCCTATATTTTGTCACCTTATCGTTGCCAATGAAATCAATGGAAGCAAAATTATGATGGAATAATTGATTAAAACTGTGATAACTATATTATATTTCTATCATTTCATAGCCCTTTTTTCTCTCTAGTCATTAACCCTATTCTTAATCCTATTCATTCCATACTTGAGTAACAAATGTTTAATTGTTACTACACAGCAAAATACTAGGTGGCAGTTGAAGTATTAGCCTGTAGGTGACCATAAATGTCAATCTGTGAGTAATAGTTTGTAAGACGTAGCTGTCTTAATTGTGAAACATTTCTTTGGTTGAACTGGTTACTAGGGATTAATGAGCAGAGATGGACTTGAGCAAATCTCAAGTTAAAGTGGGAACTCCTCAGTCAATAATGCTTGCTACCAAGTTTATATTACACAGTTATTATTGTCATATGTTGGAGCCTGCTGGTCAAAAGTTTATTTTATGGATCCTGAAAATAGTTTGACTTTAGGCTTAAAAGGAATTTATGTTGCTGCACCCTGTATATCTCCATATTTACTTCCCCCTTTACTCCACCCAGCATACATAGTTTTCCTCCCTTTACTAAACCAACCCAGCATTCTCCCCTCAGATCAGCCTTTAAAATTCCATTGCCTCTCCAAACTCTCTTCCTTTCCCTTTTCCTGCTAATTTTTAATTTCTCTCAACAAGGTACTGGACATAGGTAGCAATATCATTTTCCATCCAATTTATTTTTGCATTGCTCTTTAAACCTGCCTCTCAAATCTTCTTCCCTAGATGACCAAGTATTGTAATTATGCAATGCCATATCAAAGTTTGAACAGACCTTTTCTTTTTACTTCACTGATGCTAATGCCATCAGCCCCATTCCTTTTAATCAACGTTTCTTTAGTAAAAATCTGTACTAATTTAATTCAGGTAATATCTGCACATTTTTTTCTATAATTCTTCCCAAACAAGTATTGTGTTTTATGCGTTAAACCCTCCTTCTTCAATTTTCAATATGTCTTCCTATTTCTTGAGAAGCTCATTTCATTGTGTATGTTTGTTTTGTCATCCATACTTCTCAAACTGAGTCAGCAATAATTACAATCCATTGGCTTGGTAAAGCTTGATCATTCTCATAACTGACGTCATCACCTCCATGTGTTGTATTATTATGATGGACTGGTGTAAAGATGAAAAAATATCATAAATTGCTAGGTATGCTATACTGTGAGTATCCTTATTGTAAAAATAATTACAATAATGCACTAAAAATGTCCTCATATCTAATGTGGTGTATACAAGGATTGCAATGACTGTGTGATGTTTTTGTGTCTTGATTCCTGCAATTGAATTCATTTCTATATTAACTACCATGTACAGTTTTTGAAAATTTAACCAATTCATTATTTATTTTGTGTAAGTGTATTCAGTTTATGTTTGTTTTTTTTATTGTGTTTCATTACAATCAAAAGAAGACATGATTATTAACAATGAAATTATTATTTTCACTTTATATTGTAACCCATATTCTTCTCACTCATCCCAGTAAAAATTATTTTTGCCTCTTTCACTGCCATTGTTGTGAACTGATTGATGTTTTTAATAGGAATAGTTTGATCACTTATTTCATAATGTATTAATGAATGGTAATTATAATTCTCTGTGCATTTGGAAATTTGATTAGCATTGTTGACATTGGTTTTAGTGGATCTTATATTTTATATTCTTGTCGTGGTGGAAGGGCTTGTGTGTTCCGATGACCCCTAGAGCTGTGCTGGCGGGAGTAATAATATTTACTCCTGGAAGGGTCACCCATGCCAGATAGGTCGAAGGTTAGGAGCCAGACGAAAGGTAGTCCACGCAGCGTCTGTTCCTCAGTGAGGCGGCTGCAATGGCGTCTGACCCCAGTGGGGCGGCCATTAAGTGAAGGTGTCACGTTAAAAACACTATTGAGGAAGGCAACGGGAAACCACCTCAATTATGATTCCCAAGAATATAATGATGGGCACTATAGATAATATGAGTCCTGGCAACTACGGGACTCGGCCTAAGAGGCCATGTGTCGTGCCCGGCAGCGGGAGAGGCAAGGCTTCCGCGGTCGTCATCCCACGAAACCCTTGCAGGGAAGAAATAATTGCAGCAGGACAGAAGACTCAGAAGAAGGTGAAAGTAGTTAGAATAGGAACCTGGAATGTCAGGACAATGTTGAGGAGAGGCAAATTAGAAAATATTAAGCGAGAGATGGAAAGAGGTAATATAGATGTTTTAGGTCTCTGCGAGGTGAGATGGAAGGATAGCGGGGATTACTGGAGTGACAATTATAGAGTGATATACAGCGGCGGGGACGAGAGCCAACGAGGGGTGGCCGTAATTTTAATTAAGGGGTAGGAAGAAGCTTAGTCAACATAGAGCAGGCAACAGATAGAATTTTACTCGTAGAGATTAAAGCAGAGCCGACGAACTTGGTCATTGTTCAGGTATACATGCCACCGAGCAACCGCAAAGAGGAAGAAGTCGATAGGATGTATGATGAGTTAGAGGATATCATCGCGAGTGTTCCTGCAGGGAAACATTTGATAGTGATGGGGGATTGGAATGCGACGGTAGGCGAAGGAAGAGATGGTGGTGAGGTGGGGGACTATGGGTTAGGCACAAGGAATGAACGCGGGGAGAAAGCAATTGAATTCTGCAGGAGACAGGGGTTAGTCATCACTAACACATGGTTTAGACACCACAAAAGGCGTAGGTATACATGGAAAATGCCAGGTGGCTCAGAAAGGTATCAGTTAGATTATATTATGGTTAGGCACAGGTTTAGGAACAGTGTGATAAATTCGCTCAGTTTCTCAGGAGCGGATGCGGACTCTGACCACAATTTAGTTATTATGAAATGTAATGTCCATTTCAAGAAGGTAAGGCAAGGGCGGCGGGTTCGGAAATGAAATTTAGAAGCAGTAAATGGATTAACGAGGAAGGAGTATCAGCAGGCTGTAGAGAAAATGATGGATGACAGTAAAGAACTGAGTAATATCAAAGAAAAATGGGAATGTATCAAGAAAGGGAAATTGGAAGCCGCTAAAGACACTATAGGAACCGTTAACGGGAAAAGGATAAGGAAACCATGGGTAACGGATGAGATGATTGCAAAGATGGATGAGAGAAGAAGATGGAAAAATGTAAACACAGAGTTAGGCAAAATGAAGTACAAAGAGTTAAACAATAAATTGAGAAGGGCCACAAATAAAGCAAAGGAAGAATGGCAGAAAACACAATGCAAGGATATGGAAAGATTACAGAAGAAGGGTGAAATTGGTGCTCTATACAGCAAGGTTAAGTTATTATCGGGAAGTAAGAAGGCAAGATCTGTGCTAACAGTTAAAGATAAATGGGGTAAGATAATAGTTGAACCAGGAAAAATCCAAGAGAGATGGAAGGAATATATAGAAACACTGTATGGTAAAGAACTTAGGCCGACAGGGTTAGACATAGAAAAGGAACATGACGTTGAAGAAGATAGCTTAGGTCCAGGCATACTCGACGATGAAATAGGAAGGGGATTAAAGGAGATGAAAGCAAATAAGGCTGTGGGGGTGGACAATATTCCTGTAGAAATGTTGAAATGGTTAGGGAAAGGTGGGAAGAAGGCCATATATGGACTGATTCGTAGTATCTATGAGGAAGGAATCTGGCCGGAAGATTTTGTGAGATCGGTGTTAGTTCCTATTCCAAAAAAGGCAAAGGCTTCGTCATGTGAGGATTACAGAACAATAAGTTTGATATGCCACGCAGCTAAAGTTATTCTCAGGATCATCAACAAAAGGATAAAGAGTAAGGCAAATGATTACTTAGGGGATGATCAGTTTGGGTTTAGGAAAGGAAGAGGTACGCGTGATGCCATTGCAGTAATGAGATCACTAGTCGAGAGGAATATAGAATACAATCAGGACGTTTTTGCTGTTTTGTAGATTTCGAAAAAGCGATTGATAGAGTGAATTGGGAAAAATTAATGCATGTATTGCAGAAAATAGGAATGGATTGGAGGGACAGGAGACTGATCCGCAACCTGCACATGTCTCAAACTGCTCAGGTGCGAGTGGGGAACGGAGAGTCCGGATGGGCAGTGTTAGGAAGAGGTGTAACGCAGGGTTGCCCATTGTCACCGGTACTGTTCAACGTATATGTAGAGGAAATGATTAAAGAGGCATGGGAAGAACTGGAGGTAGGAATGAAAGTCGGGGGGGAGTTCGTAAAATCGGTTAGGTTTGCTGATGACCAAGCATTAGTTGCTCAGTCAGCCAAGGGGTTGCAAGCATTGTTGAGTGAATTGGAGGTTCAGTGCGATAAATATGCGATGAGAATCAATATTAATAAAACAAAGGTTATGCGATTTTCCAGAAAGAAAAAGGCTAAGCTAAATATTAAAATAGGCGGGGAAAGAATAGAGCAGGTAGAACAGTTTACATATCTCGGAAGTGTTTTGGACCAATACGGTCAAAGTGGTTGGGACGTAAGGAGAAGAATTGCTCTAGGCAAGGAGGCTTTCTCAAGGAGGAGGGAGTTGATGACGGGGACGTTGAGTAGGGATGTTAAGACAAGACTCGTAAAAACTCTGATATGGAGAGTAGCTATGTACGGCGCGGAAACGTGGTCGCTGAAGCAGGAGGATAGACGTAGATTGGAGGCTTTTGAAATGTAGGTGTGGAGAAGAATGGAGAAGGTGAAATGGACCGAAAGAAAAACAAATGAGGAAGTACTAGAAATGGTGGGGGAGGAGAGGGGTTTGTTGAGAGAAATCCTATGGAGGCAGGAAAAATGGATGAAAGGCGTATTGAGCGGTAGTGGAATGTTGAAGAGGGTAATAGAGGGGAGAATGTTGGGCAAGCGAGGTAAGGGTAGGAACAGGATAGGGATGTTGGACGGGATGCAGGGAGGAAAGAAGTACACCGAGATGAAGAGGGACCTGATATAGATTAGTTTGTTAGGTGGGGAGTCAAAAAATGTTTATTTGATAGTTGTGTCCATCCAAAAACCTACCTTAACCGGTAGATAACCTAATAATAATATTTTATATTATTTAGAGGAATTTAATAATGAATATATTTTATTTTGTGTTCATTGTTAGAGTTATTACTCTAAATTGAACCCAAAAAAACATCAATTACTCCAAAAAAGTAAACTATAATTATTACTTCAAGCCAAAAGGGTGTGTCCATTAAGAAAGTTATTTTTTTAAATTGAGGTGGAGTATATAAACTAAAAAATCATCATAAAACCTTGCAGACGAGGACATGTGAGAATTGTAATTGGGAGAAATATAAGGTAAATTAATCTTGGATGAAAATCTTGTCGGTAAGAGAAATATTTGAAGGCTTGTTCCACTTACACCCTTCTGGTATGAAGACCTTGACATGAATTTTGTATTTGTGTGGAATATCATTTCACATTGCCAAGTTAATAACTTTTGATGGTGTAGATACAACTGTGAATTGTTCTTAATATTAGTTGCGATAAAATAAGCTATACAAACCATTTAAAATGAATGTGAAAGTTGCAAACGCTGTTGCCATAGGTTGGTGTTTCATGATGTGGTTGTGAATCCTCCCTTTCTGCCCTTGGTGAGAATGTGAGCACAACTGGGCCATTGAGATTGTTAGTAAATTTCCAATGAAAAATGACTGAATTTTGACTTGTTAAAGCTATATATGTATGTACATTTTTTTCAACTATATATATATATATATATATATATAGTACTGCAGCTCCACCCAAGCTAGTTGATTTCCTGGGAAACCATAACCGGCACAGGGAAAGGAACTGGCTCCCCTACCTTGATGTGTGAATATTCACACGCCGTCGGGCTTGGTACATGGGTGAGCTCTACCATCACCTACTAAACTGACCTTCGGGTTGATTACTGCGTTTATAGTTATATATATATATATATATTAAATAGTAAATGTAGTGTAAAAGTCTAAGAAAGTAAATTCATAGAAAATATAGTAAATGTTTATATATTATATATACATTTAATTATTTTCAAATTTATCATGACATAACTTATTTGTAGCTACCTCAATTCATGAGGGCATTCCCTTTATGCTCTGTGTTAGAAAACCTCTTCTACCAATCAGGAATTATTTAGTATTGGGAAAACTGATAATGAATCTATGCCTTATTAGTATGGTGTTTTATTTAGGTAGGTACGGTTTTACCAAGCATATGAACCTTTTCTATGGTCATATTTGATATGTCTTAAATCGTAAAAAGTACTACCCTCTAACAATTAATTGAGGTTGGAAAAGTAGTAAAAATGAATGATTCACTACACTAGTTAGGTGTGAAGTTTAAAAGCTTGGATGATTCATTAAACCAACAGCTTGGAGTTTAATTGTGGCCATAAGCTGTGAGTTTTGGCAGCCGGCCTTGATTATTTGTAGCATGTCTATTTTTTAATTCTTTTTGTATTGTTTGCAACCAAATGCTCTTTTGTACAGCTGTCCCCGCTTTGCAATTAGGCCCTTCAAACATGATCTTTGTTAGCCCTTATCACTGGTGGCAGTATTTGTTTGATATCCTCAATAAATTCAAACATCTGTTCTAAGTTTAATGTCTGATAGTAAGACCTACTTTCATCACCAATCATCCAATTTCATCACTTCTCTGGCTTACTATGCTGTTCCTCAATATAAAATGTGATTTCTTTTACCGAAACTAATTAATTTTGAAAAATGGCACACCAACATTAAATGTCAATATAAATAGTACACAATTTAATTATTTTACAATGTATCGTAGTTGCCATATCTTAAAAAAATGGGCGGATAGCCGTCACATTAGCCTTAAAATTCTTCGCTAATTCTTGTTCTTATTTCATAAATGTTTGGCATTTGGTTAGTCAAGTATTTATACTTCACCCGGCATATCATCAGTGGCTAGATGGCATCGTTGTCAGTGTAAACAGAATGGCCGCGGTCGCGAACGATCAGCCGGAAGAAGATGCAGCCGATTTACAATTCCCTAAAGGTATGTTACTGTTCTTATGTTTAGATTTTACTCCAGGAGTGCGTAAATACTGTTCTTTCAATTTTTTTATCAGCATATTATTTTCGAGTCGTTAAGGTGACTAACTCAACCATTTCCGCATCCTCACATACCATCTGTGAAATAAATGTTCAAGTACAGTCATTAAACTGAATGATACTCCTAATAAATTCGAAACATAGCAGTTCCGTTTCAATTTTGTGATCGAATAATTAAGTTTTTATTACTTATATTTCAGAATTTGAAAATGCTGAAACACTCCTAATTTCCGAAGTCTATATGCTTCTTGAACATCGAAAAGCACAAAACGAAAGCGCCGAAGAGGAACAAGAACTCTCCGAAGTTTTTATGAAAACATCTACGTATACAGATCGCTTCAGGAAATTTAAGAATAAGGAAATAATTTCATCTGTTCGAAAGTGAGTAATACATAAGATACCATTTTGGCATTAATATGGTCATCATCCTATTAGCATTTATTATTTCTTTTCGATGGAAGTCGTAGTTTTCCGAGTCCCTATTCAACAGTTTATGTAATCCTTGTGTTCTTAGCATATAACTTAACAAAGTTATTTACGTGAATTCGATTGATTTTATTGCTTTTTATTTGCAGTTTGTTGATGCAGAAAAAGTTGCATAAGTTTGAACTAGCATCCTTAGCCAATTTGTGTCCAGAAACACCCGAGGAAGCGAAGTCACTTATTCCCAGGTACGATGTAAGCACTGAATCTTGTTGTGAGATGAAACTCTCGGTTGATTTAGAAAAGATAATTGCTTTACTGTAAATGATGTAGTTACTTGGAAAATGATAGGAGTTATTAATTTTTTAACCTAATTCGCAATAGAATTTTGGTGGTGATTTTTTTTTATGGTGTCAAAATCCAAACGCTATTCCATGAGTGATTATAAAAAATAAAATGTAGCATAGCCTAAAAACCTTACATATTGCTTTGTATTCCTCTAATAGTATTCTTCTTTGAGTTTAATTCTTCACATTATCAGTGGTTTTTCTATTTTCTAGCTTGGAGGGCCGTTTTGAGGACGAAGAACTGCGACAAATACTTGATGATATTCAGACAAAGAGAAGTTTACAATATTGAAAAGTATTTGATAGAATCCATTTACATCATTGTATTTATGATAAAATCATTCCTATTTTGATTACATAGGCATCCATTTACATGTATCATGTACGAAACCATAACTGAATTTGGAAATAATAATGTAATTTGTATTAATTACTGAATGTACAAGCACATTTGTACAAAAGTAATAAACAGAATTATATTTCTTTTGCAAAATGTCTTGGATATTAATTTGTCATCAGCAGTTAGGGTGTACATTTCATTGAAGTGACCAAACTCATCATAAGTTGAAGGACTAAAATTTGTCGCTGATAATTGTTTACCATCAATCACATGGTTGTTCAGCATTCTGTGCAACTGATTTCATTGCATCAAGTTTGACTGGCAAGTTCTTAGTTCAAAAGGGGAATAATATTGACAACATTACATGACGTCGTCATAGCTATCTAAGCTGCTTTCATTCACATGTTTGGTTAATGGAGGAAATAGTCTTTAGCTTAGTTTTGCTGAGTGAATCCAATGCTTTATGAATTATTCTTGTGTTTAATCTTTGGATAATATATTATAATTGTCTGAACTGGTATTTGAGCTTGCTTGCTAATCCAAAAGTAGTGGGTTTGAATATTGCCTGATCTCATCACATTGATCAGCCCAGATGTTGCTTTAAAATGCAAGGATAAGCCTAACCACTATGGCATGTGAAATACACTCATCAGGGTAGCTAGACCAGTACCTTTCCTTGGTACTTATTACGGCTTCCCAGGAAGATCAGGTACCCAAGGAAATCACAGTTTGGATGAAGCTGAGGGGGGCACACAGGGGTGTGCCGAGGATTGGAGCCTGGAACTCTGGGACTACCATATACCTATTCCTCATATTTCTTCTCATATCTATCTCAAGAGAGGATGAAGAGAAACTCAGTGTCATGGGGATTAGCCTACTCTTAATGAAAGATGCCAATGGCAGATGAATGTCTCATCCGATGGATGGCCTACTCCATCAATGTGCTCTCCACAAAGCATTTCAAGTAGAGATCGGAATACCACTGAAAAATATCTGCCACCATCGGGATTTGAACCCGGACCCTCTGGGTGAGAAGCTAGTACGTTAGCAATTGCACCATCACTATCTCTCTAACAGCTTTACTCAGTTTATTACAGATCTGACTGATATGAGTCTCCCAGTTAAGTTTCGTATCAATATAAATTCCTAGTATTTTAGCAGTTTCAATATCAGTTATTTTTTTATTCAAGCTTGCATGCAATATGCTGAGTTTTGTTAGTATTTAAATGTGAATGATTAATATCAAACCATTCTTCAGTCTGTCTTTGGGTAGCACCAGATTGTACCTTTGCATCTTCTAGATGTTGACATTTTTGCACATAACTAGTGTTTTCAGCATATAAAACTGATGTAGGTTTCATATTACAGGGCAAATCATTAATCATGATAACGAAAAGTACTGGGCCAAGCACAGAACTCTGTGGTACACCACATTTTACTTTAAGAGCTGCAGATCAACAGCCATCAAGTTCAACCAATTGATGGCTATCATTCAAATATGACTTCATTAGTTTCAGTGCAACTCCCTTAACAATATAATATTCCAGCTTTGATAGTAATATTGAATGATCAACACAGTCCAAAGCCTTACTAAGATCACATAGTGACACAGAGACTGACTATTGTACTAAAAAAATCACACATTTGATCTTTAGCTTCAAAAATTTTACCAAAAACAGGGACTATGGAAATGGGGTGGTAGTTAGTTAAATCATCTTAATCGCCTTTTTTATAGACATGTACTCTTTTGATATATTTTAGAGCTGTTGGAAAATCTCCTGTCTCAAAACACAAGTTGAGTAACATAGCTAATGGTTCCACAATTAACACAATAATGTCTTTTATTAGGGAATTAGACAGACCATAAATATCCTTTCTGTTGGATGCTTTAAATTTTTTTTACAGTCAATATGATATCAAATGGAGTAACAAAATTCCATTTAACATTGAAATTATTTGGAGGAACATTTTGCAGCATATTGCCAATATTGGCAGCATTAGTGTTTCGAGAGAACAAATTGTCTTCAACAGCTTTTAAGAAAAAATTGTTCAGAGCATCTGGGGTAAAAGAAAGATTTTCTTTTGCATTACCATGACCCAACTCTTTGATTGATTACTCTCCATGCTGCCTTTTGTTTATTTTTTGCATTCAATATAAAGTAAACAACTTGGCTTTTCCACTTAAAATTTTTTATTCTCACGACCTAGGTTTCATTACGGTGTAACATCTCCATACTAAAAAGAAAGACTTGTACTTTTCCGCAGATTTTATTATATGATACTATGCGTTTCACCGAGTTTTTCATCAGGTACCTGATGATGCCGCAAGAAAATCTGTGGAAAAGTGCAAGTCTTTCTTTTTAGTATGGATATTAAATACTTCCACGAAGTGAAGCCTGAAACAATCAAATATATGTTGTAACATCATCAGGTTAACTGATGATGTTACACCATAATGAAACCTAGGTAGATATGGGATGAGAATCAATATTAATAAAACAAAGGTTATGCAATTTTCCAGGAAGAGAAAGGCTAAGCTAAACATTAAAATAGGCTGGGAAAAAATAGAGCATGTAGAACAGTTTACATATCTCGGAAGTGTTTTGGACCAATATGGTCAAAGTAGTAGGGACGTAAGGAGAAGAATTGCACTAGGCAAAGAGGTTTTCACATGGAGGAGGGAGTTGATAATGGAGGATTTAAGAAAAGGCTTGTCAAAACTTTGATTTGAAGGATAGTTATGTACGGTGCGGAAACGAGGTCACTGAAGTAGGAGGATAGACGTAGATTGGAGGCTTTTGAAATGTGGGTGTGGAGAAGAATGGAGAAGGTGAAGTGGACCGAAAGGAAAACAAATGAGGAAGTAAGAATTATGTAGGGAGCTTTGATGCCAGCACATTTCAAGAAGATTACACCTTGTATGGTGTTGAATGTTCCCTGAGAATTACTTGTATACAAAATTGTTTTTATTCAGTCATGTAGAAAGTTCTTCAATAAACCCCTATTACACCGGGTACCACAGAATAAATCAACCACCTCCTTTGCTTCTCCATCACTTCCTGGCATTTTTGTGTCCCACTAAACTGGGAATGTCTTTTTTACTTTGTAACAAAAGTTTAGTCATATAATTACATGACTCCATTACATAGAGGAAGAGATAGTTTATGAAGATCTTGTGTATTTTCTTATACTTTTCCGGGCACGTGTCTTTTCCATGAACCTTGTCTTATCCATACTTTTTCAATACCGTATGGAGAGCAACAATCAGAAGAAAACATACATTTCATATTAAATCATTGAGTGTGTTGTGTGTGCAGCCATATAAAAATTAATGGCATATGGCTAGCACAGCAACTTATCTCTTGAATGCTAAGCCATGCCGACCGTCAAAGTTTCAGCTAGGTCGACAAAAAAGTCACAAATGTCGGTTATGCATGGGTACATACATTTGTCACAATTTTATAAAAAAAAGGTTTAGGTGCAAAATGAGTACCTGTGGAGGATGCAGAAAAGTTGTTTGTGAATTATTCACTTATATTTTCTGAGTGAATATATTCAGTAACAGATATGTGACATGATTTCAATTTCATTTCAATTCGTGACTTTAATTGTATTCTGACATACGTCATACCCGAGACACGTTAGGGGGTAGACTCACTAATTGTTTCAAAAAACTCTCATCACTCAGAAATTCCCAAATTCTTTTCAACTGAAATTCACAACTTTGATTAGAATATTAAGCGTAACTTATACATAAAGAAATATGTAAAAATATTTAGGGTCAGCAGTTTTTTACCCCTTGAGAAGATTAATTGGAAAAGATTTTCAACTCTGGACATGCAATTTGGTCTTTGCTGTTTTTGTGTTACTATTTTGACTTTCAAATCATGTAATGGAACGGGTTGAGGGACTTTTTGGCTTACAAGCTTTTCCATTACATGCATTCTAGAGTTGCTTGTTGATGAAAAAACTAATGGGTCACAAATGTTTCCAAATTTTGGGCATATTCATGAGGTAGCGAGGGTGCTTCTGTATCTTTCACTGTGGACCAATATAGTATGTAATGCACTTAACCTATTAAAATTGTGTGATTGAATAGACAGGCCAATTGAATAGCCTGTTTTAATAACCCTCTTTTTGGGCTGACTGGGGGGGTCTAAATTTTGAGGAAAATTCCCAATTTTTAGGTGTGGCTCAAGTCCTGTCCAATCTTTGGGTTAATATTAATTTTTTATTACTGATAAAAGGGTAGTAGGTGATGTATTTGTGTTTCCTGAATGCTAGCAATAAAAAAACTCATGCAATGGCACGATTAAATATCATAGGGATACTTTAAAAAAAGACCAAAACTCCATTGTGTGACTCCAAATCTACAAATGAAGTAATATCTCTATTTTATATTGTTGTGTTATTTAAGTGAGCCATAAAATTATAAAAATAATGTATTATATATCCACCCGTGAATGTCTATGATGCAGAAGAATATGTTGAAATCATTGCACATGGAAATTTAACAGTGTTCATTGAATTACGTTGGAATTAAGATGCTTTAAAAATGTTTGCTCAAAACCTAGGAAAGTAAATTTTTATCCTTAAAACTATCAAATTGGAAATTATTCAATTGATGGACATCCGAATACATGGTCAAATAAAGGGTTTATTTTCCACTGACAATCCCAATCAAGTATGCATTTAAAACTCTTGTGTCCTGCAGAATCAGTTTAGTTCTAAAAGTGAAGGGGTTTTTAGAATAATATCAATCAGCCAATTATTCTCATTTTTTTGTCTGTGGCAATGGTATCATAAATTTGAATTGAACCATCATAATGATTTACCATGAATTGATTTAATTAATTTTTATCAAAAGTGCTACTCTGATGCTCCAGATATTCATCTGAAATATATTATGTTGGCGTAATGTGTGGGAAACTTCATTGAAAATTTAACAAAAGGGAACTTTAAAAACCATTAAAAGGCTACCTGTCAGTTTTCCACAAAAGAATGTTCTAAGAATTTTTTGAAGCCTCTGATTGCATAACATTGCAACTCTCCCAATCAGGCCATAATTACCCCAGTGCCATTTTTGTATCTTTATTTATTGCCATCTTTAGAAATGTAATTGAAGTTTAAAAGATAAGAAAGATTGAGTGCAAATAAATTTGAGATGGCATATGCACAGATTATCGGAAATTTGCTTAATGTGCCACAGCCTTCCTTTGGCATTCGGTCTGGAGCAAGTGTTGGGTTTCATTGCTATGAAATATGCTGTAGACTTGTGGAAGGAGGGATTTGCCCTGTGATAACCACATCTGCCACCATCATGTAAGTGGTTAACCTGGTCTAGGGTGGTGCTCAAGGGATAGACATTGGTTCGTCATTGGTAACCAACCCTCTGCCTTTCTTTCCCAAGCACATCCACGTTCCATCCTCAGGTTGTTGTGACTCACTCGATTAGCCATCTGTAAACATTTGTTTTGCTCCAGAAAATCAACAATGATCACAGTGAACTTCAATAATAATGTATATTTTTGCAAAGATTTAAACATGTGATAAATAATTTTATGTACGACAAGTCTGAGTGAATTCACTAAGTAACCTGGGTCAATTGATCTTATTTCACCTTGGAGGTGTTGATGTTTGACATACTGGATCTCCTGTGTCACATTGGCATGATTCTGCCTTTAGTTGTAGCTCTGTTGTTCAAAATGGCATGCATCAGATTGGGTAACAGCATCAGGCTTGGTTAACCACCAGCTGCCAGGACAGAATCAAGAACACCAGAGGCAGTGGGGAACCACAGGAGTTGTGTCAATGCATAGATTGACTGAAAAAACACTCAAGAGCCATGTGCCTTATTGGACAACCTAATAGGGATGGATGCAGGTGCTACCTGCTAGAAGACTCTTCCCACTCATTACCCCTGAACTCCATAGAATGTGACCTGAAGGTAATGTGAGAGAATATAGGTTCTCCTTGCACCACTGTGATTTGCAAAGGTAAACCTCTTGTTTGTGACTTCAGGCCTGTAGAGGGAAGAAAGTCAGACCGACAAAGAAATGGGCATTTTCAAGACTGGGAGGACTGCATCAATACTTCTTACTATATCTTTTGATTTATTTTTGGTCTATGCCTAAGCATCTTAATCATGGCAGTTTTAATTGGTTTAAAACATTTTCTTTCAACATCACTCCCGAATTTGTTGAAATCTGATAACTCTTAAAACTTTATCTCTAGGCAAGTACTCCTGGAATGTTACTGGTTTCATAAATGACATTTGATCATATTGTTTCAGAGATTCAGCCAAATGTTTATGACTTAGTGCTCTGCTGCTCTGGGCCAGGAAGTTGGTAACGATGAAGGATGTGTGGCCATGGGCATTGTCATGGTCAAGTGAATGCTCTGTCGTGTCATGTTACAAAGTCAAAAAACACCCTTCACGCTGAGGTATGTCTTTCCACTCAGACTGATCAGAGCAAACTGGCATAAACCGTGAAGGACCATGTACGTTGTTTTTTATGTGAGAGATGCAGTAGAACTTTGGAATGGAGATTTAACAGATTCTTTCCCTTAAATTATAAATCTGAACCAGAGCTGTCAGCTAATGCTAGTGCGATTTTTTGTTCCAGAAACCTGCACATCTCTAGTTATGGTGGACAATGAGTGGACACTACTCGAGTTTTCTGTGATAACAAATCTGTATGAGCCCAGACTTTAATGTGTGAATTGAGAGGATGAGCTAGGTATATTAAGTGGATAATCAAACTTTGCAACAACTAATCATTATGCAAACAAATTTTTGTAAAATTCATATTTTCTGTAATTTATTTGGTTAACAAAATCAGACTTTTTTATTTTTGTAACTCAAAAAATTAATAATATAATAGCTGTCATTGTGTGATTAATATTCTTGAGGAGCAACTAATTTAAAGTATTAAAATTCCAAAAAGAAGTCAACAAAGAGAAAATTTGGTACATTTGACAGTTTTTCTTTGATAAAGGCGAAAATTCAAGCCAGGCCGCTGAAGTTGTGAATGGTGTTTATGGTGCCGATACTGTAACAGCTAATTAAGTGCAATTTTGGCTTCAACGATTCAGTTTAGGCATTTTTGATGATAAAGATGCACCTCGCACAAGCAGGTCCGTCGTCGAAAATGTCGATAAAACCACAGAAATAATTTTTAAGTTGACCGGCATGTTAGTAGTCGTAGCATCACCTAGGAGCTAAAGATCGACCATAAAATAGTTTCAAACCATTTGCGCAAAGCTGGATTCGAAAAGAAGTTCGATGTTTGGGTGTCACACTAATTAATACCAAGAAACATGATGAATCGAATTTCCATCTGCGAGGCCTTGGCCAAACACAATGAACTCGACCCATTTCTTAAACGAAAGGTGACTGGGGATGAGAAATGGGTCACATACGACAATATTGTGCGAAACCGATCGTGGTCAAAGCGTGATGAAGCAGCTCAAACGGTGGCCAAACCAGGACTAACGGCCAGGAAGGTTCTACTGTGAATTTGGTGAGACTTCAAAGGAATTATTTAAAATGAGTTGCTTCCGTATGGCCAAACACTAAATTCAGATCTCTACTGTAAACAACTGGCCCGTTTGAAGCTAGCGATTGACCAGAAATGGCTAGCGTTGGCCAAAATAAGGGTTGTTGTGTTTCATCAGGACAAAGCAAGGCCACACACGTCTGTAGTGAGCCAGAAACTCCGGGAGCTTGGCTGGGAGGTTGTAATGCATCCACCATGTAGTCGGGACCTGGCACCAAGCGATTACCACATTTTTCTCGCATTGCAAAACTTCCTGAGTGTTAAGAAATTGCGATCAAGAGAAGATTGTAAAAATAGATTACTCGAGTTTTTCGCCAAAAAGGACCGAGACTTCTATGAGAGAGCTAATATGAAGTTACCTTTAAAATGACAACAAATTTAAAAAAACGGTGCATATTTGACCCAAATCGGACAATCCGAGACATCTTAATAAAGTTTTAATTTCATGCAAAAATAATGGATTTCTTTTCTCCCAACCTAATATTTGTCTTAACTGCAGTATATATTTGTTCATTACCCTTGCCTTATCTTGGTTGCAGCACAGAAACCTCTGCTAGCATTTTTAGAAACTTTTTTTGCAATGACATAATAAAATTACCAAAAATGAGAAAGCAGTAAGTACTAAATTATATCAACTGGTTCTTAATCTAAGATTAACCTTGATTTTTCTAATTCCCCTGACGTAGCATTTCTGATTCCCCTATGTATCATCATAATCATGATAGCTACAATTTCCGAATTTTTCCAACTTTGTATTTGTTGGACAAATCAAAATTTAGGCATTGACTTGATATGAAGGTAGTTACACTTGCTGGCCCCGAGTTGAGTTAAAATTTGCAGTTCAGCCATGAATTTTCAGTTGGCTATGGTTTTGTGTATCGGGCCCTGAATTAAGGCATTTGTCCTCAAATTTCGGCGACAAAAAGCCCCATTTTTTCACAAGCGGTCCTGATTTCACTGAAGCCGCCAGTCCTGAATTTAGCCAGATTCCCTGTTTTCTGATAGTCTGTATTAATTTCGTCTCCAGAGAGCCTGTTTTGCAACCGGCCCTGTGTTTAAGTGCCTACTTAAGCAAACGGCTATTATGCCGTCGGATGAGATTAAATGTTTGTCGAACGTGAATTAGCCAAAATTCCAAATTTTATTACCGGCGCGAATTGTTTGTAGCCGACCCTGAATTTTGGCAGCCGTGTCTGATTTAATTAAGGCTGCCGGCCCTGAGGTTAGCCATTTGGCATCGCTTTTGGCTGTGAGCCATGAAATTTGGCAGGCGACCCTGAAATTTGTTGGTAGGATCATGATTCTCGAACATGGTCCTATTTTCTTGACCAACCCTAATTTTACTTTTTGGCTTATAATCGAGCAGAAACCCCTTGATACTGAGAGTAATGTTCCCACTAATTAAATGACTGCGCAGGACTGAGTTGAGTGCGGATGCCCATGCTTTTGGTATTTGGCCGTTTTAAGTTTGCCGGCCCTGAATTGCGGCAGGGGAATCATCATTTCTGGGGATGGACCTTATTTGCTTTCACGATGAGCCATTATTTCATTTTGATTGCCGCCCCTTATTTCAACTTACTAGCCGGTCCTGACTTTATTTGGTCATGAAGTCCCTGATTTTGGATAGTGGAATATTTTAAGAATAGATCAAAATTTTGGTCACTTGTCCGTTAAAGTCATCGATGGATTTGAATTCTAATCTAAAGATAGGTACGAATACTTTGGTCGGTAGATGGCGTATGCGTTCATTTTTACCGATCGACTTACCAATTCGATCGCAGGATCCACTTCGAACAATTTTGAAGCGATAAATCTAATCAACAGCTCAACATGTTTCCACGTAATTTCTTTTTAAACTTTTTTAACATTTGGCAAACCGCATTTGCCTAGTACACGAAGATGAATCACTCTTACCCCGAGCAATATAAGAGACTGGTACACACACCGCGCGCGAAACATTTACAACTACCTTTTCAACCCAGAGGACGATTTCGGTAAATACAATTATGCTAGTTTGTTGATAATTTTATGTATTTTTTTATTAATTGGCTTGAAAATAAATCTTTGCAAAGCTCCTACTATATCAATCGAAGCAAAAGAGAATGAATATATTGGTTGCAATTGACTATTAATGACGAATAATCAAAAAATCAATTGACTCTATATTGAAAGGGAATACGGAAATCAAATAGTCAGGAGAGGAGTGGTAATGGTCTCATTTTAGAAAAGTAAGGTTCAAAATAATTAGTATAATCGCTCGATTATATTCGTTCCTTTGTTATTTCATTTTGATTATTTACTAGGATATTTCAGATAACAAAGCATACTTTAAACAAAGGAGTCATCTAAATATATAAGAAATAACTCTCAATGAAAAAGTAACAATATATGAACTTCGTAACGTTATTTATTATACGATTGGCAATCAGCCCAGCAGTTAGTTGATCTACTCCATGATGGTAAGTACAACTGCATCCTCAAACAATTTCGCAACATCTGAAACTTCGAGCTTGAGCAAGCTCAAAGTAAAATCTACCGTAGCTTCGCCTTGGTGTGCGGTCGGTCACCTCGGCTGGCCCAGTCGATCTTGTGCAGTGCAACGAACTCTTCCGGGGTGCTTGTATTCTCCTCGGCTGACTGCTTGCTTGGATAGTATTCTTTATTTCCGCAATGGTACAGAGAGGTGAGTGAGTACATGCCTAAAAAAACTACACACATATCGGGTGTCACATTTACGAGCGAAATATGGTTCCCAATTTTTTGACATAAAAATAAGAAAACGGCACCAATCGAGCGCCAAGAGAGTGAACGAATATTAAAATAATGCACTCGACCTAAGACAAAAAAAAGAGAATTTCCATGGGCGGAGGAAATGAAAAGAAATTCTATATTTTCAATCAAAATATTTGTTGATCTCAAATTATCGACCAAATTGGTTATGACACCAAATTATCAATTCCAATTGTGCGGTTGTTCTGGGGAGTTTTCTTGGAGGAAATTAAGCACTTCCAATATGATAATTTGGAATAAGAGATGCGGAATATGTAAATCGGTAAACTTATGCGGAATAAGTTTATCGGTATTAATTTTGTTGAATTCCAATGCTATACCCTCTCGCACCGTTATCTTCCGCTATAAATAATAAAAGCTGAGGATTTCTAGTTGACAATGTATTTAAGATACAAATTATATTTCCCCATTGAAAGGCAGGATTTAAGCATCAAAGAGGGGGGGAGGAAAGAGAGAGATGTATATATTTGATTTTGCATGGCTGTTGTCAAATCACTCACTCCCTTGTCACACATCCAGGCTTTCATGGGACCATGTAGAAATAACAAGCTCGTTTACGCCATATTTTAATTTTTTGAAGTTATATCACCGTAAAGCAAACTCCTTTCACTACACGAAATATCTCTTTTCCCAATTATTTTCTAGAATGTACACTTGCTATCAGACCACATGAGAATTCGTTGCATCGTCACTTCGAGATCTTATTAACACGGAGAACCGCGAAGAGTAGTCCTCTCTTACCCCCTCTTCTCTCTCTCTTGTCCTTTTTTCACCTTGAAAGGCCTTTAAACTTGCCCCTGCATTACTTGGCAGATTCCAAATTCTCAGGTGCAAACGCCTATTGCATCGCAGCGATTAATAAACAGACGTGGGAACAAGTGCCGGGCACATAACCACAGCGGGCATACCTTTTCCATTCTCCTACCCCTTTACTATGTTCCCATCATTCTTAGTTGTGCCTTTCAGAACAATATTTTGCATTTGAGGTTTTAAGTATCAAATCACTTTTCTAGCAATTATTATCGGTAAAGATTACTTAAATAGTTAACGTTTAAAAAATCATTAATGTGTTGGCACCAGGAAGTAGAAGAGTAGCTTATTTAATAAAATAAACAGCGGATGATTCTTAAGCGCAACATAAAGAGGAATACTATGACCATTGCTTCCAAGTTAACTTAAGGAAAAATATGTTTTGGCAGAGAATCGAACCCGAATATACGTACTTGGAATGCAACTTTGACAACTATTAAACCAGATTAAAAAGGAGAGCATTATTTCTTAATTTGGTACTATTTCACTGCAGGGGCGTCATCAATCCCATAGATTTTTAGAAATAAACATTAAGGTTGTGACAAATATTCTATTCTCTAATACAATAATTTTAAACAGAATGCTGTAAAATATTAATACAATAACAATTAATAATATAATGAACAGTAGATTGTTGACATTTGAAAAGTGTGGAGAAAAATGGAGAAGGTGAAATTGAGCGAAAGGAAAAAAAATGAGGAAGTGTAACTGGAGATGGTGGGTGAGGAGAGGAGTTTGTTGAGAGAAATCCTATGGAGACGGGAAAAATGGATGAAAGGCGTATTGAGCGGCAGTGGAATGTTGAAGACGGTAATAGAGGGGAGAATGTTGGGCAAGCGAGGAAAGGGTAGGGACAAGATAGGGATGTTGGACGGAATGAAGGAAGTACACAGAGATGAAGACCTGATGAATGACCTGAGGTAGAGTTGGTTGATGGATTATGTTTTGCTAGGAGTCACAAAATATTTATACGGTAGTTGTGTCCATCCAAAAACCTACCTTAACCGGTAGATTACTTAATAATAAAATAATAATAATACTTATGAAATATATTCAGCCCGGGAGAGCAGTAGTTCAGGGGGTGCGTCTACTGACCAGAGGTCTCGGTACTCTAAGACACCCTAAGCTTCACCCGTGCTGTGTGATTTTCGGCCACCAGATCTTCTTGGGAAACCATAGTCGGCACCGAAAGGAACTCGTCCTTCTTATATCCCATCGGTGTATTAATTCGACACACCATTGGGCTTAGTACTAGATCAGCTCTCCTCTCACCTATCAAGCCAACCTTCGGGTTGAAAATTGTGGTTGTTTTATATTTATTCCTGAAACTTCCTTCTAGCTCAAATCTAATTATTTATCTGAGTTGCTGAATCTAAGTCCGCTTATAAGTAGTCCTTCGTGTCTAATATGTACAAAAGTATTTCTCGCTTAGATGAGAGTACACCTCACATTCTCGTAGTTCGCCAGGAGCGAATATTTTCGAGATTCATATGAAGTTAAAAAATATTCGCAAATTGAGCCCCTCCCGGGAATCGAACTCACATGATGGCGTTGACACGATACAAATTAATGCAGTGTCAAATGTATTCAAAGAAAAAATTATGGATAAAGGACAGTGCGTGAAAACTAAAATAATCCAAGAAAAAAAACATGCGTCGGCCGGGAATCGAACCCGGATCAACTGCTTGGAAGGCAACTATGCTGACCATTACACCACCGACGCGATGAGATTACAAATTTTATCAATCATTACATTCTTGCTCTGCTCATCATATTTTGCGAGGGAGGAATTTTTTCCGAAAAAGCAATGACCTTCCAGGAACTCGATTTTTTGTGGCGTCCAGTCGGACTGCTCCGTCCATTAAGATAGTCGACCACCACCGCGTGGAAGCGAAAGCGACAATGTAATTGAAGCAAATAGCAACGCCATATTTCAATCCTAGGATGGGTTTAGTTCAATCCCCAATATAATTGAATGCAAGGCTGCATGCTCCAGGGAGAACAATGTGGTGGTTTCCCGTTGCCTCCCACATCGCAGTACTGCGGCCGACACCGTGAACTTCACTCTCACCCGCAGACGTGGCAACTGGTGCCGGGCCGATCCACTCGGTCTGCACCACCACCAGTGCCTAGTAATGGTGAAACTGCTGCCTTTCACCATGGGTTTAGGGTAGCTTTTTTAGCAGGAGTATAATTCTCTCGTTCCAAAATACCATTTTTCTACCCTCGCCCAATCTCTTAGGTGTAGGGAAGCATTATTTCTCGCTGAGCATAGGCTAGGAGATGCGCCTTCGGCATTTTACAGTCAGGGTGTGAAAACTAAAATAATCTAAGAAAAAAAATATGCGTCGGCCGGGAATCGAACCCGGATCAACTGCTTGGAAGGCAACTATGCTGACCATTACACCACCGACGCTGCTGATTTAAAAGGGAGAGAGGCAGACGACTCCATGCCCCTTTAACCCCCCCTTTTTATTCTTCCCCCCTCCTTACCGCCAGGATGCCATCTACCTGCCATCCTCCTCTCTAAATAGTGTCCACAAGTGAGTGTTTATCTCTTGCCACACCCTCTTTTTACCTCTCCATTTCTTCAGTTTCTCTGTTTCTTTGGGTTTTCCATATTTTTCCCCTCTTTGCACCCGCCTACCTTACTCCTCACTCTTCTCCGCTCCTTCCTCACACAGGTGATGTGTATGATGTGTTAACAAGTTAAATCTTGTCTTGTACCCGAAGATGGTTCAATGAACTGAAACGCGTTATGCGTTAAAAATAAATCCGTGGAAAATTGCAAATTTGTTTTTTTCATAATGACAAACTTACACTGCATCTCAGGGTATTTGCACCACTGTTTAAAGGAAAGGCATGGGAAAAAATCAAACTTGATGTGGTGATTCACGGAGAACGTTAGTCCCTCGCGAGTGATCAAACACACGTCTGAAACTGTTAAGACACCCACAAAATGACGCTCATATTCACACTGGAAGTTCCCAAATTAGTTCGCAAGGAAAATAAAAGTTAACGTGATTCTGTTGCCAGGGACCGGAATCGGGATTTCGCAAATGCACACACTCAGTCACTGTGGTTAGCCCGAAGTGGTTTGCGGGAAGATATTCCAACACCGGGCGTACTCCCCCACTTTGGGACCTCAAACACTCATCCCAGTGTCTTTTCCACTTTCCAAAACAAACGGCGAAGTCCTTTTTATCGGAATGCTCATCAGCTGCCCCAATAACATTCTCTTTTGCCTAGTCAGCGTCATAAATTTCCTGCTGCAGTTGCAGGGGACTTGCCACAAGCAAAAAACGATGACACAGGTTTTCTAAAAAAGATCATTACTGGTGAATAATCATGGGATTATGGCCATCACACTGAATCTCAGTTTTTCCCATGAGCCATGTGACAAAAATTGAAATACCTTGAATTTAAAAAATTATATTCCTTTCGAAAAAAAACGTAAGAAAAAATCCTGCGTCGGCCGGGAATCGAACCCGGATCAACTGTTTGGAAGGCAACTATGCTGACCATTACACCACCGACACATGTGTTTGTGGAAAAGATATTGGTAATTAAATGCCTACAAAAATTATATATTTCCGTGGGAACGACACGGGAGTAACTCAGTAAAACTCCTTTTTCAAATTATAAAAATTTACACAAGGACAGAGGAATTATTCGTAAACGCAAGAGGCGGGAACCTAAAAAAAAATAAAGAAAAGAAAAGGAAAGAGATGAAATACCATGAATGGAACCATTTTAATCAATTGATTCAGCAAGTTTCCTCGTAAACCTTTATGAGTTAAACGCAGACTAAAATTTTCACATTCAACGCATAGGATAAACGACTCTGATATTATGGCCATTAGAGAAAATGAGTGCTGGAAGATGAGTACTCTAATGAGATTTTTTATCTTGATAATCGCGTTCTGCACACTTGCGTACAAAATTGAATCGAGCGCAAAAAATACATCAATACGTTGTGCTAAAATTTAACCCAACTCCTTTCCATTTCCTTCCTCAAATATAATTCAGCAGGCCTACAGCTACAGTTGACCTAGAAGATGGTAAAATACCTCGTTGTTACATTCACTGAAGACAATATGGGGCATCCACATACGTAAAATCTGCGGGCAAGCATATAAAAAATGAGAATTTATTAGACGCATTGTTGGCAGGAGAGACTCCAAGGTCAAGGAACATTGTTACCACGCTCTTGTAGGACTTCATTTAGAATATGCATGTAGTGTGTGGGATTCCAGTGAAAAATATCTCATTCAGGAAATTGAGAAGGTTCAACGCTGCTATTATTTTTTTAACGTTATTCCTTAACACACCCTAGTGATCGAGTGGTTGGAAGTCTGTTTCATTTTAAATTAATTTTTACCTTTTTGAGTATGATTGAGGTGTACGAGATACCCTCGTACGTGGGTCACTGTTTCCCAAACACACCCCCAACTGTCCTATTGTGCGTTCCCCTTATTTTTCCCCTTACTGGTAACCCTGTTTTTACATTCTACTACCCCTTTACAAGCATAGTGCCAATCAAGTTTACGGTCTCGGCTATCTCGTTTTTCTTTGCTTCACGACCATAGGTACGTTAATTCTATATTTACATCTCATATGTTTTCATGAGTATCCAACGGCATTTTTATACACATTACTTATTTTTTTCTGTGAAATGTTCGTTAGAAATGGAATATTTCCGAGAGGAGCAATTATTTATTTTTAAAAATATAGTATGATCTTAGCATCACTAAGTTAAGGAAATTGGCATATGGTTGCCCATAATATGAGCACACTCCATGAAGAGAAATGCGATATGTATTTGAAAATGTTTGATCTCTAACTCACTACTATATTTATCATGGATTTCCTCGAAAATCATGATACGCAATTAATTTCAAATCGGCCCTAATTGAATTTACCTTGAAATTCTTGAATGATTATCGAGGACGACAACGAAGGTATACACGAATTGAATGCCTATAAACTCTGATATGGAGCGTAGCTATGTACGGCGCGGAAACGTGGTCGCTGAAGCAGGAGGATAGACGTAGATTGGAGGCTTTTGAAATGTGGGTATGGAGAAGAATGGAGAAGGTGAAATGGACCGAAAGGAAAACAAATGAGGAAGTACTAGAAATGGTGGGGGAGGAGAGGGGTTTGTTGAGAGAAATCCTATGGAGGCAGGAAAAATGGATGAAAGGCGTATTGAGCGGTAGTGGAATGTTGAAGAGGGTAATAGAGGGGAGAATGTTGGGCAAGCGTGGTAAGGGTAGGAACAGGATAGGGATGTTGGACGGGATGAAGGGAGGAAAGAAGTACACCGAGATGAAGAGGGACCTGATATAGATTAGTTTGCTAGGTGGGGAGTTACAAAATGTTTATTTGATAGTTGTGTCCATCCAAAAACCTACCTTAACCGGTAGATTACCTAATAATAATTGTCGCGAGCGCAATTGTAACAGTGAATAAATGGCGTTGAATGTGGCATATGGAGATGATTGGGGAGCTCACGGCGTACTTGCCCCCCGCATTGTTCTTCGGAATGCTGATCGTCAAGCACAGTGCGTATCGGCAAATCCATAATTCATACCCGCCAACCTTATTCTCCGTTGACTATTTAAAAATAGTACTCCGATAAACGTCCAACATGAATTATTCATAAATTCGTAATTGTGTTTCGGTCGTCATGTTTTGAATGGCGTTCCTTCCCTCGCGTTCAATGGAGGCGATTCGTTTCAATAGGAAAGCCTTGGACGTAATAATACGAAACGAAAATTCACCACGTTGGTTCCAAATTGACCGCGAACTCATTTTGCGTATTACAATAAGGCGATTCTTTAAGCCTCCGACGTGAAAACTTTTGAACTGTTATTCCTTAGAGGACATAAATCCTTTCAAATTCTTTTTACTAAGGTGGAGTTAAAAAATAAACATGTGTACTGCTTGTACATGGAATTAAGATCAAAACAAGGCTTTCGCAGTTATATTACGCATCCCCTCATATGCGTTAAGTAGGTGGTACGACCACTTCTACTCTTAGCATATATTAAGTAAGACTTACTTGTAAACTCACACGTTAGTAGCAATCTCAGATTATTTGCTGACGACAATTTGGTATACAGGTAAAGTAGGGGACCATCAATTTGCGGGTTACTCTGTATGGACTTGAACACAATATCGGATTGGTGCAAAGAATGGCGATTTCGGCTCATTGAACCAAGGAAGTGGCGAACGTGATATAAGTGATGAAATGAAGGGTTCAGTGCTAACTGCGGTCGATCAAGTTAAATATTTGTGGGTAGTCCTAACAACACGCCTTTCATGGGGAGCACATATCAGGATACGGATACCCTTCAAAGAAACTCGGTTTCATTAAACGGGTGTTGGGGAAATGTAATGAGAAAGTACAAGAGAGGTGTTGTTTCGCTCTAGTTAGACCTCATTAGGAATATGCAGCAAGTATTTGAGATCATTGGGAGAAAATTTGGCAAAAGGAGTATGATAAAGTCCAGAGAAAATGCGCCAGATTCGTCAAGAACTGTTATAACAAGAAGAGTAGTGAGACCGGGATTTTAGGGGAACTGGGCTGGTAGCCACTTGAGATGCGAAGAGTACAAGTGAGACTTAGACTTTTAGAAAGGTTGAGAACAAACGAGTTTAGCCAATGAAACTAAAGAAATTATGATGGCCCTACATTACTCAGGTAGATCAGACACCCAAGATAAAGTAAAGGAGATGGATTCCAGTACAGATAGATACAAATACTCATTCTATCCCCGAACAATCAGGAATCATAATAGTAAGAAACAAAAGTCATTTTAGAAATATTAAAGACATTTAATTTATATATAAGGACAAGATTAAATGTTGCTTAGATATAAGGTGCATGTGTGTGTTAGTCGATAAATAATGTACTGTGAGTTGTAAAGGTTTTTGCGTTAAAATATACGATTTTGTCTCTTTAGATTGGATTGGATTTGTGAGTTTTGCATGCGGTTTTATTCTTAATTACGGGTGGTGACCTAACACCCCCCCTTGACCTTGGCCCCAGATCGCCGCAAGGGCCACATGCCCTTTGCGGCGGCTTGCGGCATACTAAGTAGACATCGATGAAACGTTTTTCTGCAGCGGGTTTTTGTTAACAAAGGACTCTATTTAAAAATTATTAATTTCTTCCCACAAAGGTGGGAAGGTTGAATTTGTAAAACTTGCCTTATTGATTAATTTTTGGCTTGTTTCCAAATATTCAACCCCCATTACTCACTTAATTATGCTGCCACTATGGATAACCATTTAATTACGTCCAAAACAAAGACCACATACACAACTTATACCATACGAGATAAATATATATAAATATAAAACCATATATACAGTAATCAACTTGCGAAGGTCGTTTTGGTAGGTGATGGTAGAGTTCACCCAGTATAAAGCCCTATACGGCGTGTGAATATTCACACATCAGGGTAGGGGGGCCAGTTCCTTCCCCAGTGCCGGTTATGGTTTTACAGGAAGACCTGGTACCCGAAAAATAGCATAGCTTAGATGGAGCTGAGGGTGCCCAGAGTGCCTTGCCCGGGAATCGAACCCGGGACCCTCCGGTCAGTAGTCCAAGGCTCAGTGAGTCGTCACAGCTCCAACAACATAACAGCGTTCCGCCGCACAAAACAGTCACTCGGAAACATTCAAAGGCAAAGACTCCGCGTGTCTTTGGGTTCCAGGTGATGTCGCAATCCATTGGAAAGACCGCAAACATGACTTTCGACCGACATAATGGCCACGATCGCTGCATAAGAATCACGGCGAAGGGAAGATAAGCAGGCGACCCGAATTCCCAGACGAATATTTTAAAGTTGACGTACCACCGCACGCTTGGAAATACGGCGGTGACGTGTTTGTGCCGTTTAATATGAATGAATTAATACTTTTAAAAACAAAACCTTCGCGGTGACCCGCAACCGAAGGACTTTTTCATTGTTTTCCCAACTCGCCCGTTCCTATGACGTGGTGCATTGGCCCTCTCAATGGAACTTCTCCGAATATGATTTCAGCAAAAGAACCGAAGTGGAGCGAAGGAGTGTGCTGTTTACTGCCGGAGTCGAGGGATCGGAACAAGTTTGAATGTACATTTGAATATATCTGCATTCTTAGAAGACCCGCTCTTATAAGATGAATTTCTTGCGTGAAAGGGAAACAGATGACAGTCGGATGAATCCGGTATTGGAGGGACTCTTGTTTACGCTCCTTTTGCGTCTTGACCTCCTCTGGCCCTTTGGAATTGGAAATGACACTTCTGTTACCCCACGTGTGTGCTCCGGGCCCAGCGCCTCGGCTGCCAGTTCTAGTGGGAGCTGAGATAAATGGCTACGCCCAACTCTGCCACTCTTCTGTAATCGCTGTCTAAATACGAGGGTAGGCTGAAAACTAATTTACACATGCTTGTAGACCTCAAACAAAATGACCTTCAGGAGCACTCGTGGTGGCACGTGGAAGTAACATTCCCCCTCAACACGCATGCGCAGGTTTGAGGTCGTTACATTCATCCAGTTTATTTTGAGAAGCGGAAGTGTGGAGACTTAACCTAGTGCTTCTAAATTTGACCACCCATCGATTTACAGTAGACCTATCAACAGCATCGTCACCATAAACAGCCTTTAAACGACGATGAATCTCAGTAAGAGTCACTTTTCCAGCAGTTAAGAATTCGATAACAGCACGCTGTTTAACCCGCGTTGGCATAGCACGTCTCCATACTTCCGCTTCTCAAAATACACTCAATGATTGTAACGACCTCAACCCTGCGCATGCGTGTTGAGGGGGAATGTTACTTCCACATGCCACCAGGAGTGCTCCTGAAGGTCATTTTGTTCGCGGCCTACAAGCGTGTGTTCATTAGTTTTCAGCCTACCCTCGTACTTCTGTTACCCCACGTGTGTGCTCCAGCGCCTCGGGTTCCAGTTCCAGCGGGAGCTGAGATAAATGGCTACGCTCAACTCTGCCACTACTCGCTGTGTCAAATTACTAAATTCCCAGTAGTTCACCAGGGTCGAATCGCCACCTACTTTCGGAGTTTTCAACGATAACCTTGATTGAATTATTACTATTATTGTTGTTTTCTGCCGGTTAAGGAGGTTTTGGATAGACACTGCATAAACAGTTGAACAACAATATCTTTCCTCCCTTTCTCATCCAAAAACACAACTTAAAATCGTTCGTCTCTTTTCAACTTATATCCTCCTTTCATCCCGTCCAACATGCCTATTCTACGATATTCCTTCCCCTTCCTGACATTTTCCACTCTATCACAGTCCTCAACATTCCATTGGTAATAATCAATACCCCCTTCATCCATATTCCCTGTCTCTTAATGATTTCTCCCAACAATTCCCTCTCCTCGCCCACCATATCTAGCACTTCCTCTTTTGTTTTCCTATCTCTCTGCTTCACCTTCCCCAAACGCACATTTCAAAATCCTCCAATCTATGCCTCTCCTCTATCCTCTCCTCTATTCTCTCGTCTACTCCTCTATCAATCTCTTTCAAAGACCATGCTTCCCCGTCATCCAAAACCACGCCATATATTACGCTACGTCACGTCGTGTCAAGCAAGGGATAGTTATTCTGTGGGCCCGCCCCAAAACACCACGTAGAAGGGCATAGAAAAAGAATACGAGTATGTAAGACCATTGAAGAGGAATTGGGAACGGAAGACGAAACTATTTTGGAGATATCAGGGGCGAGCGAAGGAGTGAACAATGGAGAAGGAAGGCTTGAGGGCTTGCAGCCAACTCTCTGGAGGATAATCGACTAGGATGGTGATGAGGAGATGTGTAGCGATGCTAAATGGCATCTCGGGTGGAGACCCTCTCCGAGATTTGCCACGGGCGACTCATCCACGGGAACTCAGCACGACCAGTCAAAGTGACGAAAGGGGGACGCCGAGGGAGTTTGATCGCTTTTCATTTCCTGTCACAACTGGAGCCGTCTCAGTGATTCTCCAGACACACACCTCACTAGGGTCCGTCGCTTCAAGTCCATTGGCCAGAAAGAACCAGGAAGAGATTTACCCGATCGGAACCATGCGGAAGGAGGGAACAAAAGCGTGGAAACCAGGATGCTGAAAGCCAGAGCACGCGTTGGATTGTGCCACACGTAGATGGGGAAACTGCAGAACACGAGCGGGCGATAGGTACCACGAGAAAAATTCTACTGCGGCCCTTAAATGCGGCCACGCAATGGTCCGCATGGCGGAATATACTTATGCAACTTTCCCTCATAAAAGGTGACGCTGAGCTCAGGGTTCCTCATTCTAGAAACACTGAAAATTTCAATTTATCATCTTTTACGTGTGTTCTATCGACATTCGTCATGGATGATTATTAATAGGCTTCCCGGATGTTGGTATACATGCCCTTAAAGTATGAACAAATTTTCGGCTGTGTTCATTGTTTACTTTGTCTGTGGCAGCCGCTCTAAGGTTACGGTAAGGTGTTTTTTATGTGCTCGGCGGTTTTCGTTTGTTAAAAAAATGGATCAAAGAATTTTTATAAAATTTTGCGTAAGAAATGAAATAAAGTGTGTGAAATTTTAAATGAGGCCAATGGTGTAAGTCTACTATGAGTAAAACAAGTGTTTTACGCGAGTGGTATAAGCGTATCCAAGATGGCCGTGAGGAAGTTGAAGATGACGAACGCCCCATCACATCAGCAGCCGATGAAAACTTGGAAAAAGTCAAAGAAATGGTTATGAATGATCGCCAAATCACAATCAGAGAAGTCGCTAATGATATTGGCACGTCAATTGGCTCATGCCATGAAGTATTATCGAATGTTTCGGGAATGAAACGCGTGACAGCAAAATTTGTTCCTAAAATGTTGAATTTTGAACAACAAAAACAGCGGCGAATGGAAGTTTCTCAGGAGTCACTGAATGAAGTCAACAACGACGCAGAATTACTGAAACGTGTTATAATAACAGGTGACGAAACATGGGTTTACGGGTATGACGTCGAAACTAAGCTTGATACAAATTCTTTGATCCATTTTTATTAACAAACGAAAATCGCCGAACTCATAGAACACGTCTAACCTTAGCGACTGCCACAGACAAAGTAAATAATGAACACAGCTGAAAATTTGATCATACTTTAGGGGCATCTATACCAACATAATAAAAACATTTCGACAATCGGACAATTCAAACCTACGAAATTTAAAAATTCCCGTAATTTTCTGAACACACCTCGCATGTGAGTATAAATCAACCGGAATAGGTTTAGCATTTTGAGGAAATGAATGCTCGAAATATTTCTCCGTCAGCCAAAAATAGGCCCATGCAACAAGTGTCGAGCAATTTAAAATAAAAATAGACAAAATGCATCACGATCGCAATTGAAATCCAGTCACAACCTTACCTACACCATAACGGAATAATAATAACATAAATGAATATTCATCGTGACATACCATTATCAATGTACGTAATACCACATGTAGATACTAATAAGTAATATAAAACAACATTTTATTTTCAATATTTGGTCGTGAACGAAAATAGTTGGCAAATGTACGTAGACCAGAGCCACTTCAAGGTCAAACTCTCCGATTCGTACCCGGACGACACGACTTATTCCGATGCGGTGACTGATGGGGCACTACCGTCAGATCGTCCTCATGCAAGCGCCACCGCAGGGACCAATCAGAAATCACAACCAAACAGGCGGGAGTGGTGAAATGAAATTCGATCGCCCCATCCTGGAATACATTAATTCAAACTAATTTTTGAAGTTCGAGGAAATGAAAAGTAATAATAAGGCTGGTAAAAGTCTCTAATCGTGTTCCGGAAAATCTAGCAAATTACTTTCTGGAAATAACTTCAGGGATATTTATGAATACTTGGAACAAAGGTTTAGGGAAATGCCCTTCGTATCAACACGGCATCGTTCGCTTTTCCTGTTTCGCTCAGGGTGGAAATATTGAAGGTGAGCCCGTTGCAAAAGATCCACAAAAACGTTTTCGCAATAATAATTTCTAATATCAGTTTTCAGGTCCTCCAGTGCCCTCGAATTTGGCTCACTAGAATTCTTTTCCCCCTTGCGCGGTCGGACGTTATCCTGCACCCTTATCATTGGGTGGGAACAATTACATCTTAAATGTATATTTTTTGCCCTAAGTCTCTCTGATTTTATTTACATGATCTCGCCTATATTTGCACGATGGGGGTAATAATACATTTTCAACATACTTGCTAAAGATATGTTCCAAGTTATGTAAGAGCTTCAATCTGTAATTTAACCTTCGCTCCATTAAGTGTTTCCCAGCCTGGCTGCTCTAATATTTTGGATAGGCTACTAAGTTTATCATGACAACATTTTACAAATCTAACTCATCTACGTTGCATGCGATCCGATTCGGAAATCAAGCCAGCACTATGAGGATTCCATGTACCAGTAGCATATCCTAAATGAGGACTAACCAGCGAAAGATTTCTTTTTAATATTTTCATGACATTTACCGAGTACTCTTCCAATAACTCCTAATTTTTTGTTAGCTTGTCCACATATTTCCCGTACATCGTTCATCTATGAGAGGTCGTGAGTGGGGTCATATTTTATATTTATGTACCCTGTAAGCCATTGGTAAGGTGTGTGGCAGAGGGTGAATACACACCAAACTAATTTTTACCCGAATATGACCCTACCGCGGTCGTACACTGCTATTATGATCCCCTATCGTTCGAGGAAAAATCCATGTGTTCTACAATAAATCTCTCTAATTTTATTGAAATGATCTCCCCTATCGTAGTACGATGGGGGTAATGATACATCTTCAACATCACTGCTAAAGAGAGGGCCCCAGGTTAACGCTTAATGCATCCGCTTTGATGACGTGTTTGAACAGTGCAGTTTCTCTTTCTTCAAGGGGTAATATAATGAAGCGAATGATTTCTTAAATGGATAGCCGAAGTTAAAAATGAGATGAGGCGTTCAAAAGTGGAAAGCAGACTCAATGGAAAGTACATTGTATAGCCACTAAGAGTCTTGAATGTCATGCTGTGTAATTAGGTCTCAGTAAACTGCTGTCTCGCTCAACGCTTTGTTTGTTGAGCTAAATTATCCAGGAAGTTTTACCAATTGACGAGGGCATTTACTTCTCAAGCATACATTGCAAGTCCAGTTACGAAAACTCGTGTCACTGCGCGGATAATTTCGCTTTCATTTCGTCAGGCTCGCCTTTTTATTTCGTTAGTAATCGTATTTTATGGTAAATTAATGGCCTCATTAAAAGGAGGTATGCGTTTTATTTCCATATGACACTAATGAGTGGGTTATTTTTCGTTTTGTTTTCAAACGATACCTTTGTACCAAACTATGCCTCTTTTTTTTATATCACGCTCTAGCAATATCTACATCTACATAACAACCAGCGAACCGCCGCAAGGGCATGTGGCGGGGGGTGTTAGATCACCAGCAATGCATGAAAAATCCCAATCATATCACCTCTACACAAGCATTAGTTTCATCATGCACTCAATAAACTTTAACCACACGAAAAAAAGAACTTACATGTAACAATACTCATTAACAGGATACATATTCAAATCATGATGTAGGACTGTTAAGAAGTTGGGTCTATTCAATAAAAGAATAATATGCAAAATATCGACAATTGAAAACTACAACACAATTACAACAACAACACTACCGATTCTAATTATCTTCTACACGATTGCTGTCATATCTATTTTGATTTTCAACGGTTCGAGGGACTAACGACATATTAAATCTATCCGTTCTACAATAAATCTCCCTTATTTTACGTTGGTGATCTGATGTACCATAATAAGTGGAGGCCTGTATTATGTCCTTAACATCCTCAGATAAATAACTTGGCTCAAAGTTACGCAGTAAATTTAACCTGTATTTAAGCCTACGGTCAACTAATGGCTCCCATCCTAACTCTTCGATTCCAATTCAAATTCTTCAACACTGCATCTTTCTCAAAACTTTTCAGAAATCTAGCTGTTGTGCATTGCACTCGAACCAATGATCGCCATTTTCATTCGGAAAGGATCAGGAATAACCCTTTAGTAATCTCTGAAGCTAAACTACGTTCTAATTGTCGGTACAGAGTGTTTTTCCCACCACATGCATTTTAATAAAAATTACTGCGGACAATTCAGCACACCATGTAATAATAATCAGAGAACACATACACTTATACACTAGGAGGAATACACTTACTTGGGGGGGGGTGTCGAGCAGCTACAACATTCTCATTCCTCCTCTTAATTTTTCACTACATAACATTCACAGCAATACCTATACCTCAGGCAAGATACTAGTATATTTTATTTAGTATAGCAGAGATACTAGTCCCAAAAGTAGTAGGACTAAGTCGGTTGAAAAAAACGTATTGCCAGAATTGATACATCACTCGAAATTCTTCGAAGTAGTACCCTTGTGCACCACGTCCGAAGTTGGTGCCAGCTGCCGCGGGACCAAGTTCGGACACACCTTTCTCATGCCCATGGTTTCGATCACAAGTCGATGCGCATTACTTTTAGGGATGCCAAGTGCATCAGAAACCATGCAAACACTGAGCCTGCAATCCCTGCCCAACAAAGGCTTCACCCTTATAAGATTTTCGTCACTTTTCGAGATCGAAGGGCATCCTGAACGTTCGACGTCTTCTCTACCCTCCCGAAGCAACTTGTGCCACCCGATCTACCCATGGCGTTATCACCATAAGCTGCCTTGAGCATGTCATGAGTCCCTTCCCCGGTTTTGCCCAGTTTCACGCAACATTAAATGGCGTAGCGCTGTTCCTAAAACCGGCTCATGGGGAGCGTTACGAGGTCACGTTACAGAGATTTGGCAAGCGAACGATTCGCACTCCGCAAAGGCTGGGAGCCAACTGGCACCGGCCTCTAGCCTTTCCTGAGACTACCCTCCCTCGAACCCAGCCAGAGAAACCGCTGCCCGCCCGTCCATGCGGGAAAAAATAAGTCATGCTACTTTTGCAACAGACTTTGTATGTGTTAGGTGTTTTCGTCTATGAGTTGGCTTTTGCAGGGTTAGTGCAAAAACGTCCCGAAAGAAATCGTTCGCGATTGTAATGGCCAGTGGAATGGAATAGTCCCATTCGGTGGTGAAACTCTGAGCAATCATGGAGTGAATCATCATGTTTATACCATTTTTCAAAAGAAAATCAACTCACCTCGACTCGAGCACCCTTGCCAAAGAGAAATCCCGCCATCCTCCACTAGGACTTCACCGCGCAATTTCCCGCACTCGTAATACTTTTAACTCATCGAGAATTAGTTTCAGTATAGGAAGTCGATCTCTGAAAGCTACATGCCAGTTTAGAAGTTCCTTTAATTTACATTCACATACTCTGATGACTTATAAACAGGCATAAATGGCGCAGTGCTTTGTTACTCGCCTGCATTACATAGTGAGCGAAGCAGAGATTTTTATAATGCAAATAAGACTTTTCAGAAGACTTTAAATCAACTTCTGACTTTGATTAAAGGGTTCCCGCAATGTTTATGTAAATAAGGAACTATGGAAACTAGAGTGTTTACTTTTTCGGTCACTATTGTTGTTTTGGCCAAGTTGTTTGATTTTCACTGCCGAACATTATTCGCTGTTCTTACATTGTATTTAATTTAATCATCTGTATTAGTGCTTCATCCTTAAAAATAGTTCGACCTGAGATTAATTTCAACTGACTGATTCATGAAGAAATAAACCTACTCTCCCATTTCCGTATCCATATACATATATTTCAGTTAGCAAAAAAAACGGCCAATTTAGCGATTCTCCCGCCAGAAACAAGAGCAGTGTTTCATTAATTAGGGAGAGTTTCCGTCCGCGTATTTATTACCATTCTCCCAGAACAAATTTGCGACGCATAAATTTCGAAAAAAAACATCGAGGTCGACTGAGATTTTGTGGAATGGGTGCCCATTGTGAACACGAGGTTGACCTCAATTCTCTCCTGCCTTTCTTTTCATATCGGAAGCATTTTTCCCGGCAATCATTCGGTGCTCCTAATTTTTTTAGCGGACGACATTTCTATGACCATGGCCAGAGCCCATAGCCATTGGAATTTATGACTCTTCTCACCTAACCCATTTTATTTCTCTCACCTGATTTATTTTCCAGATTCACTGCCTCAAATTAATTCAAAGATTTAACTTTCTACATCTACAGTAATATCCCGCATGCTGCCGCGGGGGCGTGTGGCAGGGGATGTCAGGTCACCACCCGTAAAAATAGAACAAAACCACATTCAAAACCAACACATACATGCAAACCTACACTAATAGAGACTGAGCGATACGTATTCATGTCGTCATCTGATAAAGCTGCTGCGTCCTCAGGGCCACGGATTTCACGGTAAACCACTGCATCTTCGGCAAATAAACGTATTTTACTAGTGACTACGGAGTCAATGTCGTTAAAGTAAAGTGGGAGTAAAAGAGGTCCGATAACACTTCCCCGGGGAACACCTGAAGTTTACAAGTAAAAACAAAACAAAGATATCAGGTATATTCGTAGGTGCATGTGTATGTTAGTTGGTAGTTTGTGTGTTTGTATGAGTGTTGGTTTTAAGGGTTTTTGCATGAATGAATGCCATGTTTTGTTTGTGGACTATATAATTTTGTAGCTTTTGCATGGGTTTTTTTCTTAATTACGGGTGGTGCCATAACACCCCCAGCCACACGCCCTTGCGGCGACTTGCGGGGTATTAAGTAGATACAGATGTAGATGAAGTAACTTCTATTGCATTTGAGCTAACTCCATCTATGACTACTCTTTGTACCCGACCATCCAAGTCTTTAATCCAACCTCGAATCTTTTTATCAATGCCATATGCTAATAGATTTCCTAGTTGTTTACTATGAGGTACTTTGTGGAAAGGTTTCTAAAAATTTAGAGAAACCGCGTCCACTGGAACATTGCTCTTTCCAGAAATTAAGATATATGAACAAAAAGCGTAAAATGTGTCTCGCAGGATCTACCTTTTCGGAAACCGTGCTAATTTTTCATTATTGGCTCCTGATTATCCAGCTGTATCACAACAGAACTAGCCACTATATGTTCCATAACCTTGCACGAAATGGATGTGAGGGAAATAGGTCTGTATTAGCCCCATTCCTCCTTGCCTCCGTTTTTTAATATTGGTGTTGCGTCAACCGTTTTCCAATATCTGGGAATCTTGTGATCTACCAATGACTTTATAAAGATGATTCCTACATCGGAGGCACCGGTGAGATATTGGTGAGGACGCTTTGAAAGAAGGCATGCAATTAGTTAGCCTTATCCAAACACTACTGGTTCCTCTTTTACTCTTCTCATTTTCCCTGAACCTCTCTGACGTACGATCAAAGTGCTTTCGGATTCTCTTTCAAATTTCTCGCCTATCTTTTCCCTTCGAAATCACTTTACGCTTTCCGAAATTCCTCCTTGGCATTCGCCCTAGATAACTTGTTATCAAAAGCGATCTAATTCTTTTTGTCACTAGAGATATCATTCCTAATATTTTTCACCTTGGCATAACATAGCCTTTGACTTCGCAATACTATTCTAACATCCGCGTTGTACCATCTAGGTTCCGTGTTATCCTTTATAAATTAACTGGGCATGGATTTGTTGACTGCTGAGCGCGTAATATCAAGGGAGTGATTCCACAGTATTTCGGTGATCACTATATTTCTTAAAATTTTCAAATTGACTCTGTAGCACGCGCTTTAAGTCATTGTAGTCCATCGTAGTCTCCTTCTTTAAACAAGTATTTTAAACGGATTTGGGATGCTATGCAGCGAAAACTGAGTATTTACTGCCCTGTGGTCACTAATTCCTTTTATGCATGGTTTCTATAGTCAAAGATTTTTCGGGAATATTCGTTGCTAACAAATCAAGAATATTTTCGCCCCTAGTTGGTGAAGTGACAATTTGATAAAATGAGTTCAACGTAAAAGAATTCAATAGCGAGTCGCAGATATCTTTGTCTTTACCGCCCATTTAAAGCTATGTATTTGCATTTGTATGTATAGGCTACCCATGTAAAGCTCCAGTCAATAGATAGAACATTGAATCTCCACCGATTATAACGTCGTGATCATTGAGTTGGGATAAGAAACCTTTGATAAGTTGATCTAATTCTAATATTGACTTATCTTTGTCGTCTGGCGGTCTGTAAAATGAGCATGCGTAAATTGTTTTGGATTGAGGACTTTTAACTGAGCTCCAAACCATTACCCGGAGTCACCTCAGCCCTGCTGACGCAAAAATTTATGACTGCAATGAAGACACCACCCCCGATTCTATTTATTCTGTCATTTCGGTAAATGGAAAAGTATTTTGGGAATATTTCACCATTGGCAATACCAGTGGATAAACAGCTTTCTGTCCCAATAATATATCTGTGTCTGTGCATTGACTAAGATGATGATATTCTGCGACTTTGTTTTTTAAACTTCGGCAATTAACTACCAATACAGATAATATTCCCTTGATATTACGGTATTTTGAATTTTTAACGAGGATCGTCTTCTTACTTATATTGAATCCCTTATGAAATTTTCCGTCGGATTCTCTCAGATTCGTGTAAAATGAGCTCTTACTAGCACTGATCCTCACTTCTTTAAAGCTGCATAATTTGGCAAAGAAGATTTTAGAGATCCACTAATGGACCTACACGCTGACTTACACTTTAATCTTAAAAGCCATGCAGTGCTCTAAAATACTACCCACTGCACACCTGGTGGCCTCAGACTTATAGTTAACATCAGAACGGTTCAGGGGATTTTTACACGATTGAATCGCCGGATGAAGGTCGACGAAGGACGCCCCGATATTCCTGCAGAAAGCACGCAAGCCTCTGATTGATGCCTTCCGCTCGGCTCCAAACCAGAGGCCCACGAACAATCCTCGGGACAAGGCTGCAGATCGTGAGCGTCACATCAACCCCCTGGACACCACCCGCTGCACTTCCGAGTTCAATTCCCTGAAGGAATCAAGAATCTCTTCAGATCCACCGTCGACGGCATTCGTGACGTCAACATGAGCCATGACCCGCAGCCTGGAACACTTCGTGCCCGCAGCCGCCGCTCCAACCGCCTTCGTCACTTCGGCACCTCCACTAGGAATGCACCATGCCGCCAGGCACTGGCTCACACCCTCATGGTCTGCCCTCCGCCGCAATGGGGTCATCACACGTCTGAAGTTACTGCTGCCTATCACTAGAATCCCCCCTTCCCACTCCCGATGGTTCCTTCTGAGTGATGCTCTCACAGGGGCGGAGGTAGCGGCTGCAGATATCGTTGGGCCGTCCTCCGATAGCACCCGATAGCTGTCGGAGACGTGGATGAGGTTTGCCATCGCATCTCCTATCCCTCTCCGCATAGTCAACTTTCCTCCTCTACTGCTCGAGACAACCTTGCGATCCTCCGGTTTACGTCTACCCCATCGAAGGATCAGACTCCGGGCGGCCTCTCGATCACTCCGCCTTATGCTGTATTTGGGCAAACCCATGTGGCCCCACTGGCGTGGAGAGGGGCGAACGTATGTGGCACCCGATTGGCATTCATTATCAAAAAACAATACCAATTGGCATAGCACGCTCAACGGAAAAATTTTAACGAGTCTTTCCCTATCATCATTACACAACATCCCTGCCATTAATTCCCTCCTAGTAAATACTTCTTGGCATCACGCTTTTTTTCTTCTTATGCCTCTACTACTTAGACTATCTAGATCGAAGAATCTCCCAAAGTGGGTATTTCACCTTCACAAAATGACGAAATCTGTTGTGAACCGCATATCACCACCGAAAATATTTAGGTACCGCACGAATTCTATTTGCGTACATTGTGTCTCGTAAGTAGCCTGTTGCGTAATTACCCCCTGCCACACACATCTATCGGTGGCTTGCAGGGTACTATTTAATATAAATATCTAGTAGCTTGTTACTTCATGAAGTTACACTGATTTCCGAATAATTTCGCGTACAGCATAGAAAAAATAAATTAGTAAAGCTTATTTTCTTTATCTACATCTACCTACCAGCCATCGCAAGGACGTGTGGCAGGGAGTGTTGAGTAACCAGCCATTCTACTTCTACTCAACTGCATTGCACATGCACATGGTACCCATAATCCTCTTGAAGGCCATGTGGAGGGAGAGAGACCTTACAACATTCATGTGATGCAAATTTCGTTACACACATTACAACTGTTATACTTTTAGTAAACACTGTACACACACTACACCATCAAGACAAGTAAACCAATTAAAAAGGTCGGGCTCACATGCAACGCAATTACTTATTACCAGGTAGAATTCTAGTCATTCAGGATAAGCAAATCACCAACGAATTATCTCTATCATTTTGTCGACACGAAGACGCACTATCCAGCCCAAATGACGAATATTTTTTAAGTCGGATGCAAAACTACACGGTTGGCATCTTTGCAATTGTTTTAATCTAACTCGGAGTCGTCACAAGTAGTGTATCTAAATTATTAGAGGAACTAGGTTGTTAATCACTCAAGGATGGAAGGTTAAACTACGGATTAAATCTCTTATGTACATGTCTCGTTAGCAAGGATGTTGAAAATTCAACCCCTCTTACTACGATAGGAGATATCATTTCAATTAAAATAAGAGGGATTATGTGCAAAACAATATAGATTCAGGATGTTATTTTTCCGACAACGCTAAAAGGGGGGAAGGGAGTGTTTAAATAGCCTTGCATGTTGTCATTATTTCACTTAGCGTTCGTTTATTGCCTTTCTTGTTACAAAAAGCTCGTCTCGCAGGCGTAGAGAAGTGTTTCACGCTTGGATATTGTAGTGTATGTACCTGGAGTTGACATTACCGCCATTTTTCGAATTATTTTACAGTACATATAACAAATAAAAATTAGGAAATTCTAATTTTTTAGTTGAATGCCTGGTATCTAAATACCCTCTACCAGACGGCCTAGCAGTGTCTTGAAGGGTATCACTCAGATGCCAATTTTAAAAGCAACATTCTCTTCTTACTGTGGACAGAATCTTTCAACCTATCTACATGTATAAAATGGGGCAGGAGGGTCGAAGTCTGTTGCATTTCCCCAAATGTTGAAGCTTGCTTAGCAGGAGCTCTCGCTGCATCCAGCGGCCCGAGGGTAAAAGTGCCCTGACTTTCGCCATTCTCCCCCCTCCCGAACTCCCTCCCCCCGCGGTCTAAACGGAACAACTGAAATGAATCATGTCTGCGAATCCAAGGCACGACGAGGAGACCCGCGCTTTTCCGACGCCCACGCGGACATTTCTGTCGAGCCCAGAGTCGCGATTTAATGGCCGCACGAACATCCCTCGGATTGGAGAAGTTTGGTCGTAAAGAATGAGAAGAATTGCTAGATTGAAGAAACGATAGAATTTGGTGATTTTAAAGCACCATCATTGCGGGGCACTTGAATGTTCCTGCAAGGTGTGTTATTCCATCCATCCCGTTGGGAAGAGTTTTAGGGGTCACCAGAAATTTAGGCCAAGATGCCCTGGTTTTTGGTTTTTCATTGACATCAAGTACAACTAACAGTATTCTGTGGTCACTAAGTCCATCAAGTGTGGCTGTATTTAGGAAAAATTCGGATAAATTTGTGACTACTAGATCGAGTGTATTGTTTCTTCTGGTGGATGTTAGTACTAATTGGTTTAACCAATGTGATGTGAAAACACGAAGCAATGACTCGCGTGACCCCGTGTCCTTAACTCCTGCTATGAAACCATAGTTTTTTCTAGTCTATGGGATGAAATCCCCTCCGATTATAATTTTTCTATTGCGTAAATGGGAATTCAAACTAACGGCCTCTCTTTCTAAATCTAAAACTGATGTTTCTCCTGTAGTGTGCAAAAAAGCAGACTCTTTTTGACTGAGGGCATTCTATGGAACACCAAACACTTTCTTTGCTACTACCCGGGAAAGACACACTTCTCCTTTCATGAATATCTTTAACAGCTCCTCAAAAGATCGCGGAATTTCCTCGGATGCGCGGTGCATGACGTTGTTCGTCCCTACAATTCGTAACTTGGAGCAAATTACGTCACGTGCAGCCGCCTTCACCGCCTGCGTCACCTGAGGAACCCGGCCCTCGTGGTGCACACCGAGAGGACAACGATCCAGCATCGCCCTCCCGATGGACCCTACGTCGTGAGGAAGACTTTATGCGGCGGGCATTGAACAGCACCATCTACCCCGGCCAAATTACATCTAACGGTTCAAATGACCTAATCTGTCCCTCGCCTAGCATAATAAGTATTAGTACTGCGAAGGTAATGAGATTCTCAAGTAATTGTAAGGGTAAGATAAACGTCACAGTTGGGGGACATAGACAAAAATATGTGGAATTGTTCACCTTTTTAGGAAGTGTCATACAGAGATGACCTGTAGATGAAGGTGGGCAAAGTATTTTGGATATTGAAACATTATTTGTTGAAGAAGTGTCCCCGAAGACGAGGGCACTGATGACGGGCACCTTATTATTAACTTTTATTTTACTTAGTACCTTGCAAGAAACCGCTAGGGTGTGCGGCAGGGGGTGATTACACATCAAGACTACTTTGGACCCAAAATATGAGATATGAAGAAGCCTTTGAAACATGGTGATGGAAGAGAATTCTAAAGATGAAATGGACAGACAAAGAAACGAACGAGGAATTATATAGAAGTGCAGAAGAGGATTCGAAACACATTGAGGCACAATGGATTGATTAGGAATATAATAGAAGGAAAAATAGAAGGGAAAATTCCACGAGAAAGACCATGAGACGTGTACGTAGGACAAATCAAGAAGGACGTAACACAGAAAAGATAATAGGGATTGAGGGAATTGAGGGAATTCACATTAAATAGAGTAGAATGGAGGGCTGCAGTAAACCAATCCTAGGATTGAAATACTGATAATGATGACGACAGATTTTGGGACCCAACTGTGAAAGTTCAGACAAGGGTTCGCATGCACCACGGAGGCATCGCAATTGGCACTTGGTATTTTCGGCTTCGGAATCACAAAAATCTGAAGAATTACTCGTGTTCGAGGGACTCGGCTATGTTGATTCCGTTTGAACTGCGCGGCGAGTCGGGCCTTCCGATGAGCTGGCAGAAGAGCGGAGGGTCGAGGGGAGGGAAAGTGCTAAGGGAGATTTTTATGATGACCTCAGTGGGTAACAGAAACATCCCTTTCATTTTAACGGAGCATCGGTGGTTCAGTGGTAGAATGCTCGCCTGCCACGCGGGCGGCCCGGGTTCGATTCCCGGCCGATGCAACTTTTTATTTTCGCTTTTGAACTTTCATATTTTTCAAGCGTCGTCTAAATTTGCACCTTTCACTATTTTTGCTGTATTCCTACCATTTCGTTTTCTGTAAAATTACATCAGACGAATTCTTAGAGGCTATTGGGCCAGGTCCTATAGGGAAGGAAGATGGTGCTCGGGCAATGCACCACGAAGAGTTGTCTAACGTATTCATTTTGTTCCCCATGAAAGGCATGGTGTTAGAACTATCCCAAATATTTAACTTGTTTGGCCGTCCACTGAACTGAACCCACTAATCCACTGAACCCTCTATTTCGTAGTTTACAGGGCGTGTGGCGGGGGATGTTAGGTCACCACCCATAAAAAAGGAAAAAAGGAAAACCGCATTCAAAACTAACACACACATGCAAACCCAAATCCACAGTTGTGCATACATTCATAGAAACATCCTATCATTCTAAACGCATGCAAACACACATCCACCTCCCCTCACTCCACAATCATGCAAGTACACATGCTTAATTACAACAAACAAATGTATGTTAGGACGCAGCAGGAAATCTATCCAAGAATGTGCAAGCTAGATTTTAGTAAGTAGCAAGGCGAAATACCACCACCACCACAAGAACGTGCAAAAGAAAACGCTCTCCCACCCAAGGTGAGGAACCTGGCCCAACGCTGCAGCTTTCATGAAGTATCATGTTACGTATTATTATTATTATTAGGTAATCTACCGGTTAAGGTAGGTTTTTGGATGGACACAACTATCAAATACTTATTTTGTAACTCCAAACAAAACCCAATCCAGCAACCTAAACTACATGAGGTCCCTCTTCATCTCTGTGTACCTCCTTCCTCCCTTCATCTCATCCAACATCCCTATCCTGTTCCTGCCCTTTCCTCGCTTGCCCAACATTCTCCCCTCTATTACCCTCTTCAACATTCCACTACCGCTCAATATGCCTTTCATCCATTTTTCCTGCCTCCATAGGATTTCTCTCAAAAAACCCCTCTCCTCACCCACCATCTCCAGTACTTCCTCATTTGTTTTCCTTTCGGTCCATTTCACCTTCTCCATTCTTCTCCACACCCACATTTCAAAAGCCTCCAATCTACGTCTATCCTCCTGCTTCAGTGACCACGTTTCCGCACCATACATAGCTACGCTCCATATCAGAGTTTTTACGAGTCTTGTCTTAACATCTCCACTCAACGTCCCCGTCATCAACTCCCTCCTCCTTGAGAAAGCCTCCTTGCCTAGCGCAATTCTTCTCCTTACGTCCCTACCACTTTGACCGTATTGGTCCAAAACACTTCCGAGATATGTAAATTGCTCTACCTGCTCTATTTTTTCTCCTCCTATTTTAATATTTAGCTTAGCCTTTTTCTTTCTGGAAAATCGCATAACCTTTGTTTTATTAATGTTGATTCTCATCCCATATTTATCGCACTGAACCTCCAATTCACTCAGCAATGCTTGCAACCCCTTGGCTGACTGAGCAACTAATGCTTGGTCATCAGCAAACCTAACCGATTTTACGAATTCCCCTCCGACTTTTATTCCTACCTCCAGTTCTTCCCATGCCTCTTTAATCATTTCCTCTACATATACGTTGAACAGTACCGGTGACCATGGGAAACCCTGCCTTACACCTCTTCCTAACACTGCCCATCCGGACTCTCCGTTCCCCACTCGCACCTGCGCAGTCTGAGACATGTACAGGTTGCGGATCAATCTCCTGTCCCTCCAATCCATTCCTATTTTCTGCAATACACGCATTAATTTTTCCCAATTCACTCTATCAAACGCTTTTTCGAAATCTACAAAACAGGCAAAAACGTCCTGATTGTATTCTATATTCCTCTCGATTAGTGATCTCATTACTGCAATGGCGTCACGCGTACCTCTTCCTTTCCTAAACCCAAACTGATCATCCCCTAAGTAATCATTTGCCTTACTCTCTATCCTTTTGTTGATGATCCTGAGAATAACTTTTGCTGCGTGGGATATCAAACTTATTGTTCTGTAATCCTCACATGACGTAGCCTTTACCTTTTTTGGAATAGGAACTAACACCAATCTCACAAAATCTTCCGGCCAGATTCCTTCCTCATAGATACTACGAATCAGTCCATATATGGCCTTCTTCCCACCTTTCCCTAACCATTTCAACATTTCTACAGGAATATTGTCCACCCCTACAGCCTTATTTGCTTTCATCTCCTTTAATGCCCTTTCTATTTCATCGTCGAGTATGCCTGGACCTAAGCTTTCTTCTTCTACGTCATGTTCCTTTTCTATTTCTAACCCTGTCGGCCTAAGTTCTTTACCATACAGTGTTTCTATATATTCCTTCCATCTCTCTTGGATTTTTCCTGGTTCAACTATTATCTTACCCCACTTATCTTTCACTGTTAGCACAGATCTTGCCTTCTTACTTCCCGATAATAACTTAACCTTGCTGTATAGAGCACCAATTTCACCCTTCTTCTGTAAACTTTCCATATCCTCGCATTGCGTTTTCCACCATTCTTCTTTTGCTTTATTTGTGGCCCTTCTCAATTTATTGTTTAACTCTTTGTACTTCATTTTGCCTAACTCTGTGTTTACATTTTCCCATCTTCTCCTCTCATCCATCTTTGCAATCATCTCATCCGTTACCCATGGTTTCCTTATCCTTTTCCCGTTAACGGTTCCTATAGTGTCTTTAGCGGCTTCCAATATTCCTTTCTTGATACCTTCCCATTTTTCTTGGATAGTACTCAGTTCTTTACCGTCATCCATTATTTTCTCTACAGCCTGCTGATACTCCTTCCTCGTTAATCCATTTAATGCTTCTAAATTCCATTTCCTAACTCGCCGCCCTTGCCTTATCTTCTTGAAACGAGCGTTACATTTCATAACAACTAAATTGTGGACAGAGTCCGCATCCGCTCCTGGGAAACTGTGCGAATTTATCACACTGTTTCTAAACCTGTGCCTAACCATAATATAATCTAACTGATACCTTTCTGAGTCACCTGGCATTTCATGTTTCGTATATTTAAGTGAAATTCTTCCTTGCCGTAAAACGGCCGCACAAAACAAATCTTTAACTAGTTTTATTATTATCTGATAATTTACAGCTTAAGGTAGGTTTTGGGCACACGCTAACATTTCTTACCTAGGTAAAACAAAACACAACCCAACATCCTACTCCACAACAAGTCCCTCTTCACCTTCGTATACTAGCCCCTTTTAATCTCTGTTCACTTCCTCCACCCCTTCACATTCATCCCTATCCTGTTCTTGCCCTTTCCTCCTTTTCCTAACATTCTCTCATCTATCATAGTCTTTAACATCCCACTGCCGATCAATATGCTTTTCATCCATTTTTCCCGACTCTTTCGGATTGAGTTTTCGAATTCGATAGAACTTCCAAGACTTTTCCGATTCCAATGCTTTCCAATGAATAATTTCCAGGTTTTGACAAGAAGTCCTCCTTCTAACCTATGAATAGACGTGGCAAATGGCTTAGAAGACGGAAGATGGAGGTGCAAAGACATTAGGATCACGACGAGAGGAAGGGAACGGAGAAAGTAATAAGGAATTAGCGACTCACGGACAAAAACCCGAAGAGATGAGCACGGGGAGTTGAACTGATCGAAAGAGGGCCGGGCACACCATGGGCGCCGGTGGGAGGTGGCGCATCCACCTCTGGGTTCGTTAACCTTTCCTTCTCCACGAGTGCCCCCTCCCTCTCATTTTCCACCACGCCCTCGCACACCCCTCTCCCCGCTTATTCCAGTCCGGGCGAAGAGAGCAACAGCGTCGTTAAAATATTGGTATGCGCTTTTGATACCGTTATGCATGTATTTTGAATACGTTTAAATGTTGTTAACTTGACCTTTTGCATCGCTCGCTTGCTGCTTCCCTACAATAATGATGCGCCAAAGGGCGTGCTCAACCACGCACGTCAATTGTTTCGTTAAGAGATTCGATCATTGCATTCCTGCCTCGTTCACATCACTCGTAGAATCTCACGGGATTTGATTGACTCGTTCCGGGAGTAAGAGTATTGTACTATGAGCGTCTTCCTGCGCTGAAAACCGTAAAATTTCCATCATGAATGCGTGGGTGTGTATAAATTAGCACATTAAATTCAACTGGTAGAGGACTCGACCGGAAAGTACCACAAAAAGTAGAAGAAAATGGTCCAGATTCCGCGTATGGCATGTTTTTTTTTCCGTGGAAATGTAGTCGTCACTTGTGTTTAGTTTCATATCCTTGCCTGCTTCCATTTTCCCCTTCCGCAATGTGCCTTTACGTCATCTAGTCTCTCTCTGGATCAATTGAATAGTTGGCGCCGGTCTCTTATTTTTAAATTAATATATCAAGCCAACCTTCTGTGGCTGATAACTGAGGTTTGGATTATCATTAATGATACTCTTCTGATTAAGGTAGGTCTTGGATGGACACAGACTATAAAACGATACAAAACTACATTTCTTTGACTCGCCTAACAAAACAAAAAATTCGAATACTTTTGAGTTTCTTTTCTTTCATGTGTGTTTCTGTGTTTTTGTCTTTGTCCGCCAGTGCTAACTTCACATGTACTTTTATATGTGCAAGTAGCTATGTATGTATCTTGTAAGAGGTCTCGCGAATGTGAATAATAATTACTAATTTAAACGAAGGAGCGAAACATCACTATCCAACAAAAACACGGATAACCAAATATCAATTACACTCACACTATTCTAAATTATCGGTGGCCAAACCACCTTCCTCTGCGCAAAGAAGGAACTGGGACGGTTTTGCGTGCTACGAACATTGGTAAGTGACACAGTGACTCGCGCTTGTAGTTTAGTGGACAGAATCCGGTGTCGCCACCCGGTGCTGACACCAAACACTTCTTCGACAGTGTCGAAACGACATACCAAGACCGCAAACGCTTTTTCCACGGCTCGTCCCCCTATCTCACCCCCCTCCTTCTGCCTCCTCGGGATGCTTCCACTGCAATCCATCCATCAACTCAACCCCCTGCCTCCACCCATTTCCATTCCCTTCCCCCTCTACTTCGTGCCGGGGAAAATGTCCGCCCCCCCTCCCCATCGCACGGGTCACTGACCACCAGCACACGGGAGTTCCATAACCCTCGACTCTTCTTCACCCCCCGCCCCTCCTCCAGGAGGGGCCGCGGCGGGCGGGGGGAATAGACCCAGGTGAGCGCCACCCCCCACGCCCCCTCGCCTCCGACGTCTCACCGCGGACACCGTTCCGAACTGCTTTTCATAAATACGCTACCTATTTTAAAATCAGTTTTATATATCTATGCTGGTGCTCGTTGTAGTGGAAAAGTCTCTTCTGGCGACAGGAGTGGGGGGCGTTGGGGGAAGAATTTAACTCCCCATTTCTTGGACCATTATTACTGCATCAAGACAGTGATTTCATTGTTTAAACATAGAGGGAAATAGTACATTTTACACCAATTCTTGTGTGGATCAAAATACAAAATGGAAAAAACTCCTCCACAACATAGGTTGCAAAGCTAAAACAGTCTTAATTTCAATCTTGGATGCAATATTTTGATGGTTTTAAAATGCCAATTAAAAGGTGTTTTTTATTGACCGGATATCGATAACAGGCCTGCTTTCTTTATCGCCAACAACTTTTAATGTTTACGGTCGATATGATCATTCCTCCAAACACGACATTATGTTTCACATAAAGTAATAACATATACAGTGACGCACCACTGGCAGATTGTTTTAATTTTTTCCACGTTTACTCTATACCGCCAACAACCATGTTATGGGTGTAAGTTGAAAGGGTTTTGCATGAATGTATTCGCCCCTCTGGATATGGGTTTGCATGGATGTGTTAAATTTGCATGTAGTTTTGTTCTCTTTTACCGGAGGTAACCTAACACCTCCCACCACACGCCCTTGCGTCGCCTTGCGACGGGGTTATTATGTAGATGTAGGAATTGATGTCTGACACGGCACTTGCAAACGAATTCAAATGAATGGGAAGCAGTGCGGGAATATTTGAGTGACAAAGTTTTCAAGAAGTGTTATTTTTTTCATTTTCCCTTTGATGCGTCGGAAATTTAGGAATCCAGAAAGTTGTAATTTAAGAAATTTAATGAAATAAAAAAAAACTCGTTCTTTCATAAAAAATCATTATTACAACCACGCCTTTCATGGGGAGCACATATCGGGGAGATATGTGGATCCGCTTTCAAGGAACTTCATTAAACGGGTGGTGGGGAAATGTAATGAGAAAGTTAAAGAGAGGTGTTCTCTAGTTAGACCACACATTGGAATATGCCGCAAGTATTTAGGATTATTGGGAGTTTGTGTTGCCAAAGAAATTAGATGAAGTCCAGATTCGTCCATCCGCCAGATTCATTAAAAATTGTTCTGATAAGAACACGAGTGTGACAGTACTCTTATTGGATTTAGGCTGGGAGCCACTAGAGATACAAAGAGAACAAGCGAGGCTTAGACATTTAATTAGTAATTACACTAAAGGAACTATAATGGCCCCACACTACTTGAGTAGATCAGTACACAAAGATAAAATAAGGGAGATGGATTCCATTACAAAAAGATACAAATATTCATTCTTTCCCCGAAAAATCAGAAATTATGATAGTAAGAAACCGAAGTCACTTTAGAAATATTAAAGACTTTTTACAAGTTTACGAAAAGAAATTTACAAGTCAGGACAAGACAAAACGTTGAGTTAAAATGTGGTACTTTCGTTAGTGCATATGCATATAATTAGCTAGTATTTGTGAGTTAAAATGGGTTTTGCATGAATATATACCGTACGTCTCTGTGAATCTGAATTGGCATGGATGTTGATTTTGCATGTGGTTTTGTTCCTTTTTACGAGTGGTGGCCTAACACTCCCCGCCAGACGCCCTTGCGGCGGTTTACGTATCTCGGCAGTGTTTTGGACCAATACGGTCAAAGTGGTAGAGACGTAAGGAGAAGAATTGCGCTAGGCAAGGGGGCTTTTACAAGGAGGAGACAATTGATGACGGGGACGTTGAGTTCGGATGTTAAGAACATACTCATTAAAACTTGGATATGGAGCGATAGAGATGTTGGATGGAATGAAGGAAGTACACAAAGATGATGAGGGACTTGATGTAGAGCAGATTGCTGGATTGTATTTTGTTAGGAGTCACAAAATATTTATTTGGTAGTTGTGTCCACCAAAAACCTACCTTAATCGGTATATTATTTACTTAATAATAATATATGATTAATAATTACTCAAAGTTTTCTTCACTGACCTTGTGTCTGTCTTTTATATGTGTTTCTAACCCATTAACCTACATACTTATATCCACATGAATATGTTTATCGACTTTTGGAGGGATTTCATGATGAATTTCTTGGAGATATGGCAGTGATAACTTTTGTCAAAGATATTCAACTACATACAGTAATGCCCATCTAACTGCTAACTAAATTAAAGGTAAGCGAAATTGAAATGGGGAAATGTTACTTCGTCATTTCATTGTTTTCAGATTTTATTTAATATCATAATGGCTATCTAAGCGTCAGTGTTGATTGATAAATATGTAAAAATCCAACAAATAAACTTTCCCGTTAACGAACAATCTTGAAGGATAAAAAGAAAAGAATTTATTAGCTTAAAAAAATTAGACTACAGAAAGTGTTCAATTTAATCGCAGGGAATACATGCACGCCAAGGAATGACTTGGGAGGAGACTGATTTTTCCCCGGCCATCTATTGTGTACGCGGTGAGCAATAAGTTAGAGGTTATTTATTCTCTCGACACTCGGGATTTATAGCCCGCCGTTAAAATCGTTAATCTTCGGGAACGATACAAATTTAGCATATGGGAGCTCCATACTCCGTGGCAATAAAGTAGTAATGACTTGCTTGGCTCGTGATCTGCCCCGGAAGACGACCAGGAAATGACATCGTAGTTGTTTGAGCTTGAATGCCAAGACTGAAGACTGAAATTCCTTTCCTTAAGCGTTCAGTTTATTCATAATGGCGGTCGCAAAGACGCCGACAGCGTGCAATATGCGATACCGTCTTCCCAGGCTTCTAGAAAATAAGATCATGGTGCCAAAGGATGTCCGATCTTGAATGTAATCTTGTCGTAGCCAGTTCGAATTGCAATTATAGCAGTTTGCAATTAAAGGGTATTTTATTACATCCATTATTGACGAAGGGAATAATAAGTGGTTTAGTAGTTGACTAGGTTCTACTGCGCTACGTTCTGTTGCTTCTCTTGGGGCGGACAAAGTTCAATGAAATCCCATTCCCTCGAGAGAAAATCATTCCCCGAAGGCAGTCAATGATGCCTGATTAACGTATGAAATCGATTTAATTCATGATTAAAGGAAATTTTTTATTATGCGAAATATGAATATTATTTATTTATATATTAAGTTAGTCTGCCCGCCAATACGCAGTACGTACGATAAATACGCGAACTGGTGCAATCTGGCGGCCATGACGCGGACTATAGCCCCGCCAATTCGCGGTAATAGTTGCCTGAGTCTCAATGAGCCGTCTGTGTTTGGCGGATCGTCGAGCTGTGCGTATGGTGCCGGTTATGTTAGTTTCTGTTGTCCTTATTTTTACTGTTATTCGAAAATGAAAATTGACGAAATCGCGGAGCAACGAATCAACATCAAGTTTTTTGGTGAATTACGGTAAACGTTGTCAAGAGTTTACTGAAATGTTGACAGCTGTTCACGATGATAATGCTCTGAAGAAAACATCCCGTTTTCAAGTGGATTAATATCGTATATCAGGTTTTGGGTGGGCATACAAACTAGCCTCGCCAAACAATACACACACTGATATCACACGACACTACAATAAACCGTTCTTCAATTCTGTATTATTTCTGCCTCTCTTCATTCCGTTCTCCATGCCTATTCTCTTTCTCTCTCTCTCCATCCCTACCTCGTTTACCCAACGTTATCCATCACCCTATTAAACATTTCATCGCCGATTAAAACGCTCCGAATTCGTCTTCCTTGGCCTCTCCTCCTAAGATGCCTACTACGTTCTAATTTGCTTGTTTTCCTTTCCGTCCATTTCAATCTGACATTCTTTTCTACAGCCACATCTCGAAAGCCCCCAATCTACACCCCACCTGAACCTCATTCAACAAGTTTCCAAATCATATTAAACTACCCTTAATGTCAAAGTTTACCCTGATATGTTCTTAAAATTCTTATTCAAGTCCTCAATCATCAAATTCTCCTCCTTGTAAAAGCTTCTTTGTCTAACGCAATTCTTCCATTAATATTCCTACTAATTTCACCCTTTTTGGCCAATTGAAATTCCTAGATCTACGGACTGACCTAGCTGCTCTAGCGTGTTCCCTACGACGTCAAATGTTCAAATTAGTCTTCCAATTTCACGAAAAATCTCATAGTTCTTGTTTTTTTGCACTGATGACTGAGTCATGACAGCTATGCCCAATTCTTAGCAAATAATAATACACCATATCTCGGTAACAGTGGCAATAGTGAATTGTTATTGGCTCCGAATCGATCATATTCGCCTTCCACAATATCACGCCTGATTCCACAAAGATATTGTATAGGAATGGCTATGATTCATTGGCTGATTTGATAACTAAACATTGATCATACGAAAATCTAACCGACTTACGAAATTCCCAAGTTTCAATATTTGCATCCAGCCATTCCTATGTCTCCCTCCCCATAACCTCCGCTTACATATTGAAAAAAGTATGGGCGATTCTGAAGAGCTCACTTCCATATAATGTCCATCTTAATTATCCTTCGCAGCTGATAATTCTGAGACACTCACAGGCTCGGACAAGTCCACTGTCCCTCCAGTCTACCGTTCCAGTAATTTCCTACATTTTGTTAGCAAAACACGTCACCCCGTGCAGCCTCTTGATAATAGTGCGTAAGCGTCGCAACCAGTTGAGGTGTACCTGTGATTAACAACATTTAAAAAATACCAAGTTATTTTATTGATAATGGAAAGTCTAAATGCCACTAAGTCAATTTCCTTAAGGTTCTTTTTATTGGTGGTGGGTGATTCAATCAAACCAATTTTCGGGTTGAATACTGCGTTGAAAATTTTAATTGACGAAGGACATTGTGAAGACCGGTTGGATGGGGAGGACTGTAGAGGGAGGAGCTGGATGAGACGCGTGGGAAACACACACGTGTGCAATGACAGAAATAGAAGAAAATGATTTCGAAGACTTCAGGGAGGGTTTCCGTCGCCGCGATTGAACGGCTACGTCAGACGAAGTTCAGAACTCACCAAACTGAGTAGTTTCAGGCGTGATATGATGGAAATCGAAAACAATGAATAACTGATAGTAGCACTATTCCATTGGATAAAATTTACTATACGACCAGGTTATTCGATTTATTACATCATCATCAGGTTTTTATATTACTTTTTAGCATTATTTTTTATTAATTTTTTTAGTAATTTTTTAATATTGGTCAGTATTACACCTGATGGAAAAATGGATGAAAGGCGTATTAAGCGGCAGTAGGATGTTGAAGAAGGTAATAGAAGGGAGAATGTTGGGAAAGCGAGGAAAGGGCAGGAACAGGATAGGGATGTTGGATGGAATGAAGGGAGGAAATAGTTACACAGAGATGAAGAGGGATCTGATGTAGATTAGGTTGCTGGATTGGGTATTGTTTGGAGTCACAAAATATTTATTTGGTAGTTGTGTCCATCCGAAAACCTACCTTAATCGGTAGATTACCTAATAATAATTACACCTGATGTTGATGTAATGCATCGAAACCCAGTCGTATAATACATTTTATCCAGTGAAATATTATTACCATCAGTTATTCATCCAGAAATTATGATCTCAGGCGATGATGAATGAAATAAAAAATATTCGGTGTCAAAATTACCCCCACAACATCGTTAATATTGTGTTTCTCACCTCTTAAACCATACTCGATCACGTGTAGGCAAGTGGCAGGGAGTGTTAGGGTAAGAGATTTTAATTAGGCCACAGTTGGGGATTTCAAATTTATCAAAGTCTTCAAAATTGGAAGGAGAGTTTAAAACGTGGCCATTATACAGTAATGATACCGCCAAAAAGATCGATTTTTTAAACAATCTAAATAGTTATCAGTATGCACACGTAAATGCGGTAAACTGGTAGGCTGCAGAGAAAAAATCGCTAAAACTTCAGTGGGTACTTTTCATGTGAGGCCCAATCTTTATCTCCTTCAATTGGTGACGCACCCAATCAAAAAATGCCTTTGTTCGCTTAAGTGGTCTTCATCTTAGTCGCTATCTTAGACGCTGAAAAATACTCGTTAAATAGACTAATGGTCTCATCCTCCAGGATCGCTATTTTTTTAAACGGAAATGCATATTTCAATGCGATTGCACTTCGGGACCCAGAGGCGCAGAGACGGACTCCAGTGACACTGGATAGCCAGGATCCCGGACACCCTCCCCCCCCCCCCCGGAAACCTTCGCGTTTCGTTCACGACGATCGTTTCGGAAATTTCACGGTCGGGAGGCCATTGTGACCCGACCCTGAGGGCCAGCGATATCATTGTGAAGCGCAATGTGGGATTGTGCGGACTTGCTCGTTACCTGCGACGCTAATTGGCTCGCGTCCGCCGGCTTCCAAGAGACACGCCTCGTGGGCGACGTAGATCAGTGCACGGGGTCACGGACAAGGCCGTCTTCTCCCCTGAATCGCTATCGGGCTGCGCGGAAACGGGCGACGTATATTCAACACCTTGATTTCCTCCATTGAGTTCGCACCCCACAAAACCCCTCCGCGACCCCCTCCCTTCCCAAGCGGTGATGTCCTGGGCCGCGGAGACGATTCTCCAAATGCGAGTTCGCATATCTCAACTTCGGAAACGAACGCTTGCACCAGTCAATCAATAAATACGAGGTTAGGCTGAAAAGTAATTCACATATACTTGTAGAGCGCGAACAAAAACAAATAGCAGGATCGGGCAAAAAATACATTGAAGGAGAATTCCCCTCAATGCGCATGCGCACGTTTGAGGTCGTTGCGTTCATCCAGTGTAATTCAAGATGCGGAAGTAAATAAATATTCACTCTAAAACAAAAAAAATAAAAATACACATATTTATTTTGGGGATCGGGATGTTGCGGTGGTTTAAGTGCTGGCTTTCCACCCAGAAAACCCTGGTTCGAATCCTGGAGACGGCAGATATTTTTCAGTTTGATCCCGAACCCTACTAGAGGTGCTTTGTGGAGAGCACCTTGAGTGATTACGCTGTCCGTTCGTCGGATGGGACCTTAAGTTGCGGACCCCTTGGCGTCTTTCGTTAAGAGTAGGCTAATACCAACGCCGGGTTTCTCTCCACCATTCATCCTTCCCTGTCCATCCCTAATGGCGCAATTGACCTCAGCTGTCGGCCGTCTCCTATAAAAACTACTGTTACTACCGTAATATATTTCTCCAAACGTAAGCACGCGAACTCTTAGACAAATAACTGCCGAACATGCAATAATGGGAGTGTTGGGATCCAGTTTTAAATTTCGCTTTTTGAATAAGGAAAGTAGGGATTGGTTACGTTTGATCTTGCTATGAGTATGTAACTTGCGAAGAAAGAACTAGTAGCTTTTATTTCTCAGGCGAGAGTATCCTTTCTTTTTCATCCAGGTGGTCCAATCTGCCAATGAAATGCGGGGGTCGTAATGATTCCCTCAAGTGTCCCTAGTAAACGAAGTTGACCTCTTACTTCCCCAAGTCTTGCCCCGTGACTCAAGCGGCTCCCTATATACGAGTACAATTCTCTTTCGCGCCTTCAACGATGCAACAGGATAGCGCCCACACTCAGGCCCTCGACGACGCGGTTTTCAAGCGAGGACAGATGGAGCACCTGCCCCCTCGGTGGGCGGGTGGGGGGGAAGGGGTGCAGGAGGAGTACTTTCCGGCGCCCTCGCCCTTGAGTACGTATTTCCAATTCCCACCGCTGGTGATGATGATAGCCACTGTTCCTCCTCCTCTCCCAGGAAGTCGAGAAATCAAGCCCGGCTCTCGGAAAAATAAAGAAGGGTGAAATGATGGAAGGAGGAGGGAGGACGAGAACGTCCCCACTCAACCCACAGAGCCTTGAGGCCTCCTCTCCGATTCGGGTGTTTTGGCCGTTTGACCTTCAAACGTATAAAAAGAGTGAAGGGATGAGGGAGAGAGGGGACGGGAGGAGAGAGGAGTGAGTTCTTTTGCCTCAGAGGAGGTGAACTTTAAGACGTGGACGATTCCCTCTTCCCCTCCAATCTTCCCTTCCCCATCTCCGATTCCCGACTCGCCCGTGACAACACGTCCAATCCTCCATCCTCCTAATAATCCATCCACGTGAGCACTTCCTCCTCCTCCACTTGGGTGTCCATTGGAGGAGAACCCACGTGTTGTGGGCATGCGCTATCATTTCCGAGTCTTCAATATCTACATAATATCCCCCAACACTCCCTGCCACACGCCCCTAGTGCGTGTGGCAGGGAGTGTTGGGTCACCATCTGTAAAAGGGAACAAAATCACATGCAAATTCGACACATGCTTGCAAACCTACAATCACAGTGGCGCATACATTTATCCAAAAATCCTTTCAACTAAAACGCATGCAAACACATATACTAACTACAAAACTGCAAATACATCAACAAACAAACAATTGCAGCTTAGGATGCAGTAAAAATTTATCCATTAATATGCAAGCTAAAATTTGATGTAAAATGTACATATACTATCAATTGGGCACTTCACCCGGGAGCTGCCTAGAACGTGGATGAGGCGGGTGAGGCGACGACATACTATCACGGAAATCCGGTTCCCAAAAGATAAATACCCTTCCGCTATCATCCCTCCTCTTCCCAACCATCTCCACCAGACCCTCACCTGGCTTGAGTATATATGTGTGACCCTTCGCCTAAAGGATAGCCAACCCTGAAGATGTCTCACTGCACGTAAATCTTGTAGAGAATCAATATATAAGTTTATATTTTGCCCTAATATGGAGTTCCACATCATTCCAAATCATACATTTCCACCAAATATAGCCGGATATGGTTAATTTTGAATGGGGAAAAGGGAATCTAATCAATCTAGTTTAGGGGAATTAGGCTGGGAGCCCCTCGAGATGAGAAGAGAACAAGCCAAACAGACTTTTAGAAAGGTTCAGATGAAACGAGTTTAGGAATGACACTGAAGGAATTATTATGGACTCACACTATTTAGGTAGGCCAGACCACAAAGATAAGATAAGGAAGATAGATTCAATTTCAGACAGATACAAATACTAATTCTATCCTTGGGAAATCAGGAAACATAATAGTAAGAAACCAAAGTCACCATAGAAATATGAAATACATTCAATTTAGAAGTCAGGACAGGATTAACCGTTGCATGGACATATGGTATATTCGTAGGTACATGTGTAAGTTAATTGAAAGCATATGTATTTGCATATGTGTAAGTCATAAAAGTTTTTGCATGAATATATATGACTTTTTTTGGTAGATTGGCGTGAATTTGTGGGTTTTGCATGCGGTTTCATTCTTTTTAAGGGTGCTGACTTAACTCCACGGCCAAATTCTCCCAAGATATTTCTCCCTGCACCATCCTCTACTCTCAGTTGCAAGTTGATCCTCTTCATTGGCTGCATTCACAACATGAAAACATGTTGGTGAGCAGTGATCAATAGTGCAGTTAGATGCACTTTCGTGAAACCTAAATTCAATTTATATTTTTAATGGAAAAAGTACTTGTTTTTACGTTTTAATAATAGCGCGGATGATTTCGTAAGAAGGGTGTTTTCTTGATTTACAGATCCTTACATAGGGGGCTAGGGGTAAAATAAGTCGAAACTGGACTTGCGGAATAAAAAGACAGCCCTTGCAAATCGTCTGAAGCCCTGTGCCCTTTCGTAGGATTTCTTTTCAGGTAGCTAGCTGCTTAGCGACTCCCCTCAGTGCTTATGCCGATGCACAACGGAGGGACCGAGCACGGGGGAAAAGGTCGAGACGCAAGGAAAAGAGAGAGTTAGGGGCCCATCAAGAAGCAACCCCATCTCCTCCAGCCCATGGCCTTGGCGCCGGAAGATGAGCGTCCATTCCCGCAGGAAGGCACTGCCTGGCGTCTCAGCTCCGCTCCGAGGAGGGGCGGGGAGGAAGGTGGAAAAGGGGGAAGGGAGAGGGGGTGGAGAATGGTGGCCGAGGGTGAATAGGGGGTGCGGGGTTGGAGGGGGTGGACATTCTTCGGGGGGTGGATATTCTTCAATTTAATAACGGGTGGAGTGCCCACCTGACTCAACGTGAATGTGAGCAGACGCAAAGACGATTGGACGACCTGGCTCCATCGCTCGAAGACGCGAAGTCTGGAGACTTGAAACAAATTTACCTACACGATCTTCGTCCCTAAGTGAGAGAGGGACGCCACGTCATGGGTTGCTACGGCAACGCCGCGATTTTCCTCCCAAGATAGGCAGTTCGAAAAGAGTCAGTTTGATTGCACACATTGAGTTCCACGAGGAAGCGCGATAGGCCCCCTCATCCTTCCTAAATATGCGTTGCTCGGTGGACACAAGCTCATGCGTTTGCTGTAATACTCGAATTATTTTTAGCGACAGGTTGATATCCAGAGAAATAATCCATACCAACGCGGGTGGCTTCTTAGAATTTAGACAATATTTCGAGTTAATTTAAGGAATGGGAATTGAAACGGAAAGTACAGTTTTGACATTCTGCCCATAATACATATGCGTGGTGTATGGCACCCTGAAACTTGCCTTGAGGGCATCTGGCAGGGCTGATTCAACACAAGGCATGCAATATAAAAAATTAGGATTCATTAATTGTTACAAGCATTAACCAATACATGTGCTTACTTGTATTTAACAATAAACGTGTAAATAAATTCAAATTATGTCAACTACAGGAGCAAGCATTGCAATATTTGAGCGTGAAATATGTATTTCTCAACGCTAGCAGAACTGCTAGAAACAAGAAAGATATGAATTTATGGTTAGATAAAATAATAACAACAGAATAGGCTACTTAGTCTAAAAAAATAGTACTTTTTCTTCCCTAAGCGTGGTCATTTACAGTAATTCTGATCCCTTAACATTCATTGGAAAAATTATATCTAAAGCCTATCTGTTCTACACTTAATCTCTCGAAATTTACCGCCATCTCACTCCTACCGTAGTAAGATGGGGGTAATAATACGAGTACATTTACGGCAGCACCGCTAAAGAGACCTGATTCCAATTTATGAAATAAATTAAATCTGTACTTCAGCCTTCGCTCCGTGGTTGATTCCCAACCAGGTTCTTCTAATAATTTAGATAAAGCATTAATAGAAATCTAATATTATCACAGCAAAGTATAATAAACCCTGTACATTCCACGCGATCTCTTTCAGCTATAAAACCGAATTCAAGTGAATCACATATTCAAGCAGCATATCCTAAATTATGCCTGGCTAACGAAAGATAACATTTCTCGTCAACCTCATAATCTCGCCGTACTTCCCCAATACTCTTCCAATAGATCTTTATTAGAGGTCTCCCAACATTCTGTAGCACATAATGTCGTGCAGTTGAGTGTTAGATAGATGTTAGGGGTTGCCGAAGACGCCCAACTTCTCATGGACGTTGAAAATTTTGAGGTTGCATGCAGGGGGAATGAGATGGAGACAGAGAGAGAGAGAGAAAGGCTCAGGATATTTGAATATATGTAGAACCGGAATGAGCCACCACCCCCGAGGGTGAATAGAGTCGAGATCGCGAAGAGGGCCTCCACGAAATATTCTCCCGAACAGAATGCAAGCCCGGACCGGAACTTGGTCCTGTGACGCCTCGAACATTGTTGCAACACCGCACTCCTTATGAAAGGAATTATTTATTCTGAGGGCTCTTTCGAATATCCACGTTGAAGAGGGTAGTGATTGACGGCGATTGGAAACAGCGGGATGAGAAAGCGATTTCGACAACAAAATACCATCATTCCAGCATCATCACGCCGTATTTAAACGATTGTCATTTCATTCCCTGAATAATGGAGGTAATTTTTATTTTCAACCATATAAATGCGCGCATTTCAATGTGATGACTCATGAAAATAATAAAAACACCAATGGATAACGCAGAGTGTCTTCAAGACACCTGTGGTAAACAATATCATTATTTTATTTGACGTAGTATTAATTTTTCTCGTGTGATGGCCCAGGATAAGAATGTAGGTACCTTTGGCATGGTGGAATTAAGGGTATTTTATGCACATTCAGAGTACGTAAATTGATATACGCACTGTCAATCTCGATGAGGTAAATATTTTCCCTCCAAGTTTACAAATGCGCACTTAAGTATGCGTACTTTTAAGGTTGACTTTGATGTGCATAAGTTACTGTTGCACTGGAGTGGAAATAAAATTGTTCATAAATTTATTCATAGTTTCAAGATTTATATTTTAAGTTTATTAAGCCATGTTTTTACTTAAATAAAGGAAATGGCTATTTATTTGATAATCGCATTTACTATTCGCACAAAACACTAATAATGATCATTTTATGCATCAATAAAATGGGAGTAGGCGAAGTATTAACAGGACATTGCCTAACCTAGAGCTAATGTCAGTCTTTGAAAAGTATGTAACATTCAATTTCTCATTGAACTCTTGTTTTCTCTACAGGAATTTCATAGTATTAAAAATATAAAATTTTAACGTACCGATCTGTAAAAATATGACATTTACTAAAATATGCGCGTTTTGTAAGGAGAAAAAATCACCGTTCCCATACATAAAAACTCTCGAGATGTATATGTACACATGTACATATTTGTTTTGCCAATAATTTGATAGCTATTATTTGGTAGTCTGCTGGTTAGGATAGGTTTTGGATGGACAAATACTACCAAATAATTCTCTTGTCTCTCCTAACAATGCACAACCCAACATCCTACTCTACAACAAAGTCCCTCTTCATCTGTGTTTCCCTCCTTCTTCCCTTCATCCCGTCCATCATCCCTATCATATTGCTGCACTTTAATCGTTTGACCAACATCCTCCCCTCTATTACATTCTTCAACATCCCACTGCCGATCAATACGCCCTTCATCCATAGGATTTCTCCCAACAATACCCACTCCTCCCCCACCATATCATTTGTTTACTACCTACTTGCTATCTGTTTACCTATTTGCTTGCACCTACTCATTGGTTTACTTTTCTGCCCGCTTCAAATTTCCCATCCTTCTACAGACATTTCAAGTCCCCAATCTAGGACTATCACCAACGAATATGTTTCCAAGCCGACAAAACCACGCTCCATATCAAATTTTTAACGAGACTTTTCTTAACATCCTCACTCAAAATTCTTTTCAAGTGATTCGATTTGAAGGTTAAAATCAAATTTCCACTCTTAGCGAATGATATTAAAGGTCATGGCGGTCGGATGTGGAAGAATAAATCGCCTTGAAAGCCGCACTCGCGTTGGCGAGCTTAAACCGTGGGGGCGAAATTAGTGGCCTTCATCGGAGTGTAAGTAGTCCTCTAATTGAAAACACGTACCCTCATAATTACAAATTGAATTGACAATAAGATAAGGGCTTAACACGCACAAGTAACAAGGACGTTTGAGTGGATAATTCTGACCCAAATCTGCTTCTCTGCAATAGCCCTCTTGTCACTACAAGGGCTCATAGTGGGGGCTGTTAGAACGTCTGCATTTTATGCTTAAATATTGACTCATCCATATACTATATTTTGCCAGAAACCTCAGGTGTTGAGGACGTTAAAAAAGTCGGATTAAAAAGTTTTGCCTTCTCTCTTCGTGAATCATTGGCTTTCCAGCCTAAGTTCGCCAACACGTGCCTATACTCATCACGTGCCAAATTTAAACAAATCTAGAGGATGTCCTCCGAATCTTTTTCAATTCTCTAATTACAGTTTACCCTCATCCCATTCAAAATACGTACCCTTATACCATAAAGGTGCCCCAAATAAAGCGGGGCGATATTTCAATCTAAAATTAACGTCACAGTGTCCTAATACTCGTCTCATGAAACCTAGTTCCTTTCCTTTAACCAATAAAAAGTTAGGATTCATGAAAAGAATACTTGGAAATTGTAATGAAAAGGTCAAGGATATTTGTTATTTCACATTAGTTAGGCCCCACCTTGAGCATGCTGCAGGTGTAAGGGATCCTCATGAAGTAGGCTTCATTTTTGAGCTAGATCGAGTGCAGCTAAGAGCAGCTAGGTTTGTGAAGATTTGTTATGAATAAGGTAGTAGTGTCACGATACTATTGGAATAATTAGAATGCGAGTCACTAGTTGACCGTAGGCTTAAATACAAGTTAAATGTACTACGTTAATTTGAGCAAAGCTACTTATCTGAGGGTGTTAAATACACATTACAGGCCTCAACTTATTATGGTAGATCAGATCACCAAAGTAAAATCAGGGAGATTAATTAGAGGACTCATGGATTTAAAATGTCATTCTTTCCTCGTACCATTGTGGATGAAAATATATATGACAGCAATAGGGTAGGAGACAATAAGAATTGGTAGAGTATATTTTATTAGGTAATCTACCGGTTAAGGTAGGTTCTTGGATGGACACAACTATTAAATAAACATTTTGTAACTCCAAACAAAACCCAATCCAGCAACCTAATCTACATCAGGTACCTCTTCATCTCCGCGTACTTCCTTCCTCCCTTCATCCCGTCCAACATCCCTATCCTGTTCCTGCCCTTTCCTCGCTTGCCCAACATTCTCCCCTCTATTACCTTCTTCAACATTCCACTACCGCTCAATACGCCTTTCATCCATTTTTCCTGCCTCCATAGGATTTCTCTCAACAAACCCCTCTCCTCACCCATCATCTCCAGTACTTCCTCATTTGTTTTCCTTTCGGTCCATTTCACCTTCTCCATTCTTAATTAAAATTAGCAATTTTCCACAACATTTTTTTGTGAAAAATTGCTAATTTTAATTAATCATGCTATTCCACCATATCACGCCTGAAACGTCTCTTTTTATTCTCCATTCTTCTCCACACCCACATTTCAAAAGTCTCCAATCTCCGTCTATCCTCCTGTTTCAGTGCCCACGTTTCCGCGCCGTACATAGCTACGCTCCATATCAGAGTTTTTACGAGTCTTGTCTTAACATCCCTACTCAACGTCCCCGTCATCAACTCCCTCCTCCTTGAGAAAGCCTCCTTGCCTAGCGCAATTCTTCTCCTTACGTCCCTATTACTTTGACCGTATTGGTCCAAAACACTTCCGAGATATGTAAACTGTTCTACCTGCTCTATTTTTTCCCCGCCTATTTTAATTTTTAGTTTAGCCTTTTTCTTTCTGGAAAATCGCATGACCTTTGTTTTATTAATATTGATTCTCAACCCATATTTATCGCACTGAACCTCCAATTCACTCAACAATGCTTGCAACCCCTTGGCTGACTGAGCAACTAATGCTTGGTCATCAGCAAACCTAACCGATTTTACGAATTCCCCTCCGACTTTCATTCCTACCTCCAGTTCTTCCCATGCCTCTTTAATCATTTCCTCCACATATAAGTTGAACAGCACCGGTGACAATGGGCAACCCTGCCTTACACCTCTTCCTAACACTGCCCATCCGGACTCTCCGTTGCCCCCTCGCACCTGAGCAGTCTGGGACATGTACAGGTTGCGGATCAGTCTCCTGTCCCTCCAATCCATTCCTATTTTCTGCAATACACGCATTAATTTTTCCCAATTCACTCTATCAAACGCTTTTTCGAAATCTACAAAACAGGCAAAAACGTCCTGATTGTATTCCATATTCCACTCGATTAGTGATCTCATTACTGCAATGGTATCACGCGTACCTCTTCCTTTCCTAAACCCAAATTGAATGGGTGATGGAAAGAATGTAATGATTGGTAGTGTATATATGCTGTCGGTATCCTGCATGTTATTTTTTTATTTCTATAGTCCCATCTTTTTAACTGTTCTACGTCATGATTTGAACCTGCGTATTCTGTCATTGAATATTGTTGTATGTAAGGACTCATTTGTGTGATTAAAGTTTTTCGAGTGCATGGTCACACTAATTATTGGGTAGAGGTAACCTGATTGCGATCGTGCATGCATGGTTGGCGACCAAACACCCCCTGCCAAGCGCCATTGCGGTGGCTTACGGGTTATTGTGTAGATGTAGATGGCTATATAGAGATTGTGTTGATAGAGATTGGCCAGCGCATTCTTCTGACGTGATGTCTCATGAAAGGTTTAGTATAAATGTACCACTATTTACCCTGTTCCAAGTTGTTCAATCCGATCCCATGTGTCTTATAGTTAACGTTTAGCTCCTTTTTCTTTTAAATTTTCATAGGAGTGCCCTTTTTGATATTAAATCTAATCGCCATTTCATATTTTCCACATTTCTCTCGCGTTTGACCATCAGTTGCCTTCGGGCTATCGATTAAGTTCTTGATGGACCCTTAGACTTCACACTACGGTACTCTATACTACACACTACGGCACTACTAGTACTTAATACAATCACAAAATAAATACTTTCAACAGAATGTAATCGAATCAAGAGGTCCCATGGTGTAACGGTTAGCACTCTGGACTCTGAATCCAGCGATCCGAGTTCAAATCTCGGTGGGACCTTGAATTTTTACTCGTTACCCTTCGCTTGATTTCATTTTATGTGATATTTGTGCATATTCATTTGTGCACTTGCTCTTATGGTGTCTGTGCAACTACAAATACTAACAAAAGTCTGTTCGTGTTGCTTCTTATTCCCCTGTTCGGAAACATTTCCCGACGAAAGTGATTAGCTCCCTTGATAATCTTAATCTTGCCTTGCATCACAAATGTTTACAATTCGTTGTTATCACAGTACTATTTCCCATGTCAATGGAAGCGAACCTTGATCAAGCAGAAAAAGAGCAATTCTCAAGAGAGGAAAGAATTCAGTCCTATTCACTTCCTTCCAATCGTACCTCTAAAGCCCTGGGAATATTTCTTCACGAACTAATTATCCATTTCACAAAGGATAATCATATCCTTGACCTATCACAATCTGGATTTCGCAATGGATACTGCTACTATACTATATAGTATGATTATATACCACGTGTGTTTCAGTAATTTCTTCCAAATTTTACTTTTTTAATTACATACTTTATCATCTTTATCTGTTATTTTTGTGTTTTTTTTTTAATTTTATTTCTTTCTTTTCTCTAAATGTGATATTTTTTCTATGCAAGCATTCTACAATTTACAATTTTTATTTGTATTCTCATGATATGTATCACTCACTCTCTCACTGCTATTAGGTAGCCGCACATTAGTCATTAAACTGTAGCAGGTTTTTCACACACCCACCTCTTCCTGTGTGGGGCTGTTTTCTAGCTGTTATATACATACTATATGTTCACACTGTAACCAATTTTTCCCAAAGTATCATTGTGTTTATTTTTCCTTATTTTATTTTGTATATTCCTTATATTAAAATTCTACAGTCTTCCCTGCTATGACCGTGGATGTATTTGAGTATGTAAACCACGAGGGATTACGGTGGAAGAAGGGACCATCAAGTCTCAACCCCGCCCAAATTGGGACGTTTTATCATCATTGTTACACGTATTACTATTTAAATCTGCGTAATTTCCAACACCCTTGATTCCATCCAAAATTCCCGATCTTCTCCTCCCCCTCACCTCGTTCACTCATCATTTTCTCCTCTTCATCATCCTCGTCTTCAACATTCCATTGCCGATGAAAATGCTCTGAGTCCACTTGTCTCGTCTTCATCAAATATCCCTCGACTGATGTCCCACGTCCTCTTTAGAACTTTCTCGATTACTGTTTACCTTTCCATCGACTTTATCTTTCCTTCCCGTCCGCCCTTGTACCTGGTCTTGAATCACTAGACCTATATCGATTTTTAATCACTACTCCTCGCGTTTTTACTACTTATAAAAACATAATTTCTTTTTTAACCATATTCCGATTAATTTTAATAATGATGCTCGCAGAGTTTCAGTTTAGCAATTGAATTTTCTCCTAGGTCTTTGCTTCAACGCATTCTACAGGCTTAATTGGATTGATTACTGCAGTAGATATATGTACCTACAGTTCTCCAATGGTTACAAATGTAAATTTTTTTTCATGCATTATGCTTTCACACTCAGATTTCATCTACATCTACACAATACTCCGCAAGCCGTCGCAAGGGCGTGTGACGGGGGGTGTAAGGTCATCAGCCAGGCATGCACAATCGTAATCATGTTACATCTACACCAATATTAGTTTGATCATGCAGTAAAACGAAGTTAATTAAACAAAAGAAAGCACTCACATGCAACAATATTAAAAACAGGATATGTATTATCAAATCATGACGTTGAACTGTTAAAAAGATGGGTCCATTAAAATAAAAAGAAATACATGCAGTATATCGACAAATAAACATCTGCACTATTAATTCTAATTACATCCACATGATGGATTTCTTACCTTTCACATCGATAGCCTCTACCGAAAGCGATATCAGCATGATATACTTTTAACCCCGTAATAAATATACGATGAGTACTCTGAAACCCCATATGTATTAAGTACACACTCGTACTCGAATAAGGTTGGGGTTTGCATGTGTTTGTTGGTTTTAAATGCGGTATTTCTTTTTTCCTTTTGGGTGGTGACCTAACACCCCCCGCCACACGCCCTTGCGGAGGCTTGCGGGGTATTATGTAAATGTAGATGTAGATGTACTCTTTGCCTCACTCCATTCCACCCAGCATCAACAAAGTTTTTTTCCTTCTCCTTCGCTCACCCAACATCCCCTCCTCTTTCAAATTTCGCTCTCCTCAGCATCCATCAACAATCCACGGCCGCTCAGTATCTCCCCCCTCCCCCAATCCTCCATTCCCGTCTTCTTCCAATTACTTCCGATGACCTTCACTTCATCACGCCGAGCACATCTTCGTTTGTTTTCCTATCCACCCAGCTAAATGTAGTATCCTTGATTTACGATATTCTGTTTCTCACAAATGTGTGCATTGTTACGATTTCCATGGATTATTATGGACGATAGCACATCGATTAAATCGACTCTTAAAATACAATGGAATGGCGCATTAAAAAAAATTATTTAATCGAATAATGCAATATTTAGTTTCTGTGATAAGAATAGATGTGCGGGAGGAATGACTTTTGAATTTCAATATCTCGGAAAAATGGCGTCTTCATTGAAATACGCATTTCAATTTTTGAAGAATTTCTGAATTTTTAGTTAAAGCCATTTATTGATTGATCGGAATTTTTTTACAATTGAGAAAGACAATAGGTATATGTTTACGACTAACTTCCGTCATTTTTCAGTAAAATTAATTGACCTTATTGATTTTCACTAGTAATGTATAATAATTTCTTTCCATTAACGTAGAATTCCTTAGCAATGGTGAGACAGGTTCCATAATATAAACCATGAATACGATCGTATTTTGCTAGTCTCTTTTTAGCAACATAATTAAAAAGATTAGTAGTTTCAGTACATGTAAGATTCAGCACACTCAGTTGTGGAAGTGCAAGGTGCCTACAGGTCAACTAATTTTTCCTGAGAAACCAATTAAAAAAAATTGGTGAAAATTCTTTTACGTCTCAACATAACATCCCTGTAGAGGCAACCATTTTCACAAATCAGACGCCATTCTATTCGGCAATTCCACGAGCGACAAAAACGAATTGTAGTAGGGGTCCCTTTGGTCAACTGGAAAATTCCTGATCCTTCAGCAATCGCACCCTCCTATCCACTCCCATTCCCAGAGAATACATCGGCATTTCGTGATGAGACTTGAATTTGAGTGTTATATTATTAATCATATTTCAGCTATATGAATAAATACTTTGTTGATTCGGGCAAACATTTGTGAAAATGACGTATGTTCAAATAAGAGAGAGACATAAATCTCATTTTAGGAAGAAACCGGTCACATTTGTTCAAAGAAATACCGCGAAAAAGTACCATACCCGTACATTCTTTGAATATAAATAATGTCGTCGTGACTCAAACATATTACCGCAATTGTTAGAATAGATAAATAAATCCTAATTTCATAGACATAAGGAAAATGAAAAAGGTTAATGTTTGCCTGCATAAAAGTCCCCTCTCGTGTTCAAGATTTAAAAAACCCTAAGTTGCGCTACGTACCTAGTGCGCCGTCAACGGAGCCGCGTCGACGATGACGTCAGGGCCCAACCGGTGTCACTAAAGACGTCCCCAACGGAACGAGCGGAAAGAGAAGGGGACCCACGTCGAAGGGGCGTCTGGGAAATTCCGCTCCCAAAGTTTTCCAAATTATCGCCCGAACACGTTTTTCGCCGCTCCGCCGAAAGACAACACGGCTCGGGGTCGCGAGCGAAAACATTTCCGCGCACCCCCTCGAGTCTTCCGCGTTCACTTTCCAACAGGTACTCGGGAGGGGGAACAAAAGCGAAACGGTGGCGCACAAACTCAAAACATCCATGACTCCTCCCGAGTTTGGAATTTGATTACAATGGCCCCTTGACGCATGCGGGGGAGGGAAGCGGGTGGGGGAGGGGCGCCTGGGGGTGGGAGAAGGGGGAGTTCCACCCTCTTCCCGGTAAGAATCCCTGCCCCCTCTCTTAACTTCGAGAGCAGAAGCACTCGACGGAAGATAATACTATTTTTCGCGTGGAAACGTTATTTGGAGTGGGACGGGGCACGATTTGCGCGGAAAACAGATCGAGTTTCCTGACGATGAGTGACGGAACTCTGCCGTTGCCGGGAGTGCGGTCGTTTGGCAACGTGGCGAATCATCCGTGAAGGAGAGGCTCTTCCGCGGGGAAGAATGCACTCAGCGGAAAATAATGTGCTCAGAGAGAAATGTCAGCACTCCCCTCCGTAGTGGTACTTGAAAACGTGTGGAAATTTCAACACTGGCGATTGGTCGCCTTTTGCGATGTGCAATTTTTTCCGGGACGAAACCATTTCGACTGCATCATCGCCACGGGCTACCAATCAGAGCATTGGTTCGAAACAACACTCCAAACTACTACACCACTACGTGTTCTCCCGGAAAATCTCCTCAATCCCTCGCATCTCCTTGAGCCTCGACGCTTCCCATCACCTGCTCCTCCTCCTCCTACTTCGTCCTTGGCCTTCCTCTGCAAATATCATCCACCCCTTCCCCTCATGATTCCTCCAGTCACGGTCTCCGGTAAATTATCCTTCCTCGGGAATTTTCCAGTCGGCTTATCTCTTCTTTTTCTCCTGGTAAATTTACTCCGTGCGCTTCTCTTCCCGCCCTCGCTTTGAAGCGGATCTTTATTTTTATTGCCTCTGTTTTTGTTTTCATCATTCTTCTCTTTGGCATCACATTTCCTTAAATCCTCTTTTCCTATCGTTACTATCGACACACACACACAAATATACACAGGGTGCGGCAACATAAGTTTCTTTTTTCGTAACGTAACACGCTTTCAAAAAAGGAAGTACTGTTGCCGCACCCTGTATATATACATATGTGATTAAATATGTTTGAGTTCCGTTGACTTGTTTCTCTGTGTTTTTGTTAATTATGTACATATGTTCGCCATATGGCGAGTTTTCGTGTTTGAATGTGTATGTATATATAAATATATAAATAAATATATATAGTTCTTCCTGGGAAACCGTAACCGGTACAGAGAAAGGACCTGGCCCCCGACATTGATGTGTGAATTTCACACGCCGTCGGGCTTAGTACTGGGTGAACTCTACCATCACCTACCAAACCGACCTTCGGGTTAATTACTGTGTTTATAAATATGTATGCATATACATTTATACATATAACATTTCGACGGCACAGTAAAACACGAAATAAAATATATAACACGTATAAGGAAACTCACATTGTAGATTGTTTGAGCTTCAGGTCAGATCTATTTTATTTTATGTTCTTCAACTTCTTCTGGGTAAGGAAAATTTGGTACTTAAATGCGCAATATAGCAGAGACATTAAAAGAAATTGCATCAGGTTAAGTGATAAAGCACATCCAAATATTTGTAAATTAGCGAAAAGATCCTTAAGTGAATATGTAGAGAAAGGATAGGGAAAAAATGGACTTGAAGGGAGTTTCGCATGGTTCTCAAACCGGGTCGTTTATGCAAGGAGATTAAGGCTATCTTGGAAAAATTTGAGATGTGGGCAAGGAGAAGAATGGAAAAAACACAGGTTGGAAGAGGAAAACGAAGCAGACTATGAATAGTAGGGGAAGATAAGAAGGTCGCTGGAATACATTTGAAGAAAGCAGATTTGTATGGTCTTTGTATGTCTTCACGGCTTTGTCGAATGTCTTTTGATTACTTAAGTCCCTCTACTGATCGTTAGCCATATGTATGAGTGACTGGATGTATTGCTCGAAAGATACGAGGGTAAATTGAAAAGTTCTCGGAATTGAAATGAAATAAATGACTAACGGCAATGAAACATTTTTATTTTTCATGGCTTACTCGCTGTACACTAATTCACATGATCCAGCGATGTTCCAATGTCTTCATCACATCTCGAAAATTTGAGTCCTTCAGATCTGCAAAAGACCCTTCAACTTCGTCTGTTAGGTGTTTATTTGAAGAGAATCTTCGTCCAGCGAGGAAAATATTGAACTTAGGTAAGAGATGGAAATCTGATGGAGCCAAATTAGAAGAATAACCCGGGTGTGGCAAATATTCGCCACTTAATTCACGCATTTTACCATGGCAACGACACTTATGTGGGCGTTTATTGTCTTGATGAAAGATGACTTTCTTCCTTGCCAAACCTCGTCTTTTTTCGCGTACCTTTTCCTGTAGTTGGTCCAGCATGTTAGCGTAGTATTGTCCAGTAACTGTTTGACCAGTGGAAAGATAACCTATCAGCAGCTTCCTTTCGCATCCCACAATACTGAAGCCATCACCTTTCCAGCCATCCATATTGTATTTGCTTTCTTTGGTGATGGTGAATCAACATGTTTCCACTGCTTTGATTGCTGTTTTGTCTCTGAGGCATAGTAGGGGACCTAAGTTTTATCTATAGTCGCGGCACCCATCTAGCAGGTAGTTTTCCCATATCCAATTCCAGTGTTAAAGTGTGATATGCCCATTTAGATGACATCCCTACAGCATCAGTGATTTCCCGCACTTTCAGTCGGCAATCCTCCATGACCATGTTACGTATGCACTTTTGCAATAATTTCTGAGATAGTGGCACATTTTGGCCGACCACTACGCAGATCATCATCTGCTTAGTGGTCGGTCTGCGCTATCTTGACTAAACTTAAACTTGTGTACTTGGAAACAATTGAATATGAAGGAGCAGAGTCCCCCAGAGTGTTCTGAAAGTCGGCATGAATTTCCTTTGCTTTTATACCTTTCTTTATAAAGTATTTAATAGCTGCTCGAATCTCAATTTTTTCCATCCTCAGAAATCACTACACGGGAGCAGCAACAGGGAGGCGTCCGCATCACAGATCTTTTCCCAGAGCTTCCCTGACGCTTTACACGTTTACTCATAAAGGATTACCTATTACTACGCGAGAAAGTCGTTCCGCTAGCAGTGACATTTGATGGCGATCCTGAAAACTTTCAAACTACCTTTGTAATAACAGAAGGGCATAATGCGAGCACTAGAACACGTCTCTACACTTCCGCTCCTCAAAATACCCCGGATGAATGTAACGACCTGCGCATGCGTGTTGATAGGGAATGTTACCTCCACATGCCACCAGGAGTCTAAAGGTCTTTTTGTTAATGGTCTACAAGCATGAGTGTATTATTTTCCAGGCTACCCTCGGATATTAACTATATGAACGGCCTCGTCTTCACCCATAACAATGACTCCAAAATTCTGAAGTTGTTAACATTTGATGTGAACATTTCTTAGAAATGTATTCACTTTCAAAATATTTTTCCAAGACTCGGGAACGCGAAGACGTACATCATTACATTTCTCTAAGTTTACAAATAATGCGTCTCCGTCACGAACATTACCTGGCAGAAATTTCGGCATCAGACCACAAAGCTCGTTCTCACAACCTGTAATTCCAATCACCATTCTTCATTCACTTTCTTTTCACTATGATTAACTTCTAGAAAAAAAAAACACTTTCCTCCGCGCGTGCGATATTTTGCCAATGATTTCGAGTGGCAGGTGTTCCTGTCGGAATCGCAGCGATCCCTCGCGAGGAACGGAGAGATGACCTACGACACCTGGGAGTTGGTTCGACCGAGCGAGAGGCCACTCGCTCGGGAATCGTCCAACGGAACCGATTAGAGTTTTATACTAATTACGCTCTCTCGCATGGAGAGGGAAAAAAACGAAAGCTCTGACGCAAAACGAAGGTATCTCCACGTCCGGAGACAAAATCGGATTCATATGCTTAACTAATCGTATTCGTTCGAAAAAAATACACTTCTCAAATCTGTGGAGAGCATTTAAATTTGCACTCCCGACGAAGTGACAAAGGAATAAAATTAAAACAAAGGAGAGTCGGAGAAATCTAAAATATGTATGCTTGTTTATTATAGTATGTACTCGTGTAGTTCTGATGCATTACGAATCCTATCGTCGTTGTTATGAAGCTGTCGTATTTGCTGTTCCTTTCATATGCCAAAAATCTAACCGAATTACATACTATATACACTGCAATCCACTTCGAGGGTCTGTGGCAGTGGGTGATTCCCCACAAGGCATGCAATATTAAACTTAAGGGTTGATTAATTGCTAGTAGTCAACAACAATGGTAAACAGTTCAACTGATGGCTCATCATCATTATCAGTATTTCAATCCTAAGATTGGTTTAGTGCAGCCCTCCATTCTACTCTACTCGATGTCAATTCCCTCAATCCCTGGTACCTTCTCTGTTTTACGTCTTTCTTGATTTGTCCTATGTACACGTCCCATGGTCTTCCTCGTGGAATCTTCCCTCCCTATTTTTCCTTCTATTATATTCCTAATTAATCCATTGTGCCTCAAGTTATGTCCAATCCATCTATTTCTTCTTTGGCGTAGAGCTCCCGGTCAAGGGGAATGATTTTTACGCTCTGAAATTGTTGCAATGCTCCTCATATGGTCCCATCCACTTCTGCTCTTCTATATACTTCCTCGTTCCTCACTTTGTCTGTCCATATTATCTTCTGCATTCTCCTCCAGCACCATGTTTCAAATTCTTCTATTCTTCGTCGGTCCACTTTTCTAATATTCCATGTCTCCGATCCGTAGAGTACCATGCTCCACACGAACGTTTTGACGAACTGCTTCCTTATTTGAAATGTTAAGTTCTTTGAACATAGTAGTTGCCTCTTCTTCATGAATACGTTCTTAGCATGGGCTATTCTTCGCTTGATGTCGGTCGAACTTCTTCCGTCCCATGTTATACTGCTGTCCAGGTATATGAAGGATTCCACTTGCTCTAGTTTCACCCTTCGAATGTGATTTCTGCATTCAGCTTCTCTCTTCCGCACTCACGGATTTTAGTTTTCTTCTTGTTGATGTCCATATTATATTCCCCCAGCACTTGATCCATAGCACTTAGTGTTGCTTGCAGGTCCTCTCGCGTTTCCGCCACTACTGCAATGCCATCTGCAAACCGGAGCATGTTGGTTTCTTCTCCATTTACCTCGACTCCTTTGATACCCAATTCTTGTGTCTCTTTTATTGCCTCTTCCAGGTGTACGTTGAATATTGCTGGCGAGAGGTTGCATCCTTGTCTTACTCCTTTGTTTATTTTGGCTTCCATTTTCTTTCCGTTTTTCATTTGCATGCTTGTTACCTGATTCTTGTAAAGGTGATGGATGGTTCTTCTGTCGTTTTAGTCCATTCCAAGCGCTTCTAGTATCTTGAACATTTTGTTCCATTCCACATTGTCGAAAGTCTTCTCCAAGTCCACGAATTCCACATATAATGGCTTGTTTACATGGATCAATTTTTCGGCCAGTACCCTCAAGCTGAGTATTGCCTCTCTTGCTCCTCGGTTTTTCCCGAAACCGAATTCGTCTTCCGAGGGGCTCCCTTCCACCTTTCCTTCTACTCGTCGGCTGACCATCCGAATGAGGATTTTCGGTACGTGAGAAGTCAGGTTCAATGTTCTGCGTTCTTCGCATTTCCCTGTTTTAGATTTCTTCAGTGTTGCAATCGTTACACTCTTCTCGAAATCCTCAGGTAGTATTTCACTGTCGTGGATATCTTTCATTATTTCAAATAGGGTATCCTTTGCATTGGCCCCGAGTGCTTTGATAAATTCTCCGTTTAGGTTATCAACTCCCCGTGCCTTGTTGTTCTTCAGGCTAATGGAAAACATTTGAATAACCACTAAATGCACTGAATATGTTGCTTATTATCTGTTCATGTAATTTAGAGTTTGTGCTATAAATAAATACAGGCCAAGATATCTTTTTTTCACGAACCACCGCTGACCTACTCGTATGCTATTAAACCGGCATAGAAGGTGACTTTATCAAAAAACAAATCACAATTGCCTCGTTTGTTTTTACGATGAACCACCTACGAAGTGTGACAATTAATCAGTTGCCGTTTGCGCACTCAAGATAATGCAATGAAAGAGCTGTAACGAGTCTACCTACAATAGTAATTACTTACTGTAGCTCACCTGGTGGAAGACAGGGAATCCAATATTTTCAGCGCATTTCTCAACTCGAGACCTATAAATTCATCCACTTTATTCCCTTTTTTTTTGATGTCCAAGTTTTTTTTTCAACATCAATACATTCATATCATGCCGTCCATCTTCAGCTGCGTTAGAGATGTCACGTGTGGTCTTCAGAAAGTTGTTTTCTCTTAAATGACTATGATCTGGAGCCGTTGAGGGAAATATGTCTGCATTTGTGGATTGTTTACGGCAACAAACAAAAATAATTGTGACTCAGCACTGCGATTAGAAATACGTCTGCATTATTGATTTGCTTATGGAAACGAACAAAAATATAACTGACCCGCATATCGTGAAATGCAATTCACGGTGCATTCGCCGCCAATCGCCGTCCAGCACTGCCTTAATTTGGAACGCAAAACATTAATGTCATCGTAGCAGTGTAGTGAGATACTATATTTCGCGTAACAACTAATCCATCAGATGAAATAACCAGTGTTTTGCATTGAGTCTTCCTCCAGCGAGTGCACAAGTTTACACGTTATTTGATAGATTTTTACTGTAAATGTTTTCCTTTTTCCCTCCGGATGGGAGTTCGAATTTCGCTCGTCCGCCATTTTTTTTGGGCAGAAGCACAGTGGGGCCTTCGCAGCTAGTTATAAGCGGTGTTTAAAACGATGGATGTAAGGGTGCCCTTTTATGCCCCATACCTATATGCAGTATAGGGAAGCTCCTCCTAGTACATCCTAGAATATTCTATACGGACAGAGAGAAAAATCTCTAAGTTATGGTCGAGAATATAGAAAAAAATATACGAGGGTAGGCTAAAAACCAATGCACACATGCTCGTAGGCCACAAACAAAATGACCTTTAGAAGCACTCCTGGTGACATGTGGAAGTAACATTCCCCCTCAACACGCATGCGCAGGTTTGAGGTCGTTACATTCATCCAGTTTATTTTGAGAAGCGGAAGTATGGAGACGTGTTCCAGTGCTATATGCCAACGCGAGTTAAACAGCGTGCTGCTGTTGTCGAATTCTTAACTGCTGCAAAAGTGAGTCTTACTGAGATTCATCGTCGTTTAAAGGCTGTTTATGGTGACGATGCTGTTGATAGATGTACTGTAAATCGATGGGTAGTAACATTTCGTGGTTGCGAGCCTGGAAAAGCCATAATTGTTGATGAAAAACGCAGCGGACGTCCGATCACTGCCACAGACGAGAAACATCGCAAACTTGTCGAAGATTTGGTTCGAAATGACCGGCAAATCACTCAAAAGCGCATCGTAAACCATACTGGAATATCCAAGGAACCTGTCGGCTTCACTATTGAACAATTGGGATACCGTAAAATCTGTGCACGATGGATGCCACGACGTCTCACAGACGAGAACGAACAAAACCCTCCTAACTCCCCCGATCTCGCGCCTTGCGGTTTCAATTTTTTTCCTCAACTCAAGAGACATCTCAAGGGTAATCATTACACCTCGGACGATGGGATTGGACCTCGTATCTTTCTATTTAATTGCTTTGGTAAAGTTGTTCGATAAGCCCTTTTTGGCAGTGAACTTTTTCATTTGTGTTTCGTCGTTAGGTATTGTTTCTATTTTCAAAACTTAATTCAGGAATTTGGTCAAATAATTCATTCAATACTATTTAAATTATATATTTACAAAAAAATGTTGTGCTGACCTAATCAGAAAGAAGTTCCTGAAATTTTTAGTTTATCGTTTTAGCATTTGGGATTTCTTTTTCTTTTAAAAATGAATTTCTTCTTGAGAATAGTATTTAAATTTGTATGATGTCATGCCCGTGCATAGGAGAGGCCCATTGCGTTTGCATGATCCTCCTCTTCAAGATGACTCCAGAATCGCTAGGAGAAGTGAGTGAAACTGGGGGTCGCTCGCACCCTTCGAGTTGGAGTACCCTTCGTTCGGACCCGAGGGGCGTTAGAGAAGCAATTATAGCTCGTCGACCACTAGATCTCCTCATTAGGGCAAATTAGAGTTGCTTTACGACGCCAGGATTGGTTAAGGCGAGGTATCTTAATTATACATATTGGTATTCTAGCGTTAGGACACAGAATATGCGTCTCGTTTTCCTATCCTAAAAAACATAATGTGACACTTCAAACTGCAATACGTCCATCTTCAATTCCCTTCATTCCATAAAACGGGCCCCTATCTTATTCCTTCCCCTTCACGCACGGGTCACCTGACCCGAGATCTCAAATATAAGACAGCCAAATGCAGAGTGGCACGCATCTACCCTGAAGACGATGCAGGAGTCGAGCATCGAAACGTCGGTCAATATGGAACCCCTGATCTTCTGGAAGATCCGAGAAAACTTCATCAATTGTTACCAATCTACATTTATCACTTGTCTCAGTGACCAGATTTCCGAGCCGTACATAACTACGTTACATATAAAAGTTTTCACTGGTTTTTTCCTAACTTCCCCGTTCACACATTCTATCATCATCTCCCTCCTCTTTGTGAAACCTCCTCTGCCTAATACAATTCTTCCCCTTTTGTCTCTATTACTTTGACCATTTCGCCAAAACTATCCGACGTGTTTATTCTCCAATTTTCATTTTCCCACAAAATGTCGTCATTAAAAAAAAATAAGGATTTAATTCTAAGTGCCATTCCTTTCACCAAAATAAAATTTTGCCTAAAACATTGGATAGTAGACCGTGATCCATTGGTGACTTTATCCCTACATTGATCTCATCTACATAATACCCCGCGAGCCGCCACATGGGCGTGTGGCGGGGGGTGTTCCCCACCACACGCCCACCGGTAAAGGAGAGCAAAACCACATGCAAAATCAACACATCCATAGTGGCGTATACATTTATGCAAGTATCCTCTCAACTTACACGCATGCAAATACATGTACTATCAACTAGCAAACAATTGCACTTTAGAATATAGTGCAAATTTATCCAATAACGTGCAAGCTAAAATTTGACAAGTAAGAAGGCGAGATTCCACCGTGCCAAGTTCAACGTGCGATCCGCAAATAAACTATTGTCACTATTCCGGCCGGAAGATATATTATTGATGTGGATAAGGAAGAGTTATGGGGCCTTTAACACTTCCTTGCGGCACGCCGGATGTTACAACTACCTCTTCCGACCTGAGGAGATCACCAGCATAATTGAACGACACGTTTCGTATGCATTAAGTTTGCTTATAGACCCCACTCATGAGGTGCCTCTCGCCCCTTCAATATCTTTCTCCCTTCCCGAAGGTTTTTGACCAGCCATCTGTGAGTAAAATGACACCAATATCATTCAAGGTTTCGCTTCGAAAGGCCAAGGCGTCGACCGAGAGGCCAAGGATACGCACGCGTGCTGGGCGGAATATGGCAAAACTGAGCGCCACTTCACTACACCAAGAATCTTTGAAATTATCTTTCCGAATTAACAAAAAAGGAAAGTCCACCTAAGAAATCATGGGCAAAAATAATGTCCACTCCAAAACGCTGATGACTGCTAAGTACCCCTCTTTAACGCTCGCAGCAACCAGTGCCATCCGTTACCAATACTAATACTAAGATTTCAAAAAGGGGAATGAGTTTAATTATCGAGCAACCTCAATAAACTGTATGACGTGCGCTGTCTAGGGAAATAATAGAGTTTTACTTCATTTGTATGATTTTCAAGATCCCCCTTCCAGTCCTCTTTGTGGGGGCGATTCCTCAAAGTGGCATAATGCATAGTCGGTTGTGATTCTTTTTCATTCCCTCCTGTTTCGTACACCGAAGAGCTTTCAAAGTGGATAAAATTAACACTTTTTTGGTACTAAGCTTTCCCATAGCATGTAGTTATATCGATTTGCACGTATTTTTGAATTTTTTTACTGATTGATGCCCACGGATTAATAATAGAACTTTCTCCTTCTTACTTTCCGGTTCTGCATGACTTGTCTAGCTATGGTGGCGGTCTTTCGTATAAGTGGCAGTGCTTTGGGTGTAGATTTGCATGGATGTGTTGATTTTGCATGTGGTTTTATTCCCCTTTACGGGTAGTGACCTAACACCCCCCGCCACACGCCCTTGCGGCGGCTTACGGGGTATAGATGTAGATATACGCAGCAGCTATTAAATAACATTTAAAAAAATGCAGGTTATGCTAAATCATATTGGAAATTCACCATGGATGTGTGGGAAATTTCATTCTATTGGTCCCATTTTGTTCAACCTGTTATCACAATGATTCCAAACCAATTTAACGGCTGTTAGATATGTTAATAGCTAACCAAACCCAATGTTTCTAAAATTCCTATTTTAAACTAATATATCGATGAGTTTAGGAAACAAATGACCGAAAACCGGAAGAGAATACAATAAAACCTTTCTGTTTCAGGGAATGATTTTGGCTCTACCTTTCCTCAAGTCTCTCTTTAGAGTTAACCTGTAGAGGAAGAGGAGTGTGGGGGTTCTACCTGTTAAACGACAGTCTTTAAGAGGACGAGTTCGGCTGCTCATTAGGTCGGGTGGTCGGGGCGACTGTAAGAAAGAAAGACATAAATTCCAAGACCGGCTTGAGATGACTTGCTCGCTGAAGTGAAACGGGGGAAAATTGAGTGCCCACTAATAATTATGATGGCGGAAAAAATAAGCGGTGCCGTTACGGCATCTGCTCAGTCATTGACCATTCACTCAAATCTATCCTCCTCTCCGATTTTTTCTGTTCATATCTGAGAGGAGGTTTCGAGGGATGCCAGAGGAGCCATAATTGCTGCCGTTTTTACCCTCCCCCCACAACCGGAGTCTCTCGCCCTACCTATGCCCTGCAATTATCCCGTTCGGTCCTGAAACGGAAGGAATCATGCATGTATAAACGCGCCGTGGGGGCAACCATCAAAGCCACCCCTCACTCCAATCCCCTCTCGTCTCCACCCAAGGGGGGCCTCCATCACACCTCCCCACCCCTTAGTCTTCCTCCTTAGCCCGAAGCTCACGTGATCCGAGCGATGCGATCGTCAGCTGCGCAAGGTTTATAATGTAGCTATAAGTTCGATCGCCCCTAAAAGGACAAAAAAGTTGGATAAATCACCTCTCAAGAGGTTTGCCTTCTTGTACGCAACACCCCGGAACCCGTCCAACTGCGTTTGTTAGCGGGGGCATCAGTTGTTCATTTGCCACTTTAAAGACGTGCCAATTCATTTCTGCTGAGTTTAGGTGTCTAACAACGTCTTAGTATCGTCTCATTCTTCTCAATTTTGATACATCGACAATTGGTGCATTTACCAATATTACGGTGGAAAGATATTTAAGAGAGATTGAAAAAGCCACATAAGCTGAGGAGGAAAGACTACAATTCTTAGACAGAGCCGCGAAGGCATTTTTATTTTACAGGAATAATTCCTTCTTTTAATTGCGGAATAGAATTCTCTACCAAAAATATCCTAGAGTCCTCCTCCAGTAACGTTGGGACGTTTATGGCTACAAAGAATTGGAAAAAATTTTAATGCGAGAATATTCTGTTTATGTCTCGGTATATATTTTATATTTTCTTTAATATTTGTATCTATTCTTTGTTGCCCCTCCATGTTACCCCCACCCCCTAGCGTGCGCCCTTGTGCCGGGTGGGTTGTTGATGAATGTATATAAAGTCTACTGTATTTGTGAGTTGTGCATCCGGAATGTGTGGAATACTAACCGGTAATAAGTGTGCGAATTGCATGCGTGTCTGCCCTCTTTTAACGTATTTTCTTGTCCTCTTTGTGTAGGCATAGGAATAGCTGCTAACCATGCCATACTCCTAATATATATAGGCATGCTTCATGATTGGTGTTCAACCGTCCCCTTTCCACGAGGTTTTTGGTGGACCACGGGGTGCCAGGTGCATGAGGAAATAGAGTGAATGTACGTATGTAGAATCGCTGGTGACCTAACACCCCCTGCCACACGTCCTTGCGATGGCTTGCAAGGTATTATGTAGATGTAGATGTTACCACCCGAACACATGGTCGACTTGTAACTGTCGTGTTAATAATGATAAGATACCACGGTTGTCTGGTGACGATCGTGGAAACACGTCTCCTGGTAGATACCGTAATTCATGCATCGTTTATTTAACATTTTCTCTAATATTTGAATTAGTTTACCCATTCATTTGGGAAAGAAAATAATTTTCACGTTATCATTTCATACTCCTCCCTTCCCATTGCTTCCTATTCAAAAAGGGTTTCTCCCTGCTCCACCCTTTCCCTCTAACCCAAATCCTCTCCTGTCCTTCTATATTGAAGCCTCTGGATTCCCCCTTTCTTAGAACTTCCAAATGCATCACTTAATTCCTAACATACAGGGTGCGGTCCAAATTTTATGCCATTAAATTTCCTATTAGTCGGAGTGGGATCGAACCGATTGGAACAGCTGGGAGAAGGGGGAACGATTTAAACTTTGCCGCGAAACCGGTCTCAGTGCTCTCCTAGCTGTGGAAGCGGTAGGATGTCAGTTATTGCAAACATCTGCGCTCCGCTCGTGTCACGAAAGAAATGGAATCGACGATCGATAAACGTTACGCGATTACTAAGTTTTGTGTTAAACTGAAAAAATCTCTTGAGAAGACTAATAAAATGATTCGTGAGGATTACGGGGATTCTGCTCTCACAAGTTTCGAGGTGGTTAAAAGCTTTCAAGGAGGGCCGGGAAGAGGTTTACAACGCTCTGGGCGTACGTCAACCAGCAAAAGAGACAACAATGTGACTCGTGGTCGATAATTGTTGGACTCTGACCATCGATTGAGTATCAAGATGGTTAACAAAAAACTGAACTTGTCGTCTACTGTTGTGTTTCGCATTGCTACTGAAGATTTAACGATGAGTAAAGTGTGCACCAAGCTCGTGCCCTGCCAAAAAAAATGCATTACTTTTGGAACGTACCCTGTAGTATTCCTCGCTCCGCCTGCCCAAGCCGTCTTAACCTTCTTCTCCGCATATTTTTCACCATTATTCTCCAACCCATGCCTGTTCCTCGGATGTAGTCGTTCCAAATTTCGTCCTATCATGTTTTCACGTCACCTAAGAATCCTCACATGCGACGTCCATGGGCTCGAAAACTGCCGAGATCATCATCGCTCATCACAGCATAGACTCACACAGCATTTTTTACGTCGGTATGGCGCACATTTTCTCAATCTCTACATCATTGTGTCATGCGAATAATTAGTTCCCTGAAAGCGCCACTCGAGGAGGCGAATGCAAACTTATTTACCTTTTAGAATGGACAAATCAAAATAAAAGTTTAAAGACCTCTGGCGCGGGCAATGCAAAATTTAAATCAGCATCTACGTGGAACTCTGCGGTTCAGTTCTACACAAGTGGCTATTCTCCAACAAAATCCATCAAAATTAATCAAATTCGGGTGCCTTTAAACACTTAGCTAGCCATGTTATATAATTAAAATAATGGATATAATTTTAACTGTAGGTAGATGCACTGCGGTTACTAAGAATAATTTACTTCTCTGCCAAGGAAAAGCGAGGCCCTAGTTACAAGAAGGACAACAAAGGTTTGATGAAATGATGTTAAAGTACGAGGACGCTATTAACAATTAGTTTATTTTAAAATTTCACATACGACATTGACGTTCGAGTGGAAGACATACTAAATTCGAACGCTTAAGCACTGCCGAAGGGGAAGAATTGTCGCATTGGCGTGGCATTACTCAATCGCACGCATTGACCACAAAAAAAACTTTTCCAAGGGTGGAACTCTGCCAAGAAAGATCACACGCCAAATGCGGATAACCGGTTTGATTCGCATCTCGACTCGATTCTCCAATCTCTTTGACCTCTTCATTTGATTCGCTCTTCCTCGTTTTCGCACTCGCGCTTAACGGTTCAGTTGCATGCATTTTTTTCGCGCTCTTCCGGGCCACTTATCTTCTTATATGACCCTCGAAAACTTTTGGCATCACACAAAATTCACATCACATAAATTCTTCTCTTATTAAATTGCGATGTGCTCAACTCATTGAGAATTTTTGTTTTACTACAAGCATTGGTATCCTAATGTTTTCTTATCAAATCACATTTCGGATCAATAAGAACGCAAATCATGAAAATGGACAATTTGATTTTCTACATAGAGTATTCTTATTACGACGTAGGTTTCGTTACAGCGCAGCATCTTCAGGTGAGGACGTTGCTGTAACGAAACCTAGGTCGTAAATAAGAATACTCTCTGTGGACAAAAGGGAGAACAATCGAATAAGTACGAGGGATGGATGGTGGGGGAAGAGAGGGAGCCGTTTCGAAGAAGCCAGGATACGTGAATGCAGGAGATACTGAAAGAGGCAATGTGAGATGCCGTGAAGACGGTAATAGAGGGGAGACTGCGGGGAAAGGGAGGTGGAGGGAGGGAAATAAGAGACATTTTGGATGAAACTAAGGCAAATAGAAAGCATGCAGAGCTAAATAACGAGCCAGTGTAACATTTAGTATGGAATGTAACAATTTCAGAGTGTAAAAATCAGTCGGGATTCGAACCCGTATCCCTCGATGTCCGGCCGCGTGCTTTAGCCAGTTAAGCTATCGAGGCATCCACTTTAACTTTGAAACTTTAATGACTTTTCTATGATGATGATTTTTACATGATTTTTGATAATTTTTACATGATTTTTGATGATTTTTACATGAATTGATAGATTTATATATTTGATTATATTTACATGATTTTATGATTTATACACTCTGGAATTGTTGCACTGAAATTCATATTAACGGATGACTCCGTTAAAAGTTACTGTTGCGGCATCTCCCGCAGTTTCTTGGAATGTACTACGGATAAATAAAACAGTATAGTAGAGAGTAATAAAACAAATAATAAAGTGGTTTGATTATTAAAAGTCAGTATGTACTACGGAGTTTAAGGATATTGTTTTCCTGTTAGTCATGGCTTACAAATACAGTAGTTTATGGTGCCTTAGTCCATCGAAAATCATCGTGACGTAATGGATAAAAACTAATACTAAGAGTATTAGTATCTGAGATCTTTAGCATCATTATTTGTTCTCATTTATTTGTAAGTGCTGAGAGAAAACCCCACAGTCCATTGGAAAAATCAGAGACAGTTTCAGTGCCTTACAGATATCTTTTCAGCCTTCTCAAATGGAAGATACAAAAAAACAGATAGCGTCACGGAAATTTTGGATACACTGAAATGGGATATTTTGAAAAACAGAAGAAAAAGGAGTAGGCTAGGCGCGACGTATGGAATTGCTAAAAATGACGAAGCGTAAGAGATAGAAAAACCATACTCTAAGGGGAAAAACGACCACAGTTTTAAAATAAAAATAAGAACGAAAAAAACAAGTTAGAAAAAATAATCCTTTACAAACAGAACTATTGTTGATTGGAACCAGCTGCCTGGAGGTTTGTTCGAGCCCTTTCCATATCCAATTTTAGGAGTTTTAAGAATAAGTGGAGGGCAGCCACTGGGCGATAAACTTCATTGATAAGTGATTATTATACTATTTTACAAATTAAAATATTGCTTGTATGTGATGTGGACGGCGTGAAAAGTTTTATTGCAAATGTGAACGATTTGTTAACAGTGCGTGATTTTGAACGGTATGTGAAAATGAAGAGTGCGTGATCATGGACGGGGTGCGGCGATGGACGGAGTGTTGTAGGTACAGCCTGCTACAAGGGCTACGTTCTCACCTGTATGGTGAGAACGTAGCCCTTGAGTGATTGTATATAAGAGCACTTTGTCTCATTTCTATTCTTATAGTGTGTGTATGTATGTGCATTGTAAGAGTGACCATTCACCAGACTTGACCGTTGCTACCAGGACAGTTGCCTAATTGCAACGGGGTCTATATAATAATGATAAATGCCCGGTAGTCGGGTACGTACCCACGGTGACGTGAGAAGGATTCTATCTGAAGCAAGAGGAAACCTGCTCGGAGGAGCATTAAAGGAATGATGGGTAAGCGTTCGCTCATAAAATATCGTCGTTGGTGCGTTCCCTGGCAGCGTCGTAGTTGCCGTGCAAGCCGAAACATTAAGGGTTCATGGCCCGTTTCCAACTTACGGTGCATTGGTGCTCTGGTGTCTCGCGCTAAAGCGAAAGATATTTACGACACGGAAAGACTTCACGGTGATAAGCACCAGGGAAATAACAAATGAAATGGGCAAGGCACGACACTCTCCACAAAAAATCAAACAATTGGATTGAAAATGGAGACGATCACTTTCAACCTATTTGAAAACAATATTCGATAACTACTAGAATTAATGGAATGGGTGCTCTATATAGACATTCTCAGCCCCAAACGACCAGTAGGGCATCACGGGAATCAAATTCTGAATCAAAAAAGGAAAACATAGGGGCATGATGAGGCATGTTTTAAATTATGCGCAAGGATGAAAATTATCCGAGAATTTCATAAATGTGCTTACATAATTTCCATAACAACACTTACCATAATTTCCACAGGCGTCTTAAATATGCGGTCTCCTTGCCAGGTTTCCTTGTCTTCGTCAATCTCCTTAGTACCGCAACCCTCTTCGCTTGAGGCACTCTCGAAGACAAATCCCCGCTCATTTGGGTTCGGTCAAGGCTTCTGAAACGGATACATTTACGACGCTCAAGATTTGTACCATTTTTCTGCTATAAGACCGCGTTATGAATGACTCTCAATGGTCACTCTTCTTAAGTACAAATCCTTTCCAAATGCACCTTTAATACATAGCCCGGATAGCTCAGTCGGTAGAGCATTAGGCTTTTAACCTAAGGGTCCAGGGTTCAAGTCCCTGTTCGGGCGACTTTTTTTGCGGAGGTTTTTCAGACACTGTTTGCAGGGGAATTAAAAATTATGATCCCTCGGTCAGGGTTTTCACAGATCCACACATAATATTAGCAGTTCAGACTATCTACTTCAGATCAGGAAAAATGGAATTCCTGCCTTTAATCATTCTATTTTCTTTTTGTTTACAAATTAGCTGGAGTTGACCTAGAAGTATTTGAAACGTTGTCAAATACCTTGGTGTTACATTCACTAAAGACTTAACTTGGGGCACCGACATGCGTAAAATCTGCGGACAAGCCGTCCCTCGTCTCTCTCTGTGGGGGAACACTCCTTCTGCCTGCAGCGTTGGGTCAAATTGTTTACCTGTATCCTCGGGGGGGAGATCGTTGTATGTTGCATGGTTGTATGTGGTTTACTTCTTTTTTACGGTTGGTGACCTAACACCCTCCGCCACACACCCTAGTGGTGGCTTGCGGGGTATTATGCAGATGAGATGTTTCTATGAGTGACTGACCGATTTTAGAATGTCAAGTATTCTTTGATGTTAATAACAATTTAGCTGATACATTTTATCTGGCATTATGGATGATGTTTTCGGGTGTTACTCTTTGATTTCATTTATCCAAATTTTACTCTGAAGATATTAGACTAATATTGTCTACATTTTTTCAGTTAAAACACACTATCTTTCAGAGTTTACTAGGATATGATTGATGAAATATTCGCACGGATTCTTCATAAAGTACAACCTCGCGTGAGGTGAAATGATCAAGAGACTGAATATGAATAAAACTGAAAGCTATGGAATTACCATAAGTAGTAAAGCCTTTCTATTCAAGCATATGAAAATTGTAACTTACGTTAGCTATAATTTTTAATACTATTGCATATCAATGTAGAACGTCGTAGTCCAGGAGTACAGCGTTGACCGTAGGGCACGGATTCGATTCCCGGGAACGCCTATATTACTATTTAATAATATTGTATGACGGTTGTGCTCTAATACTAAGTCCTCTGCAGCGAATTAAATTCAAGAATTACTTGAAGAAGAGAAGAAGAAACTAGACCCTAGACCTGTTAGGTCGACGGTCTAGTTTCTTCCGGTGCCACCGCATAGAAGTGGTACCCAGAAATATCTCTCAGCTTGGACGATGCTGAGGAGGTTGGTCCAGAGGCGTCACTCAGAATCGAACCCAGACCCTCTGGGTGGTGACCCAACACTTTGCCTAAGGTCTAGCGTACGCTAATGATTAAATAAATATTCGCAAAGAGAACAGCATGTATTAGCAATAAGTGTGTATGCTTATACTATGCATACAAATTAATTTACGAGGCTTATACTCATTTTAATCCTTAAGTTACTAATCTTAATCCTAGTTTAACATTTACATCTAATAAATACCCCGCAAGCCGCTGCAAGAGCGTGTGGAGGGGGATGTTCGGACACCACCGTAATTAAGAAAAAACCGCATGCAAAAGCCACACATTTATACAATCCACAAACAAAACATGGTATACATTTATGCAAAAAACCTTGCACCCCACACACATGCAAACACAGAAACAACCAACACACACATGCACCTACAAATATACCTGATGTCTTTGCAATGTTTAATTTTGTTCTGACTTGTAAAATAAACGTTTTTCATGTTTTACGAGGATTCTATTATTTTTAATATCTACTTATTCTCGTAAATTTCTGCCAACTGGAGAGAAGCTGGAAATTTTTCTCTACCTTTGCCGGCCAGCCACAAACCCGCTTACTATCTCCGATAGTGTGTCTGGTCTTCTTGAAGGACTTAGAAATGCAATTAGGCAATCCTGTATGCACAGTATTGACATTTCCGCGATAGATTTTTTACAGGATTATATTTTTTTAAATTTCCAATTGTTCTTGTTTTATTTTGGCGCCTTCTTAAATGAAAAACTGTGAACTAACCGTTTTCTATCTCCACCACTATAGGACTTCCTTCACTTTATCGGAGTCGGAAGATCGGATGAACTTAAAAATTACTAAAGGCTCCACTAGACAAGTATTAAATACACTATAAAAAATAGCGAGTGACTGTTGGCATTGTTTGATTGTCTTTTTAATGGTGGCATTGTTTGCAGGTGCTAACTGTAAATTGATACGGGTTGAATGTGTGACTTATGCTAATTCTCTGTTTCGTTGGAGCATTTAAAAAGGCTCCAGGGAATGATGCGTTAAATATTCCCAAGGAAGACCTCTCCTAGGATTAAACGCAAATGCCCCCTTTGTTACCGTCGCCGGCGATGGCTTTCGTCTTGGAAGAAATTTAATGAAGCCTCCTTTTCGACTGTGGAACGGAGTAATAACTTTCAATTTTTTTTAAAACAAAAAAATGCCGAGACCGTAAACTTGTTTTTGGTCATTTTTTTGTTTTTGGTCTGGCCTTTTTTTGTTTACATTGATTCACGACCGTAGCTACGTTCATCGTGGATTTATATTCAATTTATATGTTTAGCCGGGCAAGTGGAGTACTTGAGAACGATTTCCAAACCCTGAAAAGTAAGTCCCACGTCTCATTGATCAAAATAAAAACTTTAAAAATAAATTTCACAGATTTTATTAAAAATTTTTAGATGGCCGATTTTTCCCCGAAGAGTCTAAAACATCAGATCTGTCAACAGATGACACCGTCATTACAAATTGATGCTCCTGTTCCATTAAATCTGTCGTTTTTTCTCAACGTGTGCTCTAAAAAAAGTAAGTTGAATTTCATCAAACATGAGATATCACGATGTTGAACCAAACTGCCGGATTTGTGAAGCGTGTCCCTTAGTTGAAATCTGTAATCCCTTGCACAACATTGTTCGCAGAAGAGCTGCTCTCCCAGAAGAAGAGAGGCAGGAGATGTCATCAATTTGGAGCCTCTTTGTCATCATCATAATTAGAGAGATTATGCAAGCGAACGAACGTTTCTACCACGTTTGGGAAGACTTATTTAGGTATTTTATTGGTGATGGCAGAGTTCCATAGTAACGGAGTGAACTACAGCGGATGAGTATTTGATTAATAATAGCCACCTAATATATCTAGAATATTATTAGGTATTCTAAAAATTTTAATTTCAAGTGAAATTAAGAAAGTATCTCAAAAGAATTTGGAAGGTAATACAATGAAGATCGCATCCTTTGCCAAAACTAATCGTCTTTGAATTGTTTTAAATCGAAAATAAATACATACACGCAAATATTTTTCTTCTCCCTCGTACATTATTGGACGCCATTACTCTAGGCACGAAAAAAGTCTTTCTTCCTTCTCCTAACCAAATACACAGCCTGACATCTCCGTTCTACAATAAGCCCCCCTTCATCTCCGCATACTTCCTTCTTCCCTTCATTTCGCCCAACACTTTTGTCTTATTACTGTCTCTTCCTCACTTGTCTAACAGTCTCCCTTCTATCACAGTCTCCAACACCCCATATGCCAATCAAGACATGGTTTGTATAAAAAGTATCGAGAAATTTTTAAGAAAAATATATTTATTTCAGATATTGCTACAATGCCTCAATATCCTTCAGAGTACATCCCTTGAACGTCGACACACTTTTACCAGCGGCTCTTCCACGACTCCAAGGCTCCCTGGTATGCGTAAGTTCCTTAAGGGTACAAATGTGCAAGCTTCTTTGACGGTTTGACTTAGGGTCCCATGGTGGTGTTCTTTGAGGAAGGATTTCACTTTTGGAAAATAGGAAATAGCCTGCTGGTGTCTAGTCGGGAGTGTAAGAGAGTTGGGGAATCGTCGCGATGCCATTGCAGAAGGCCTTCGTAAGCAGACACTCGACTTTGTTCTTTTGGTCGTCCTTTAAGATCTTCGGGAGGACGAGTTTAGCGCAGATCTTTCGCATCGCGAAATTTTCAGTGATAACGATGTGTGCACTGTCATCGAATCAACGCCAATATGATATCCACGATTATGCGCACACAACCGACGGTCTGAATCCAGCACTTCACGCACACGCCAGGAAAAAACTATTACAGATGATTTTTATACAATTCTTGCACTTTCTTTTCCCTTCATTCCGTCCAATATCTCTATCTTACTCCTGCCCCTTCCCAGCTTGCCTAACATTCTCTTTCTATCACAGTCCTCAACATCCTATTGCCAATCAAATGCTCTGTATCTATTTGTACTACCTGCTTGCAATTTCTCCCAACCATCCCCTCTCCTGCCCTATCCCCAACCTTCCTCGTTTGTTATCCTTTCTCTCAACTTCACCTTCTCCATTACTCTCCCCACCCCCATCTCAAAAGTCACAGATCTCCAACTCCTATCGTCTAGTTTCAACCACCAGATGTCCACGTCTTAAAAAAATCAAGCTTTATAAAAAAGTTTTAACCACGTTTTCTGTATTTTCTGTTTACTTTAATGCCACTGTTTACTTTATTTCCTCTGTCTAATTGAATCTTCTTTGACTAAAGTTATTCTTTTGTGATCCAATTTTACTGCCAAGATAGATAAAATATTTCACCTGCTCTAGTTTTTGTCCTCCTATTTTAACGTTTAGTTCAGCCTATCTCTTTCTGGAAAATCGCATAGCCTTTGTTTTATTAACATTTATTTCCCTACCACACACATCGCATTCGCTTTTGAATGCACTCAATAATGCTCGCAACCCCTTGGCTGACTGACGAATTAAAGCTTGATCATCAGAATCATTGAAATTAACACGTACTATATGCAAAAAATTAATTTGATTCGCATGTTTTTATAATCTAATAATTATACTATTTAAGTACACCCTTCTTCGCACGTTGAGCACAACAAAATTTATTTATTTATCATCAATCAACGGTTTTAAGTCAAGTCCTTCCACAATGCAAGATATCTCAATTTCTTTTTTATTTGAATAACATCATCGGATAAGATATGGGAAATTTTCCACTCACACACAATGGAAATTTGCCAAGTGGAGCGGCGTGTTTATGCAAATTAAGTGGCGATAATCACCAGTTTGAAAAGATAAATCAAAGGCGGAAATTGTTACCTAAAGTACATATGTTACGGTGACCGGAAATTAGCGGGATTTAACAAAAGAAAACCCCTCCTGGGCGAATTTAAAAAGAGGGCACTTTCATGAAAAGGCAGAGACGTCTGGCGACCCCATGCATCTGAGTCACCTTCTCCGCTCATTTTCAGAGGAATGAGATCCATATGGCAGTCAGTCAAGTCAAAACTCTCCAGTTGGAGCGAAAGAAAGTGGCCAGGCAAATAAGATGGACCTGGCAACGACTCCTCGTCCGTTCCGTTGTGATGACAACGACGGGTTTCCGTGGTGACGCTGAGATGGCGACCTAGCGGCCAACGACCCACCCTCGGATCGGGATCTAATAAAATAACTCACCTACATTATGGGACTGGAGTGACTCCAGCCGTCAAGTGCCTTCCGCAATAAATACTGCCTACGTAAAGAAATGTTCAACGCCTGCTGGGTACTCGTTCATAGCATCCCAACTGTTGAAATGGACATTTCGGAGATTCACTATATGGTATCAGTAATCGCCTGGAGATTATTACGGTGACTAGACATAATAACACCCAACCCTACCTCCTTCACAAATTGAGTGGCAGAGTTATTGTCTCTCAAAAATATAATCTCTGAAGACAGCTCGATACTCAATTGCTTTTCTATTTTCACAAAAACCCTCACTTAATCGATCGTCAAACATCAAATGAAGGTCCAAAACGGATGGAAATGTAGTAAATACCTTTCATCGCATGCGCAAAAATATTCACCAACTTAAGTTGAAGAGTACTGCCATCTTTACGTCGAGATCAGAAACTTTTCAGACAACTCTCATGATTTCCATTTATCGAGTAAGAATTACGAAGAATGTCCGCTTTGAAGATATTTCAAAAAACGCAGTTCCATTTTATAATTTTTTTCATGCTGCCCTATCCCTAAATCCTGGCGGCATCGTTCAATTCATAAATTGCTTCATAGATGCTTTTTCCGGTCCTGAGAATTGTTATATTCATTGCTTTCAAGAGTCTCTTCGAGCACGTTACCTTTAAGAGGTTATGGGTTTATCTCTCAAAACATTTACACTTTTCTCATGAATCTCTTCGGTACATCGTATTGCATTCGTTATCTGAACATTAGCAAATCAGTGTAGCACACAGTAATTAATGGAACCTCGATACTTGAACGATGCTTAAGCAAAAGGAGTATCCAAACCAGCGCAGTGCGGCGAAAAGAAAATAGGTTGAAGAGAGAGGAGAGCATACGACAGGGTGTCCTTACATATGGCGGGGGAGGAGAAAGGAGGTTGCGGAGTGAAATTCGAATGCAGAAAAAGAGCGTGGGAAGGATGTACTGGATGCTTAGTGGAGGAATGTACGGAATTAGGTCTTTTGATGGTGGCATGAGGAAGATAGGCGATATAAGGGATTGAAATAAGAGGAGAAGAAATTCAAACGATGTGCAAATGCATGCGTGTTGCATTATGCGCCGTCAAAAACTTACATTCACTGGGTAGACGACATCCTACCAATTCATTTATCCCGTCCAAAATGGGCCAAATACAAGGGCAATTATGTTGATAAATGGCAAAAAATATGAACATTAGGCGTGCAAAATTACAAACAAAAAGAGCATCGCATTACAATTCATTTCGATTTACATACAAAAAGGTCGAGAAATTGATGAAGTCAAAGAAAGAGGTCAGGTCAAGGAGGGGTGGGCAAGGATAATTTTCTAGGGGAGGGGGGGAGAAGTGCGGCACATGCAGGGTGTACGAAAAACGATCAATTCGGGGGTACGCTTCGAAAGGGCACCACAGACCAATGGGAGTCTGGAGACAGATGAACGCCCTAATGACTGAAAGGTGATAATATCAGAGAATTTTACACACTATAACTGCCAAGTCTTTGGGTTGAATCTCATTTATAAAAAATGTTTTCCGATTTTTTCAAGCACTCAATGCTGCCCTTATTGAAATTATTTTGATTTTCTAACAGAGTCAATCAGGTGGTCAATATTGAATATTTACGTATTTATAAGTATTATAGGAACTTCCTTTTTCTTATAGGAAAATTGAGCTCTAGGCGTCCTAAAATAACAATTTAAAGGAAAACTACTACAGCCGTAATAATTTAGCAAAACTCGTTCCAAAAAGAAAACTAAATTTGTTAATAGTGTGTATGTGTTCATAAATCAAGGTATCCTTAACGGAGTTCCTTTAACCCTGTGAAATATCCCAGTTTGGGTTGAGTGTTTGGGTTTGTAGTTGGCCACTGGCGAGGAAGTAACATTCCTGCAAACTACTGCAGAAGGGTGTTCTGGTTGAGAGGTTGTGGTCGGTCACTGTTGTGGAATATCATCTCATACAAACCATCACAAAAAATCTAGTTTTCTATTTGGGTCGAGTGGTGCTAACTTATAACGGCTACAGGAGTTTTCCTTTTTGTCATTCCTATTTCTTCCTTCATTTCCTAGTTAATTCTGCCTACGTTTATGCCACCTAAAAAATCCCATTCCCTACCTTCTTGCTCCCCCCTCACCTAATATTCACCTTTCCACAAGGGCCTCCAACACACTTGCATCCCCTTCAACACTTCCTACATCCAGTTCCTCTGCATACTATTTCCGATTTCTTCCAGCAACTTCTGCTCTTGGCTAACCCAATCTGAAACCTCGGCGCTTGCCTTACCCTCTGTCCATTTCCTCCATTCTACCCCACAAACCCACTCCTCAAAAGCCTACAATCTGCACACACCCCCTTGCTCCAAAGACCAGCCCTAATAAAGCACCAACCTCCATATTATTAAGTCTTCATTCATCTTTTATTCACAGCTGCACTCAGTGTACCCGTCACTCTTCTTCTTTCCAATGTATCTTTTGCTAACACAATTATTCTTATAATATTTCAATCACAATACTATTTTTTCCTTTATAATACTGCCAAAAATAAGTAATTACATTATCTAAAAAAACACACTTTCAAAAGAAAAATCGAAAAATTTCTCCCATGTGTGCAAAACCTCCATGATATCTTAGGTAAAGGATTTGATTAGGGGACCCGGGTTCGAATCCTAGAGACGGCAGGTATTTTTCAGTGTTATCCCGATCCCTACTAGAGGTGCTTCTTGGAGAGCACTCTGAATGAGTACGCCGTCCGTCGGATGGGACGTTAAACTGTTTTTGACCCCTTGGCGCCTTTCATTAAGTGAAGGCTAATGCCGACACCGGGATCCCCTTCACTCTTTCTCCTTTCCCATCCATCCCTAATGGCGCAAATGACCTCAGCTGTCGCTCGTCTCCGCTAAAAAGCTACTAACAAATATTACTATGATTTGTTTGGAAAGAATTAAACGGAGTACCTGCAATGGTGACTCAATTTGTCTCTCAGTATGAGAATAAGTTTACGCTGCACCGCCATGCTGGCCACGTGACCTCCACCTCGGAACTCGCAGGTTACGCGAAAACTACTTACCAAACCTATTCGGGCTACTACTTACATAACAGGCAAAAAAAGGCCTTCCGTTCCTCAGAGATCATCATTTATTTAGTGATACCGGTCCTCGCCATTCTCCTTTCATCAGCCCTCACATGCTGAAGGTCAGGTTTTTGGCGGAAAAAAATAGATATGCGTTTTGCGAAAAACCGTTCCGAATTTAAACACGTCGCCCGTCCACGCGTTGTAAACTCGGCTGAGCCTGACATTTGAATGCTCTCTGCATAATAATAAGCTTCCGACGTCACAGCCTTCCGTCATGTACCGTTATTAGGTCGTATTGTGTGGGTATGTGTGTGTGTGCGCGCGTATTATATTTCGTTTATCCTTACTACGGTCGCGTTAATTTTTAACAGTCGAATTCAACTTCCGTCCAGACCCCCTTGCTTGGCGCCCTCTGTTTAACGGGCGCCATTATAAAACATCTCAAGAACAGTTATCTTTGAATTTAAATTTGGACACACTCCACTCCATCTTTTGCAAGTAACCCACAATAAAAATTTTCCCGGACGAAAAATACCATTATCATTAAGTTAATAATCCTAAATATGCTGACATAAAACCTTCCGTTATTCTATTATCGCTACCAATCCCTTCGAGGACTTTTGCTCAATACTCTGACTCGTATCACTAAAAACTGTGTTTCCATCCTTGTTCTTCTCCAAAAGGCCCCAACATTTGTCGTAGACTGTTTGCCCACACTGCCAACATTCTATTTTTGAAAATTTTCGGGCGGGTTTGAAAACTATTTGTTACCGTAAATTAAGTAAATTTCGAGTGAGGTCCGTCATTTGGCGACACATTTCAATGGAATATTAATATTCCTTTATATCACAGAAGTAACAGAGTTTTAAATACCAACTCACATGTTGGCAATGAAAGACTTGAAAAAAAAAAAGAAATGAACGGTCCCTACTTAAGTAAACTCATAAGTCATTCAACATAAGAACACACTCACGCAACACGCATAGACACATGAAGCCCGGATAGCTCAGTCGGTAGAGCATTAGGCTTTTAACCTAAGGGTCCAGGGTTCAAGTCCCTGTCCGGGCGATAATTTTTGTTTCCAACCATTAAGAATTTCATAGTAAATACAAGATAAAATTCATTTTATTTATTTATTTATCGACTTAATTGGTCGAGGTTGGGACTTGAAGTCGCTTCTTCCACCTAACCCTTACATTACACATCAATGGAGACGATAGCAAACACCCAAGCCCAAGGCGGAGAAAAACCCACCCAGGCGCGAATCGAAACCGTGACCCTTGGATTGGCAGACGAGGACGTTCCCCACCGCCATCGAAATTTAGAAGATATTGCAAATAATATTACCAAACAATAAATAAATTCCTTATCCCAAATAATCGGAAGATGAAATAAAATTGTGTTATGCAAGTGAGCCATAGTTCATGTAAAATAGAGGATGCTCTAATATAAAGGATGCTTTCCCAAAGGATATGGAAGAAATACCTACAAACTAAATTCTTTTGTATCATATGAAATTTCAAAGCCTGAATGGGCTAATAAAAGCATGACACAGCAAAGGTCATTCCTCTAGAGACCGCTTAGTTCCTTCTGTCTATACGTCCAGTTCATCTTCAAGGTAAACACCATTTAGCCACCACGTTGAACGCAGTTTTGTTTTAACTGATTTTTATTTAACATAGCAACTGTTAAAAAAATCTTAAACTGATTACGCCTAAGGTAAAAATACTTTTCGTGAAAGGCGTCGGAAACTTGAATTGAGCTTTAGACGCAAAGCCTTGACCTGCTATCCAGTGAACATAAGTTCCCCACAGCATCCATATTAACAGATTTTGTTCCTATCCGTAGACTTCAAAGACGGCGGAAAAGTAGAAAAGCTTTTAACATGGATATCAAACAGTTCTACGAAGTGAAGCCTCAAACCGTAAAGTTCGTCGCGTTTTGTCACGTTATTGTTCAATTTGGAATGCTGCTAGGTTTAAAAAGTTGGGAAGCATAGCCAAACGTTGTCAACTCTAACGGATTTTACTGAAAATTAAACACCTGAAGAAAAATTTCTATCGATAATGGTTATAGTTAGCCCTATTGCTTTTTTAAGGGTTTGTAGTTAGAGTTCTCAGCTCAGACGGGATGAAGGGAGGACGGAAGTACACAGACATGAAGAGGGTATTATTGTAGAGTAGGTTGTTGGGTTGTGTTTTTAGGAGATTTTTACTTGTTATTCCTGCTCATCCAAAACCTACCTTAACCGGTAAATTACTTAATTAAATAATTAATAACCTTTACTTAATTAAATAATTAATAACCTAAACGATTAAGGTAAGTGGTTTTGAGTGGACCCCTGTTACGAAACGGTACGGCGACATCTTCCTTGTCTTCCTAACAAAACAACCCAACATCCTTCTCAACAACAAGGCCCTATTCATCTCCGTATACCTCCTTCCTTCCTTGATTTCGCATAATATCTCTATCTATCCTATTTCTATCCCGACTCCTTCGTTTACTTGACATTCTATCGGGGAACCATATCACAATCTTCAGCATCCCACTGCCAATCAGAATGCTTATAATCCATTTTTGTTTCATTGATTTGATGATTTCTCCCTACAATCCCTTTCTCTCCCTCGCAACGCAACGTAAACAGTATCTAGCACTTCCTCATTGGCTTTCATTTCTGTCCACTTAGCCTTTTCCATCCTTCTTCACGCCCACATTTTAAAAGCGTAATATTTACGCCTATCATTCTGCTTATGTGATAATTTTCCCTCGCTGTACATGACTAGTCAATGAGACAATATCAAAGTTTTGACGAACCTTTCCTTCCATCTTTACTAAAATTTTCCGTCATCAATGCCCTCCTCCATGTTAAAGATTCATTTTCAATACGCAATTCTTCTCATTGTGACCCTCCTTGTACTTTGACCATTTCGGTTTATATGGTTTGCGTGAAATGTTTCTGAAAAATATATCTATTTCAGATATTGCTACGATCACTCAAAATACTTTCAAAGTGCATCATCCCTTGAGGGTCGACGCACATTTTTGTCCGGGGATTTTCCACGATCGAAAGCTCTCTGGTAGGCGGAGGGTCCTGAAGGGTAGTTGAATTTTAGTAGTATTTCATCTCACAGCAAGCCACCGCTATGGTACGTGGCAGGGGGATTCCGGAAGAAGCGCGAACAAGCTTCTTATACGGCACGGATACGTGTTTTTTCCTGACGTGTGCGTGACGTAGGTTATTTTACGGATAATTTTATATAAACCTTGTAAAGAAAATAAAACTCCGTGATACAGGCAACCGAAAATCTAACTTGAAAGTGGGAAAATATTGATAAAAGTTAATCGTTGAAAGATTGAGGAAGGCAGCAAAGGACATTGCGATATGTATCTGTTAATTCATCAATAAGCTTGGTCAGGATGGGATAATTAGTTTGATTGCGAACCAGTTCGCAAGCAGTTCGCTCATTCTCCCGAATATGCATACACAATTGAGGATTCGCCATCGGTCGATAATTTTGCAGCGAAGTCCTTAATCGCCGAAGGATATATTTTGGAAAGAGAGACATCAGGCCGATCAGGCTAATGGATGGATCGCGCGTTCACATGACAACAGGTAAAGGTGGTGGGGAGAGGAGTGGACTCGCGTGCCTGTGCGAAGACGCATGAACAATTTAAAAAGTAGCCAGTTCACCGATGGAGAGAATCGATGTCTTCCCCTTACTTCTCTCTCCCACACAGTCACAGGGAGGGAAGAAGACAAGAAGGAGAGAGAGAGAGGACAGCGTCCCTCTCGACCGCAGTTGATGGCATTGACCGCCAAGATGAGAGGGGTGGACCCCACGCGGTCGCCGGGGATAGGTTTTCTTCCGACGGTGAAACCCGCGCCCCGCCTCGGAACGGCACTTTGGCGTCGAACGGGGAGAGGGAGAGAGGGGGCAACGGATGCCGCGTCCGCGTATTATTTATGAGTGCACATGTCCACACCCACTCGTCGAGCGACGGCTGCGGAGACAAAAAAAATAGAGCCCCCACTTCACACAAAGTTTCGATCCTCGCCACTTCACGACTTTGCTGAGTTATGACAATGCCAATTAGGCACAAGGTGAACGCGAAACGATTCAAGTGTCGAACTTTTCCGATATAAATCACGAGTTTTTTTTTCGCTTTCCCGCACATAATTTAGCCGCTAAAATATGCCGAAAAGCTGGATCTCGATGGAGGGGAGGAGGAGAATACGAAAAGGGAATGCTACAAATTATAAATGAATACAATCGAATACATCATCATCATTGGTCATTCAATCCTAAGATTGGTTGACTGCAATCCTCCATCCTACCCCATCTGATACTAATTGGCTTACCATCTGGTATTTTTTGCAATGTACTTTCTTCTTTATTTGTCCCATGTATTTATCCCTTGGCCTTCCTCTTGGGACTTTCCCTCTATTTGTTCTTTCCATTCTATTCTTCATATAAAGAAATGACAAATCCTACTTGCAAATTTACACCCCAAGGAACGATTTCATTGCGCAAGCTAATTACTAAAAACAAATTTAGGGTAGGGGGGTTAACAAAGCAAAAACCAGCAAAGGTCCGTCCATGTATCGATAGATTAGTATCAGTACGAATTTATCGATCCCATTTTTACTGAGAACGCTTACCTACACGCTCGTTAAAACATTAACCCTAACAAACATAACAGGAGAACAGATACGATAGGCAATCATCAAAGCCAAAAATCACGCAACCAATTGTACATTTAAATCTACATGTACGCAATATTCCGAAATCCGCCGCAAGGGTGTGTGGCGGGGGTGTTGGGTCACCAGCCATACATTCATAGTCCCAATCATATCACCTCTACACAAATATTAGTTTGATCATGCACTCGAAAAATTGTAATCACACGATAGAAGTACTTACATGCAACAGTATTCAAGAACCGGAGACGTATATTCAAATCATGCTTTAGAACTGTTAAAAATGTAAGCATACTCATTAAGAAAATATCATATAGGAAAGAAAATGCTGGATATCGACAAAATATAAACACTACCAATTCTAATTATCTCGTACGCGACTGCTATCACATCCATTTTGGTCTCTAATGGTGGGAATAAAAATGGCATTTCAAATCATCCGTTCTACTATCTCCCTGATTTGACGTTGGTGATCTGATCTACCATAGTAAATGGATGACTGTAGTGTGCCCTTAACATCCTTAGATAAGTAACCTGCGTCAAGTTAACGCGGTAAAATTCACCAGTCTTTAAAGTCATCGTCAACTCTCATTCTAATTATTTCGATAGTGTCGTGACACTCTTTCCTTGTCCACAACAATTATTCATCAACCTGGCTGCTCTAAGTCGGTACGTTGGTCTCTTAGCACGACTTATTCCTAGTACCACCCAGGACACTTTCCATGTGATGAGCAGGAAAATAAAGAATCGAAGACTTAAAATCAAATCGGACGTAAACAAAATTTCAATTCCCTGGCACCAACGATCGATGGACCACTTCCATTCGCCGAAAGAAAAGATAACTGCTGTGACTGTAGTTATGATCTTCGCCGAAAACACGAAATTTAAGATTAAAAAACAATCCTCAAAGCACACTCTTTGGCTCGCGGGGAAACTAAATTAAAGCCAGAACAAAAATCATGACAAAATACCTCCTCGCTTCGTTCAACGGGTGGATTTAAACGCAGCATCTATTGCTACTTCCTTGTCTTCTTTGTGGCAATCACCAAAAGGAAACGCTATTGATAGGCGAGTAAATGGATACATTACCGTTAATATCGACATACTGTAAACACTTAAAACCTGAGTGCCCATCAAATGAACCACTCCTTCATGCTATAACGTGGAATGGTTGTGAACCGCTTCGCAAATGTTGCAAAGATTTAATTTTTCCACCGGTGAGATTCATCAAAATAATACAATGTGATAGAAATTCAGCGCTTAAAACAAAATCAAACGAACATAAGCATGTACGAGTACAGTGAATATGTACATAAAATACTTATGATGTAAAGTGGACTCTTTGAGCCGAAATTGAAGAACGATCAGTAACAAAAACCTTTCAGGTACAAATAACAGTGTTTGAGAGACGCCGAAAAAACAAAATGTAAAAATTAGCAGCGTTGCACATATCTTTTGAAATAAGTTATTGATACTGCTACTTTATTTTAGTTCCCTAAAAGCCACCGCTATGGTATGTGGCAGAGGGTGAATACACACCAGACTAATTTTGACCCGAATATTATAACCCCTACCGATGCCTCAATACCGAATACCTCAAACGAAGTTTTTCACACTCGAAGCCAATCCCTGAGCGTCAAAAACGGCTTCCTTTAGAATTCTGGAAACAAAAGACGCGAGGTTTTATCGTATGGCTTGCATGAATATACTGCTGGTATAGCTGTAGTTGTGGTAGCTGGTAGCCCGCAAAGTAAAATATGCATATTCCAAAACGAGAAGTGACTTTTCAAATGTGGCAGAGTAAACAAATGGTCAACACGGCCGTGGTAAACTATGACCTCTCTCTTTCCTATGCATTTGGCATTCATAACTACCTGGCCCCACTAATGAAATGGCTTACTGGAATGAGTTTTTAAAAGTTATGCCAGAAGACATTTCTCGCAAACCTTCAGTAGGAGTATCTCCGTATTAATTTCTGACCCTTACCTAAGGGCTTAGCAACGCATGGCACAGGAACGGGTTTTTTTGCAATTGATACTCGAGAATCGGATCAGACTGATAGTAACTAAATTGTCTTATTACACCTAATTTCCAGGTTTAATTCCGGGTGAGTGCTCAGATTTATTAGACATTATTTTGACTCCTACAGAGTGTGTGATTTAATCCTAGTGTGGAGCGTGCGGTGGAAAAATTATCAAATGCACTCCTAACAAGAGCAGCGTATGTGAGATAGTTCCTCATCTTTCCGAAAATATTGAATGCGCGGCACACGCATCGGGTTTCCTTGCGAACCTCTACCGAGGGATGCGCAGTATAATATAAACTGATATAACAAGAAGGTCAACATAGACATTTTATGGAATCGATATCGTGGATCGATATTTATCGTTTACATCAATATATTGACGATAGTTAAACATTGCTGTTTCGATGATATGGACGTTATATTTTGGTCTCACACTAGATAGTAAAACATAACGATATTAGTTGTTAAAATAATGTTATCGAGTTAGTCTGGATACACATGTGGAAGAGATTACATCATTTTATGGAACAAAAATAGATTTTTGATCCATATGATTTATAAAAATCTAGCTAATTGACGATATAGTCTATAAAACACAGTAATCAACCCGAAGGTCTGTTTGGTAGGTGATGGTAGAGTTCACCCAGTACTAAGCCCTACACGGCGTGTGAATATTCACACATCAGGGTAGGGGGGCCAGTTCCTTTCCCTGTGATATAGTCTATATGGAAGCCATAGTCAATAATTAGCGATTTATCGAGGAGGCGATGTACCATATTTATTTTATTATCATATATTTATTTTATATCGAGAGCCGATATCGCAGAATGAATATCGTACGGACTTACCTCTACCCAATTCGCAACTAGATCCAAAGTTTCGCCTAAAAATATTAACGCTAACAAGGGGTGTGAGTCATCGCGCGTCTCTCGATATCGTTGCCCCGGGTCAAAGGTCTTTTGCGATGATGGCCTCACCCGCATCCCCGCCATGCTCGCGGGAGACGAACAAGGTCCACTCACGTCGGATGCTCGCATTCATCCTCGCTCCCTCCCGGCGGAATGAAAGTGCGTGCGAGCTGGACAGTGCGTGCGTGCGTCTACCTTCCCTCCTCCCTTCTCCTCCCCCTCGAGAGAGGGGCGGGATCTCTCGGGAAACCGGGTCACGGACTCCCTCCGCCGCGGGTTCGTCGCCTTCCACGCCCTCGCCGCGTGACTCGCTCCCAGGAGACCTCAACGGGCGGCGGACGTTTTCGTTTCGCGGTTGAGGTCTGCGATGGGAGAAGTCGTTAAGCGCTCTGAAGAAGAAAATACATTCTGAGGCCATGAACTCATTCTCGGGCGGGTCGATCAACGAAAGGCTTAGCAGGGTCTAGTGCAGTGGCTCGTCCAAATATTTTGCCCGGCGCGTCCTTAACTAACTGAACAAACGTCATGCTCCTCCAGAAGAGATATTCCTTCCTGTCAAAGCCATGTGGCAGCGAAGAACGACAAATTTGAAATGGAAAGACGGTGTAAGGATGGAAGAAGGACTTCGAAGAGTCGATGAACGTAGGTCGTGGAGTCCGTGAAGAGAAACGTAGTCTACAGAGGACAGTTGAAAGAAAAAGAGGGAAAAAAACTGCATATATTCTGTGGCATAATGGCTTACGGAAGACGATAATTGAAGGAAACGTATAGGATAAAAATTACAGAAAAAGGTCAAAAATGGAGTATGAGAAGTTGGTAATGGAAGATGTGAGAGCTATGAGGCAATAAAGAGATTAGAAGGGAAGAGGGTAGTTTGGTGAGTTGCCTCAAATCAATCCTCTGAGTGAAAATAACTTATGAGAATGAGGAAAGCAAGGAGTGAGAGGAGGCTATGGAATAAGTATTGAAATGGAGGTCTTTTAATTTTAAATACACGAACTGGTACTAATAAATTATAAACTCTGAACCGAGATGATATATCAAGCATAAGTGTCCTCACAGGAAAAATATATTGATAGGTTTATGTAGGTATTTTTACAACCTTATTACGCTTCATGTATCTTTTATTTTTATTTGATTATGCTGTTGAAAATATGACTCGAGGCGCAGTTCTGTACATCCGTGAGACTTGTTTCTTCCTCAAATGAAGAGAGAACCTTTTTAGGAAAAATTCAATCAAGACAGGAAAGTTATAGGGAGTGGATATTGAGAGGTAATAAAATTTCAAAGGCTGATGAGGGGGAAGAATGGTTGATTAACGAGGTAGGGGAGGAAAGGAATACGTAGTCATGTGGACGGAATAAAGATTATTAGAAAGCATCATCATTTGAAATATGGTTTGCCATAATAAAAGGCGATAGCGTATTTTACTCGCTTTACATCTTAATCTACATAATACGCCGCAAGCTGTTGCAAGGGTGTGTGGCGGGGTGTGTTAGATTACCAGCAATTCATACACAATCACAATCATTATACCTCTACACCAATATCAGTTCGATCATGCGAATATCGAATGTGATCACACGAAATAAGTTACTTACCTGCAACAATATTCAATAATTGGATACCCGTAGATTATGAAGGAAAATTTTTAAAAAGATGGGTCTATTTAAAATTCATGAAGGATATTGACAAAATGTGTACATAGCTATACTAGTTGCCTCCTTCGCGCCTGCGGTCTTATCTATTTTGATCTCTAATGGTACGAGGAAAAAAAAACGACATTTTAAATCCATCCGTTAAACTATCTACCTGATTTTACGCATGTGACCTGACCTACTGTAGTAAGCCGAGACCTATAATATATCTTTAACATCCTTTTATAAGTAATCTGCCTCAAACTTAGGCAGTGAACTTAACCTGTATTTCAACCTACGGCCAACTAATGACTCCCATCCTAATTCGTCCAAGAGTGTCGTGAAACTACTACCTTGCTCATAAGAGGTATTGATAAGCCTGGCTGCTACACGTTGTACTCCATCAAGTTTCTAAACTAAGCCTGCCTCGTAAGGATCCCATACACTTGGAGCGTACTCTAGGTGGGGACTTATTACCGTTCGTATACTTTAGGTGGGTGTTAGGGGTGTAGCATTGCCGAGTCCAAGAAAAACAACTATCTTTGCCTGTAGACTGCTCCAAATGATATTTAAAACTATGAAGGGGATGCAACGAAAACCAATGTTATGTCTAAATACATAGTCATAAGTTCAGATTATTCATAAATCAATTATTTAGCAACAGCTAATATTTTTTGTTAAATTTCACGCAACTTATAACCAAACAACTGACTGTTCGTTTGATGGGTGAGGGTAGAGCTCATCTCATTTGATGCTTTTGAATTTTATACTAACAGGGCACTGGAGAAGCTACACAATTTACCTACAGAGATTCTAGTAGGGGGGAACATAGCTGAAACTGACTTCAGTTGGATCGTCCCAAACACATCAACCTGATTCCATTCCAAACATTTCCGATTAAGTGGATGATCGCTGTACACTTTCCATTAAATTAAATTCTTCCTTGAGCCGACAACAACGTTAATTTCATGTTGGATTCTTTCACTCCGAGAATGAAATTTGTATTGAATAAATATATATTAATATGAACCCAATGAATAGTTCGAAAACATTTTTGAAAAATGACATTCGCTACAAATCGTTTCAGGGTATTTTCCGAAAAGTTTGTCCTCAATGCAATCATTCTTTCGTGGAACTGTTGATAATAGTCGCACTCAAAAAATACGAATATACTAAATAGTCAGATGGTCGGGTTGATTTCGTCCTTCGGTGAAGAGTAATGAAACGGCATCGTATTTAACGTAGCCACGTACCACGCGATCCCGGCTGCGCATGGCGTGTCGGTGCCGTGGTTCGGTCAAAAAGTTGAATCGCTCCGCCCTTCGAACGACACGGCTCGCCGTTATTCCGCTGGCGACTCGCGCAAAAGAGCAGGTCAATGCCGAATCTGGGTCCCTCCACCCTCTAACGCCCTCTCACCCTTCCAGCTCTTCGCAAATCCCCCCCCCCCACACACACTCGAATCACCCACGTGATCCTAACGGCGAGAATGGTCTCACCCGTTAGCCCCCTTACGCGATTAATGCACCTTTCTGCTCGATGATTCGAGAGAGCTGCCGCTTTGACTCTTACCAAGGTGTGTGTGTATCCATGGGCGTATTCCACGGAGTTCTGAATCCAAAATACGAGTACATGAAAGCATTGCAATCCCCAGGACCGGAAGGAATCGTTTCAGGCGTGATGTGGTGAAAGTCGAACATAAGGAAAACAGAACAATAGCAGGTTTCCACTAGATAAGAATTATTGTACGACCGGGTTTCAACGTATTCAGATAACCTGAAGTACCTGAAGATGATGTAATATATCAAAACCCGGTGAACAATAAATCTAATCTAGTTCAAAATTGCTACTATCCGTTCTTTATCTTGAATATACCGATTTATTTGCCGTTAATACTCTGCGAAATCTTACAATGGATCATTCATCGTGTCTCGACACTTGGAACGTAAAATGTTGTAATAAGCAGATAATTTTGAAAATAGAATAAATCAGAAGAGTTCACATATTTAGCTGCCACCATGAAACCTTTCACGGGGCAAACATTATCGGGTATCAGAACAATATGCGGGTCAGCCTAATAGAAGTTAGATTTCATTAGAGGAGTTGCAATAGCATTAATGAGAAGTTAAGGGAGAGGTGCTACTACTTCTTAGTAAACCCATCTTTGGAATACACGGCAGATATTGGGGATCCATGGGAAAAAACGTTAATTAAAAAGTTGGTTCAAATTCAGGGAATATCCGCTTGTTTCTTGAAAAATCATTACGAGAAGAGGGTGAGGGTGACAGGTATGTTGGAAGAATTAGGTTGGGAGCTACTCGTAGCATATAGATATAAGTGGTCGAGGCAAACTTTTAGAATATGAAGAGGACGCGACACTTTCTCGTGACACCGAGAAAATTATGATGGCACCAAATTATTTGAGTAAATTGGACCACCGGGTTGAAATAAGAGAGATAGGCACCAACACCGACAGATTCAAGTATTCGTTCTTCCCTCCTACTAATCACGTATTCAAGCCATGCGTAGTGATGCATTTTTGGAAAAACAGCAATTCCCTCCTGAACGTCTACTGCATCCGGAACACCGTAATGTAATATCTGAACTCAATGAAATGCCTATGCGTTACCCTCACTCAAGGCCTCTCCTGGGTGAAACACATACATGCTAACAAAAAATTAGCATTTATTTGAAGAGTACTGGGTAAATGTGATAAAAAGGTCAAAGATAAATGTTATCTTTCGCTGATTAGCCTCATTTATAGAATATGCTGCAACTATAATGGGATCCTCACGATGTTGGATTAATTGCCGCATTGGATCGCGTGCAGCGTAGAGGAGAAAGATTTGTGAAACGCTGTTATGGTAAACTTAGTAGCGTATCCAAAATATTAGAGCAGTTAGGCTGGGAATCACTAAATAGAGCGAAATAAAGGTTAAATTACGGATTAAATCTCTTGGATCAATTGGAAGGAGGTCTCCTTAGCAATTATGTTGAAAATCGCACCCTCATCGTACTACGGTAGGAGAGATCATGCTAATCAAATTAGAGAGATTAAGTACTGAACGAATAAATTTGAGGGGTCATTTTTTCCACGAATGATAAGGGATCAGAATAACGTTGTCCAACCGCACAAAGCGGTGGACTATGTTATTCTAGCTGGGAGGATTAAAAAAAAATAAAAATAACAAAGTCGAACCCTAGCGCCCGAATATATGTATTAACTTTCAAACAAAAACATTATGATTTAGTCAAAAACAACACTTATTACATTATGTGCATATATGGGCGCGTATGTGCTCGATAGATTGTGAGTTAAATGACAAAATATATTCATTCTAAATTCACATATGAACTAATATTTGCGGTTTTATGGCTGGGACCTTAATATCTCCCCCCCCCCGCCACACGATCTTGAACTACATGTCGCCCGCGAACAATTACAGGTTTCCAAAATTAAAATAGTAAAATACCATGAATTTTCGGAGGCTTTACCCGTTTTTCTGAATTTTACCTCAGGAAGGAAAGTTATAATGTCCTCAATAATCATAGTTTAAGACAAATAAACTACGTGTATCTATGCAATATAAATAAATAGTAAAAAAATTCTAAAAACCGTACAATATTTGAATTTTCAACCGCATCGATACAATGCTCTGAACGTAGTTAGCAACAAATGTAGACTACTAAAGGAATTATGTTGGGAAACAATCATGGAACGAATGTTAAAATACAGAATGAATCTCTTGTATTAATTGGAAAGAGGTCTCTTTAGCGGTGGTGCTGAAAATGTATTATTTTCCCCATTTCACCACGGTAGGAGAGATCATGAGAATATGATTAGAGAGATCAAATTGACCAATGGACTGATTTAAATATATTACTTTCCTGCTAACAAAATGGACCAAAATATCTGTATCCGGTCGCGCTAGGGGGGAAAATATAATTTTTAAAATGCTAAGCAGCCTAGATTATTACCATCAATTCATGTAACCCTTAAATTATTGTTCTACTTGTAACTAGCAGCTCATTCCGCATCCGTAGAGAGAGGTATTTCAGGCTTAGATACTATACTCGTACGTATGTACCTGCAGTTACATGACCTCAATTATATTACATTGGTGACTAATAATGGAACAAAACATAACTTTGATGTCGTATGCAAAGCGTAACACACCCTGTCACACACTCTAGGGGCTGACCCACAGGATAACATGTAGCATTTATAATCCTATAAATCAAATTTCTGAGATAATGTTGCAGCCATAACTGTCACCATCACAACGAGACTTAAGAAAAAGGCTAACTCATTTTTTGTAAATTGCCTGTTATGGACGTAGTTCATTAGATATACTTGTAGGTGCATGTAGTTGGTAGTTTGTGTGTTTTCACGTGTGTGGGTTGCTGGGGTTTTTCCATTAATTAACTTTAATAAATTTTCCATTAACACTCGTATGTTTTGTTTGTGGATAGTATAATTGTCTGGCTTTTGCATGTGATTTTTTTTCATAATTACCGGTGGTGCCCTAAGACTCCCCGCTACACGCCCTTGCGGCCGCTTGCGGAGTATTCAGTAGATTTATCGGTAGTGACCCCGATTGGCACTGATTATGTTAACACTATAATAAGTTTTCACTAATTACTTTTTACTTAATAAAGCCTCTCTAAAAAGCTGGCCTTGCAAGACGTTGGAGGAGATTGTGTAAAATATGCACATGCACATTTTCTTGGACCTGCATTTAAATCTGTGTAATGAGGAACGACGAATTCAAATAAAATTGCGACTCGGTAGCCCCATTTGAGTCGAATTCATCTGAATATATCACCTTGAATAAAACATTTTAAAAATCCACTCAAATTTCACATTCGGAAATATGTGCAATTTTATTCGTGAAACGAATTAACTTATTGTGGCCTCAGCTTTCTCACGGGATACGAACTCGTGGAAAAACCACAACTCGTATATCAGTTTGCCTTACCATCCTACTTCCTTCCCTCTGTTCAAAAAAATAGGGAACGTATCATTGAAAATAGGTGCAATTGAGTCCCTATTATATTCAATGCCCGTGTCCTTGGGGTGTAAAACAAACGCTTAGGACAAAGTTCATAAGAACTACAACGCTTGCGTCATCTAAAGAGGTCATAGGTAATTGTAAAAATTATAGGTTTCGTGGACCAAATACTCTGTGAATATAAAATGAGCACAAATAGGAATAAAGCTCAAATCATTGTGTGTTGGAGGAAGAGAAGCTGAAGGCAGATATGATAATTCGAGGGGTGAGACCAGAGCGAGTGGAATCGTTCATCAGCCCGGGCAGCAGCAGGATAACTTGGGATGGAAGGAGTTCGACCGACACCAAGCCAAGAATATCTCAAGAAGGCCTTCTAGAAGGAGATTCAACTACTTTGTCACCTTAGGTTGGAAACAAGGAAGCAGTTCGTCAAGACATTTGCATTGAGCATGGCACCCTACGGAACGGAGAGGTGGAGAAGTGGAAGCCTTAAAATCTTATAGCTGAAGAAGAATGCTCGAGGTTAAATTGTCAAAGTCAGGATAGTGGAAGCATATACATGTAGAAAGGGCAGAAGAACATTTTTGAATGAAGAGAACTCTATGGCAAAGAAGGACTTGGCGGATTGGACACACCTTGAGGCACAATGAATTAGTTTCCAACATAATGAGAGGGAAAACTCAAGGGAAGAACCCGCAGAGGAAGCACAAGGAGAAATGTACATAGGATACATTAAGGAAGATTTAAAACTGATAAGATATCAGCGGGTGAGGGCATTAACATTAAATAGAAATAATAATTAGGATGGAAGCCACTAGTAGACCGTAGGCTTACATAGAGGTAAAATTTGCTGCGTAAATATGAGGTGGGTTACTTATCTGAAGATGTTAAAGGCATATTACAGGCCCAGACTTACCATGATCACGTGCGTAAAATTAGGGAGAAAGATACGAGCTCGTAGTAGAATGGATGAATTTTATATGTCGGTTCGTCCTCGGACCATTAGAGATTAAAATAGACATGGCGGCAATCGCATAGGAGATAATTAGAATTGGCAGTGAATATATTTTTTCGATATCCAGCATGTTAATTTTTTATTTAATAGACCCATCTTCTTTTTATTCTTCTCCCACATGATTTGAGTATACACATCCCGTTATTGAATACTGTAGCACGAATCCTTGTTGTAGTGTGTATCTTGTTTCGTGTGATTAACTCTTTTCGAGTGCACGATCAAGCTAATAATTGTAAAGAGGTGACATGAATGGGATTGTCCATGCATGGATGGTGACATCCCCTGCCACACGCCCTTGCGGCGGCTTATAGTGTATTTTGTAGATAATATATGCATACGTATGTGGAAGGTGAAGAACGGAGGGCTGCAGTAAGCCATTCTTAGGACTGAAATAGTGATTGTGGTGGGTTTAATGTGAAGTCATCCGATGTTGCAATAATTCCCCCATCATGGCATTTTTATCGAAGAGAATCTAAGGAAATCGGGGATAAATTCGAAAAAAATGCATAAAATTTAAATAAAAACAAAATGAGGAAAATTCCTTCAGTAGTATCTACTATCCTGAGTGCCCATCATCTTTCTTGAACATGAATGCAGACAACTCGGGTACTGAAGATGACGTTTAACCTATGGTACCAGGTAAGCCATTATTGAAGGCAATCGAAATTTACTAGAAGTATGAAGTGAAATAAACTGAAAACATCAACTCCTACACATAGTCTATTTATTTTAGGACATCCAGATGTGATTCTCCATAGCTAAGAGTTGAATGGATAAATGCAAGTCACACCTTCGAATTAGAAACTGCAAAAGTGAAGTAATGTGTTATGAAAATTTAACTTCTTGCGAAGATCATTTCACTGAAAACTCTTAAAAGAGTCGAAATCTGTCATTGAATACCTAATGCCCGCCCACACACACACATACACACACGGAAATAAACGAAGCCGTATCGAGAGTCCAAGTAATGCTTGGACACCACACAAAGACCAACCTCGTTTGTCATGAATATGTCTCAGAATGCCATAAGTGAATAATGCATAGAGATCACTTCGCGACGATCCGGAAGGGCGTACATCTTTCTGCCTGCGGGAGAAAAAGTAACAAATGACGGACGGAAAGGGCTCGCGATATGTCCGTAGGGTGACTTGGCTTCGCACCAAGGCCGAAATCAGTCTGGACCAACCACTCTTGCCCCACCGGTGAGAATGATAAGTAGGAAGGCTGCAAATGGAGAGCAGGAATCTAATCCGAAAAGCACTTTATATCCCGCGTACATTAGGCCCGTTGCCAACGTGCAGTATCAGATATGAATGAGATCGTTTAGAAAGATATAAGGATATATATGCATTAATTTTTATAAAAATATTTTTAAAACTCTGTCTTCAATTAAATGAAATTGTGTTACTTTGTAGAGGTCTAACTAAGAACTAAAGCGTTCGTTCAAAGTGCGAGACTATAATTGTCAAAGATGTCAACAGAATCATTTGCCACGAGGAATAGGCTAACTCATTATGCATATCCTATAGAAATGCAGTCTTCTGAATGTAGGACAGAAAATAATGATTTACATCAACGTAATGTCAACCAAGTAACCGGCCAAATGTGTGGCAGAGGGTCCATTCACCAGAAACACGCGCAGTACGCGAGGAGTTACGGACACGTATCTTGCAAGAAAGACTTGCAGCTAAAAACAATTCTGTCATATATTACGGAATGACAAATTATGCTTGTCAAATTTATGGAGGAAGCACCTTCGGTAGCGGTAGAGAGATCACGAAAACAAAGATATAAAATCGCTATCGACTAGAAATAATATTTCCTTAAGCCGCAAATGGGTTTCTTCCACCACTGTAAAAGGAATAAAAGAGGGGAATATTGAGACTAGTGTGGTGATTTACGGCGAAAGTTAATCCCTCGCCAGTGATCAGAAGATACACATTTCAAATACTAAGACGTTCACATTTGCATACATGTGAGGGGTTTCCCGAATAGATTTAAAAGAAAATCAATCCCATTGTCATGAACCGTGTCCGTGAACTTACAAATACACACACACAGTCACACAGGTCACCACAGAGTGGTTGACGAGGGAAGTTTTTCCCTCGCCAGGGACCGGCCCTGGGATACCTTAACCACTTGCGCGTTAACTAGGAAGAGACCGAATAGGTTTGCGAGGAAATTAATCCTGACTTCAGGGACCGATTTCGAGGGTATAATACGTAAACATCTACCCACTTAGTTATTACAGTAAAACAATAACAACACTGGAGAATATGAATTGGAATAAAAAGCACTGGATGGCCTGATGTTTATTTATTTGTTTATTTAGTCTTTGTACGAAAACAGCACTTTTTGGCCTTTACATCGGAATATCAACCGTGAAAACAATGGAGACGATTACAAACACCTTCACTCTAGGTGAAGGAAAACCCACCCAGGCGGGAATCGAACCCGCGACTCTTGGATTGTCAGACGAGGAAATTATCCCGCCGCCAACGAGGGCGGCGTTGTGCGTTGATGGCTTTGTCAAAACCGCAAATGGAAGGGAATGAGGCCCGTCGATCAAAAGAAAGAAACAAATGAAAAAGATGAATGCAAATGAACACGCACAAAATAAGGAAAGAGAACGGTGTGAATAGCGGAGAAGCGTATTTCGACCAGAAGGTGGTCCTCTTTAGCGGCCGGAAGGAGAACAACCACTGCAACACAAGGGTGAAGATGAACCCTTTACGGTTTGAGGAAATATTATTTGATATAGTCAGTCCAAATTGACGCCGTAAGAAGCTCAATGTATCCATTCCATTGACAAGAAAGTTCAAGCATAGTATTGTGCAAGAAGAAAGTAAAATCAACTACGAAAGGAAAGATTATGAAAAAATAGCGATGCCTTGGAAATCACGTAAATTGCTAGTAGATGCCCACCGGAAGAAAAGAAGAAAAAATAGTAAATATTTTGATAAACGATAAAGAATAAGGCTTAGAGAGGAATAGAAACAGTGAAAAAAACAGTGGATTTAATTGAAAAAAAAGGAAATTATCAAGGAATGACGGAACGGAGAGTTTGAACATCTCTGAATTCTGATAAGTGTCAATTTGGTGACGCTTGGTTACTTAAGTATAGCGGTTCTCTTATAAATATTTAACTAAAATGGCTCATGAAACGTTGAATTGAAAATAAACGAAATTCAAAATCAAAAAAAATAAGGGGGATTTTAAATTAAAGGTTCTTTGTTTTGGGAAGGACGGGACAAATTATTTGAAAAAATAAACAACTCGCATTCCGCACGGAAGTGACCCAGTCAATGCAGAAACGCTGGTGAGGGATATTTATGATCCCCATGTCCCGGGGCGAGGGAAGAGACTGCCCACGGAGGGTGTGATGCCTAAAAAAATGCCTAATTTCAATTTCCTCGGGGAAATTATCCTCGCTCGAGGAACCCACGGAGAAACAGGTTCGCGGACCGAGGGCAAAAGTTTAACTCCTCACGGTTGACCGCGTTCCGAATTGTGACATCTTCCAGGTGACCGATTGGCATACTTCGTGCGCTCAGGACCCCTCGCTGCAGGCAGAGTTGCTTTACGTTTAGGAGGGCTCATAATGTGAGACTGAGTATCGGTACAAGGGTGGAGCTCTCATCGTGCCGAGGGCCCCAAAAAGGATCCCTTCTTAGAATACACGAGACCATACTTAGTTTCTTCTACCTCCGTCCCTCTTGGGAGGGTCCAGTATGGTGAAAACCTTCCTCGTATATATATATATGATTTTCGAGTTTGAATATATATATATATATATATATTTATACATATATATATATATATTTATCCGCTTAATTATTGATATAAATCGAACAGGTACCTTTTTATGACATCTGAACTCATCAATCACAAGTCTGTACTGAAAAAAATCAATTGTGATGCATGATATTTGACTTTTAATTTAGCTGTTTCAGCATACGTTCTGAGAATTAAACAAACTTTTGATACTCTTTTTAACAAGTTGATACATGAAATGATTTTAAAGCAAATATTTCCACAGCGAGGAAGTCATTAGGATGCGAAATAATGACGGCTGAAATAATGCAATAATTAAACTAGTGTGAGAATCCTCCACTTATAAGCAAACTTAATTAAATGGTACACCTCTTCCATCTCCCCAAAAGGTTTTGCGTAATTAAAGGAATCAACAAAAGGGGGCTTTTAAAAAAAAAATTTCACGCAAGCCATTTGATGTACGAGGTGTAATGATTACCCTTGAGGTGTCTCTTGAGTTGGGGAAAAAAATAAAATCGTAAGGCACGAGATCGGGGGAATAAGGAGGATTTTGTTTGTTCTAGTCTTTGTGAGACGGCGTGGTGGACCCATCGTGCACAGATTTTACGGCATCCCAATTGTTCATTAACGAAGCCGACACGTTCCTTGGATATTCCAATATGGTTTGCGAAACGCTTTTGAGTGATTCGCCGGTCATTTTGAGTCAAATCTTTGTCGAAGTTGCGATTTTTATCGTCTGTGGCAGTGATCGGACGCTCGCTGCGTGTTTCATCAACAATTCACTTTTTTAGCAGTTAAAAATTCGATAACAGCACGCTGTTTTTAACTCGCGTTGACATGGCACTAGAACACGTCCCCATACTTCCGCTTCTCAAAATACACTGGATGAATGTAACGAACTCAAACCTGCGCATTCGTGTTGAATTGGAATGTTACTTCCACATGCCACCAGGAGTGCTTCTGAAGGTCATTTTGTTTTGTGGTCTACGAGCATGTGTGCATTACTTTTTAGCCTACAATCGTATTTCACGTACAGCCTATGTGTTATTCACGTACTCTTTTAATAGAGTTCCAATATGCGAGTCACCATTTAATGCGAGCTATTCAGAAACTAGGTCATTGTGGGGCACGGCTTTAAGCGAGATGCACTTGAAACTACGATCGTGCTCCCGAAAGTAACCTTAGGTTGCGTGTAGCGAGAGAAGTAGCGGGAGAAGCCGAATGCTTGTTGCATTCGAACACATAATAAAGCAGTATACCTCGAGCTGTAGTGTTTGGAAGGCTGCGTCGCTTGACGATTGTTTACATTAGGGAGTCAAAATGATTGTCATGACGATACAATTGGAAATCCCACCAAATGTAAAAGCGGTTTAGTGATATGGTTTTTATTGTCAATAAACTTCTAAGTTAATGACATTCATTGGGGAATTAATTCTGTGCACCGACTAAGTGATTAGTGACAGTGTTGTGCGTCAGTGATGTCGTTAGTTTAAGAGTGAACGGACAAATGACCACGATGTCCAAGAACTGGCCATCCGTCCATCTAGCACAAGGCTAGGCCGACCACTGCGGTCCTCGTCGTGAACATTGGTGCTGCGGCCATTTTTAAATTGAACGCACCACTGCCCCACTCCGCCTTCACTCATCACTTCGTCTCCATGCACAAATTACAAAGTTGCCATATGAATTTCAATTGGCTTGTGTTAGTTTTTTGCCAGTAAAAACCTAATATTTCACAACTCGGGGGATTTCCTGTTGCAGCGCACATTTTAACATTTCGCAATGTGAGCAAGGTATGGAAGAGCCACAGTCTCCGCACAATATCACAGCAGGATGCGTACTTAGTGTAGGAAAGTTTAGACACCAAGATGGTGGCTTTAACCCAACTCACTGCCACTATAGGTCGAAACGTAAGTTACTCTCTGGTCTGCCCTCGTAGAAAGGCTCATCATTAATCTTTGGGGTTAAACCATGGGGCACGGTGGCCTAGTGATTAGAGTGCTGGGCTACGTACAGTAGGATCCGCACTCGATTCCAGGTGACACCATTGTGCACCCCTCGCTTCAGCAGAGCCGAGTGATATTTCGAATACGAGACCTTCCTGGGGGCACACGCTAAAGAAATGGCCCCCCCTGATTACCTAGGTGTGCGATTATCACACGCTTTTCGGCTTATTCTTAGTATTACGCGAGCTCTTCCCTATTTTATTAACCGAATCTTCTGCTTGAGTGGTGAAGACGAAAACACACGGAAACAGGGAATAATATTTCTGCTCTGCTAGACATCTTCAGGGAGTGCTAAGGTGGTGGGAGGGTTCCCCGGGCATCTTCTTTGATAACCGTCCCAGAAAACATTTCAAATAAGGAAAGAGCCAATTTTAATTAATTTATTTAGGATGAGCGGCAAGAGCGTAGGGTTATCGCACTAATTAAGAAGTGTGCTGTAATTAAAATAAGACCTGATAAATTTGGCGAATAAATCTTACGAGGAGACATTTTCACCTCGTTTGGAAAATAATTCAGTTTGTTTAAGAAACTGGAATGGCGTCACTTTGATCGTTGAGAAAGGACGAAAGAATAAGAACGCCAGTAGGGTAAGTGCCATACCGATAACTCCTTTTCATCGAGGGTATTCCCTTAGATCCCACAGCATGGTTCCCTTACAATATTTCCCCAACAAAATTAACCGAAGTCAAACACGGCGGCGAGTTTCCCTCCCCTTGGAGAAGGGAGGGAGGAAACGGGATGTAAATAATGCTATCTCATTCAGCTTATTCGTATAATATCAATGGAGAAAGTTGTTACCGACATTCATTGGAGGTTAATGATATACAGACAGATTCAAATTCAGTTAGCGGTATGAATATCCCAGATTTACCATTGGTAATTCAGCATTACGTCGACAGGAGAGTCACCGGACACAGGAGAAATTCAATGTCTTTCCCAAAAATACGTAGAATAAATCTGGGGAAAAAATATATAGCAAATAAAAGTGCAAATTGCTAAAATTCTTCATAAGAGCACCCTTGTGTATCGACACACCAATGCAAGTGCCTCCACCGCCAGTTGTGGTATGATTCCTGTAAGTCATCAACAGAACCCTTGTTCAGACACCTCGTCGTGGCTTCTTTGACATAATCCAGTGGCCCAAAGTGGTACTCAAAGAGGTTGTACTCAAATACTCATGTCTCGTCACTAGTAACCACCTATTCTGATTAAAGTTCGGGTCACTTTCACAGTGATCCAAGAGGCCCAAGGCAAGATTGTCACGCAAGCAGTCTTCCGACAGCACCTTTGGGACCATCTTGGCAAACCTTTCCCATGGCTAGATTTTCAGTAAGAATTCAATGCACTGCGGTTTTCTGAATCTTGAGCTCTTCTGCAATCCCATCCTGAAACTTGGGGTTCAATCAGAATTGAGCAAGTGTCTAACTTCTTGCACGTTTTCGTCACACTGTGTTGCAGATGGATGTCCAGGGCATTCCTCATCGTCAACCTCCTCAAGACCATCCCAGTGCAACATCCTGTGCAAGCAGAAAACCAACACATTTCTCCATCTCCATAAGCATCCTTAGCCATGGACATGGTCTCCAAACTCAAATTTCCAAGCTTAATGCAGACTTTTATCGCATATCATTGCTCCATGGAAAGTGGCATCGTGAATTCGTGACGTGGCCGCCGTCCATCTAGCAGCAATCCGCACACTATCAATGTCCACTGTCAACTGACATGGGTCACGTTATTTTCACAAGATCTCCCATTACATTTTCCGCCACAGATCATCCCAATCCAGCCATCTGCATTGGTGAAAAAAACTCATTCTACTTAATTTTGGGACAGATTCTGAATATCGATGTTGGGAGATTTTGTTCGGCAGAGACCTTGTCCAGTCATGCACGCTCTCGGTCAATGACTACTTCTGGCTTCATAATTGTGGTCACCGGTTAATCGGATTCTTTAATGGAGGAGAGGCTCGAAGGCAGATGACCCTCCATCCTCTCTAGCTGGACCAAAGGGAATCAGTGTCATTAATGATGGAACTGGTGTGCAAGTATGAATTTCTCGATGTCTTGCTCGGGATCGGAAACTGGATTAAAAAACCTCTGGGGTTGATGTATAGTTTGAGCACATATTGGCACAAATCAATTAACCACTTCTAGGGAGCACTGCTTTTATTCCATACAAACGGTAGACCTGAAACTCAGGTTTAGTTACCCGCGGATCATAATGATTTTTTCCCATTTGGTGCAAAAAACATTCAATGCTTTCATTTAAAAATATTAACATGGATAACAGCATCAACATTCCTTTAAAGGTGGAAAGTAAGAGGCGGCTCTGTCAGCAGAATGCGGAAATTATTATTTGTAGAACACCTTCATGCAATCACGCGTAAATTGTATAAAAAATACTTCACTATAAATTGGTTATAATGGCGATGATTTTGCCATGTGAGGGCTCTTCAACTCAGCTTGAACTAGGACGCCAGACAGATTCCAAATTTCCTCTGCCTGTTCTTCTATTTGTTGCCAAAGTTTGGAATCAATAAATGTTATAATTATTATTAACTGGGAGCGTAAAATAATAGATTCTCTTTTTTGCTATACTCTTCGAACGACATTAGACGGCAAGCCACGGCAAGGGAGTGTGACGGGGTATCTTAGGACACCACCCAAAACACCTCATGCAAAACAAATAAAAGGAAATCAATTCACACCCAAGCAGACCATGCAATACCCATTTTAGCTCGTATACATGCAAATACATAGTTGTGTACTAGTAACTAGCATTCACGTGCACATGTGCCTACGATTGCACCAGATGTATACGCAGCTTTTAATCTTGTCCTCACTCGTAATTCGAATGTCGTAATTGTTACTATGATGACTTTGATGTCTTCCCATTAGGATTCCTGATTATCTGAGGCAAGAACGAATAATTGCATCTATCTGTACTGGTGTCCGTCTCCCTAATCTTATCTTTGTGGTCTAACTTAGCCAAATAGAACTAGAATATTGAGCAAGTACTTCAAATGAAGATGCAAATACCAGGTTATAAACTCCGTATTTTTAACAAACTCAAACCTGCATTGCGTTCAGGAGCAATTCCTATGATAGAGCAACAAAGAAAGTCTAACCGATTGGTACATTTCGTGACCATTGGTACATCGCGTGAAGGGGCAACTTAAGAGAAGATAGAATAATAGAAACTATAGGACATAAATGCCTTTGAGTTGAGAGGATTTACTCACCAGACAGGCTAAAGAAAAACCATTAATATACAAGGATAAAATATCAACTTTGGAGATATTACTTAACGTGTAGCTGGCAAAAAAGGTCATTGTTTTCCGTAAGGAACTTGTTTTGTTTGCGTTTTAAATAAATATGATAACTAGATGGAAAAACAAACATTCGCATTGGGATAAATACAGGGTCGGTTCCAAAAGTAAAGCAATTCCATTTCCCACGCCACTCCAATTGGTTGGAGTGAGATCAAACCACTTAATGTTCGTGGGGGGGGGGGGTGCTTTGTCGCAAAATTGGTCTCAGTCCTCTCCAAGCTATGAAAGCGGTAGGACGTCAGTTATTGTAAACCTGTGCATGCCGACCGTGTCACGAAAAAATGGGAACGACGATCGAGCATCGTTACATGATTACTAAGTTTTGTGTCAAACTGAAAACATCTCTTGAGGAGACTAACAAAATGATTCGTGAGGCTTACAGGAACTCTAATCTGTCCTACTCACAAGTTTCGAGGTGGTTAAAGGCCTTTAGGAGGGCCGGGAAGAGGTTCACGACGAACAACGCTCTGGGCGGCCGTCAACCAGCAAAACCGACAACAATGTGGCTCGTGTTACACAATTGTTTGACTCTGACCGTCGATTGAGTATTGAGATGGTTTCCAATGAATTGAACTTGTCGTCTACTTGTGTTTCGCATTGTTACTGAAGATATAACGATGAGAAAAGTAAGCGCTTAGCTCGTGCCCAAGGTGTTTGCCACAACGCGCTACGAGTCCGCGAGTTCCTGTCCAAAAATCAGGTGCCAACGCTGCCCCACCCCGCATAAAATCCTGATGTCGCCCCAGCAGACTTCTTTTTGTTCCCTCGGATTAAGGCAGCCCTGAAAGGAACCCGTCTCCGTCCATAGAAGAGATCCAATCAGCCGTGACGCTGGAAAAAATGAGTAGAGACCCAAGGACAGTACTTTGAAGAATTTTAGGTGTTTGTGCAAATCTGTTCAATAAATTACTTTTAAAAAATTGCATTACTACTAGAAGGAACTCTGTATTTTAATCTACATCTACCAACAGCACGAACCTTACTGCGAGTAAAATTCACCAGCCCGAAACACTTTATCAACCCCAACAACGGTTATCCAGACCATTATAGCAGTCATAGAATTGTATCACCTGGATATAAGTTGGGAGGTGCCCAGGCAAATTACCTGACATCTAAACCCGTGACCCAGCGGCGGCTAGAAGGCGAACCTCTCGCCCTATGGAGATTAGCATGGCCACTCCTGGAACGAATGAGCATTGCGGCAATTTCTTTCTAATTTCTCGAAGTTGAATACGTTGTTTGAATTTTGGATTTCCTCCAGAAAAAGCTGCAACGAATCCTTCCTTGCGAAGGGCGAGATCTGCGCTAGGTAACCTATCTGGAGGAAATCCAAATAGCAAACAATGTATTCCACTTAAGAAAAAAAATGAAACTTAACAATGCCGGATCCGTACCAGACACGGCAGCGTAGGTTATTTGACGAAATCCATGCCCGGAGGAGAGCATCGGCTCCCCGCTATCGTCTTCCGGAATCGACGAGGGATTGCTTTATCACTGGACTCGGGCGCTGATTATAATATTCCCGAGGGACCCCGCCCTCGTTGAAGTCTCCACCCGTTTGGGACGTGGCGGGCGAGGAGGAGGATGCAGCCGGGCGGCTAGGGGACCGCGCCCGGCGGGGGCCGCGACGGAGGAGGAGGGAAGCATCTGGCGGCGCGCGGTGCGGCGAGGGCGCGGCGGTGGGCGTTGGCATCGGGGTTAAGAGCACGCGGGCCACTCCACGGGATGGTGACCTCACGTGCCATGAGGGATCCATCGTTAGGAGAGAGCGGAGGGACCGGACGAAGCCTAAACGCTCGCATCCAGTCGACCTCCGTTGAACAGATAGACTTTAGATGTCATTTTTTCCACGAGCAATAAGGGATAAGAATGACGTTGCACGACCATGGTAGGGGTAAAAATATTCAAGTCAAATTATTCTGATGTGCATTCACCCCCTGCCACACATCCTAACGGTGGCTTGTATGTATGGTACTACAAAATATTAAAGTACCTCCCGGGGTCCGAATGCTAACCCGGAGTCACAGCAATGAGGGATCCGCCACCTCGAATCCTCCACGGTTGTCAACCTGGGAGGATAGTTTTGGATAGGTGAGTGTAGAGGTCACCTCTATACTAATTCCTATTTCGAATGGCATTTGTTCAGTGAAAGGAGCCCACGAAGAACTGATATCCGAAAATCGCTGCCCGACTAAGTCTTTACTCTTGCAAGATTTTCGTCACTTTTGGAGGTCTAAGGGTGTCCTGAACGTTCGGTGTCTTCAACACCTTCTCTACCCTCCCGGAAAAACTTGTGTCACTCAAAAACACCCTATATATCGATGAGTACCTGCTTTAGCATGTCATGATTCTCTTTCCCAGTTTTGCTCAGTGTATCGCAAAACTTGATGGTGTAGTGCTGTTACAATAACTGGTTCATGACGGAGCGTAACGAGGTCACGTTATAGAGGTTTCGCAAACGAACGATCCTCAAAGGCTGGAAGCCATCTGCCTCCAGCCTTTCCTGAGCCTCCTATCCCTCGAATCCAACCAGAGAAACCGCCGCCCATCCGTCCGGCTGTCCGGAAAAAATAAGTCGTACTACTTTTGGACAGACTATGTAGGATCAAAAACTGAAATATAAACATTAAAAGGATATTACAAACATTACAATTAATATTTGCGTACTTATAGGGGTATTGGCAGCTATTCCGACAGAGATGCGTTTACATATGACCTTAAGGCTATTCAGAAATGGTGCAGGGTATGCCATTTATCACTTAATCTTAAAAAACGTTTTGCTATAAACTACTGGAGAACCCAAATTTATGACAGCATTAATAATAGCGAGCTAACGAATGTATAATCTATAAAGTATCTAGGGGCATCACTCTTACCCAAGATCTCTAATGGGGAAAGCATATTAGACATATGTGGAGAAGCTAACCGAAAATTAGTATTCATCAAGAGGGTATCGGGGAAATCCGATGAGAAAGTGAAAGAGCGAAAGAGTTAATTCTCCCTCGTTAGACTTCACTTCGAGTATTTAGCAGACATCTGCGATCCTCACGAGGCAGGTTTAATACAAGAGTCAGATCGCGTGCAGCGTAAGGCAAGGCGTGGTGTGACGAAGGAGTTTATTGCAGAGAGAACAATGTGACAACATCGTTGAAAGACTTGGGGGTGTGTTGCTCTAAAAAACAAAGATTAATTTTTAGACTGAATCTCTCTTTAGTCAATTTGAGACCGATCAGTAATCCGAAGACGTTAAGCGTTTTAAAAAAATCCCAAGTTATTATGGAAGACACGATCATTCATTCAAAATTAGACAGACTAGCACGGATAGGTTACAAATGTCGTTTTTTTCCAAAAGAAAATTAGACACAGTCACAGATGCTACTAACATCAACTAGGGATCAATTTTTGTGTGTGCGAATGAAGACGCACGTATGTGTACGTATATATAAAGAGGTTTGGGGCTATTTTTAACATTAAAAGTATGCGCATGCTTGGTGTGGATACACCCCCTGCCTTACCCCTGTCCGGTAGCTTGCAGGGTATCATGTAAATGAAGAACAATTAACATTTTCACCGCATGAATAATTTCCTACTGTTGTCGAAAGGCGCCAAGGGGTCTGTAGTTTAGCGTCCCATCCGACGGACGGCGTACTCACTCAAAGTGCTCTCCACAAAGCACCCCAAGTAGGGATCGGGGTGTTTAACGGCAACGCTAAAAATATCTGCCACCTCCAGGATTCGAACCCAGGTTCTCTGGGTGGGAAGCCAATTTGCTTACCACCGCACCATCCCTATCCTTGCAAATTTTCTAAATCCCCTGACTACTCTCCTCGTTTATTTACGCCTAAAAAGTGAGCCCATCCGCTCCCCTAATTTATTAGTATTCTCTCCTCATCTACATCTATACAATACCCCGCAAGCCACCGCAAGGAAGTGTGGCAGGGGGTGGTAGGTCACCAGCCATTCTACATATATTTCCTCAATTTCCTTATGCGCCTGGGAACCCGTGATCCACCAAAAACCGCGTGGAAAGGGGGATACCGAGCATCAATCAATCATGCATCATACCTACACATATTACGAGCATTAACTTGAATGTTTAACGACGAACTACTATCTCTTAAGAACTTCATTGCCTTCGATCTCTTATGTTAAATTAATTTTCCTGCGCCTGCATAAATTTTGGTCCTGAATTGCGCAGAAATTATTACAATCCCTTGGCTGAAGGAGAAACTGAAGCTTGACACTGAGTAAATCTAACAGAGTAGCCTAGTTGCCAAACTCGCTTCCAGTGCTGCATCGGTCCCCTACAAAAGCTTTCTTGCAATTCCGTCCGCGCGTACGTTAGCTCCATAAATTTAAACACAGAAATACATCTGCATAACGCCCCGCAAACCGCTGCAAAGACGTGGGTGCTGGGTCACCAGCCATGCACCATGCACAGTCATTACACGATCGTATCTCTACACGGATATTAGTTCGACCATGGACTCGAACATTATTAGTGATCACGAAAAAAGATGCTTACATGCAAAAATATCGAGCAAAAGGACAACATTCAAACCGTGCAGGAACAACGTCGTAAAAACGGCTCTATTTAACGATCCTGCAGAGTATATCAGACATAATATCTCTGATTTTGATCTATCATCTTAAGTACGGGCCTCTAATATTTCTTTAACATCCTCGGATAAGTGACCTGCTTCCAATTTACGCAGTAAATTTATCGTATATTTTAACTTACGGTCAACTTTGTGGTTCTCATGCTAATATTCACACGTTTTTTTTTAATCTTTCCGTGTGGATGACTTAAGTCACGCACGTTTTCGTGCTAGTTTCCATCGGTGATTCGTCACTGAAATGTTCACTCCCTGCATCTGCATCATTCGCCGCCACCCGTTTGAATCTCCAATGACGACGGAGGGGACGCACATGGTTGGCAGTCGCTGCGTTCCTTACGTAAGTTAACTTGGGGCCCCTGACACGCATCCTCGTGCTTGTTTAAACTTTGCCAGGAACCTCACGCCCACTACCCACAGGCACCCACTTCGCCCCTGTGTTCCATTGAGGGAGCCAGGTGCAATAGCATGGAGTGCGTATCTAGGATGCAGGGAGGTCAAGGAAGGTGAAATGAAGACGGAGGCGCTTGCAATGCTACAAATAGACATCTGAGATATCCGTGTAGAAACCAAATCAGATAGGACGCAGATTTTTACAAAAATGTGGTCGATGTTTAAGGATTGCAAAATGGCCTTTTTGGTCTGAAGTGAATAACCATATGTTTAAATTGGTTTCTTCTTCTTTAATAACGAAAACGAAAAATTTTAACCCAACCATTAGGCTGTTACGCACACCCACCGTTCCCACTTCAATTAGCTAATAAACCTCATTATTCTATGCATAATTCACATATATAACACTATTTCAGCTTTTTTGTGTGACTTTAATAAGTTTACAAGTTATCTGGGGTCATCCCTATGGGGTGATAAGGATTTGTTATCGATATTTTTCATTAATCTTAGAAAAAAATTATTTCCCCTGCGTCATCCCGAAGCTTCCCGAGCGTGGGGGACTGCCTAAAATTAACTTGGCTGACCAAGCTATTCTCCACTGCCTGTCTAATCTTGCACGGCTAAGGTAAAGGCCCATTGGTCCTCAATGTCTCAATATAAATATAAATAACAATAATGGTAGGTTTTGGATAATGGGTTCTCTTCTTCGTATTCCCACTCGGCAGTCGGGGGGCACAACTTGTTTTTTAAGCTATCGATCTTTATTGAGAAAGCCGCTATATTATGTTACCTTGGAAACAGTTGTTTAGATTGAGTCGTTGGCTACTAAAACAGGAGCACTGTTTTTTTATGTTTTCTTGAAATGAGAAAAGTTGTTTTTCTAAAGAAAACCAGTGTTAAAAAATTAGGGAGGGACTTAAATGGCCGCCAAAAGACTAGACAGAGGACTACGATATAGTGAAATCGCTTCGCTGGCTACACAAAACATATATTTATCCAAGTTACTGCTTTGCGCTTACTGGACTGGATACGGGAGTGTATTTTTTGCTGTCGAAACAGCTTCGTGGGGGTGGTAAATGGTTTCGAATTCTTAACTTCAGGACTCAATATAATACACAGTGAGAGAGAGAGAGAGGAATGTATGTATGCATGTTTAGTAACCCATAATGGGACGAGCAGATGAAAAGAGGTGTGCAGATTAGTTTGGAGAGTCTCGCGTGATTTCAGATGAAGTTGTGAAGAGAACAACATAGTTGGTCAGCACACCAGACGCCCAAAAGTGTGCGATGAGGTGTGCCATAGTAATGTGAAGACTCCTTGCATCCTTTAGGATAAAATATTTACGACAAGGTAAATGACCATAGAACCAAGATGCTGAACTTTGCTCTGGTTTTGCGAGCTCTCTCCATCCTATTATTAAATAATATTCCAACGCAGTAATCAGTTCGAAATAAGAATACGACTTTTTTAATAATGTTTTCTTCAAAACTGATGATTGCAGCAAATTTTGGTCACAAGGTAACGCCCACATGAAGCCTTCGATTATTATGAAAGGGCCTCAAGGCAACATTTAATACTTTGGAGGGTCCTTCGATCCTCTTACGCAACCAGGCGGATGGAATCTCTGGATTAATCTCGAGACATTCGTAGGGAAAATAAAAGCCAATAACTGAGAAACTAATCTACGCATTAAGTTCATTTTACCTTTATGAGTAATCTAAATTCTCCTTTTTCTTTTCTTACGATGACTTTTTATTTCTTTTCTGTCAGTCTTGGACTGACTTTTTTATTTCTTACGCAAGACTTTGTACAAGTACTGACTTTGCAAGATGCCGAATTTTGAGTGTAATTAAATAAATTAGACCTTAAATTGTTTAAAATATTGCCTTTTGTATCCATGCCAGGGCTAGTATTTTTTTAAATTTAACTTCAACAAGTTGACATGAGCGTTGTTTAGAGCTGTCAATGGCACAATTTATCCGCATGTCAATGACACAGATTGCCTTTTTTGTCAACATCAAGGCTAGTTTTTGTCTTCTAAATTTCACATCAAATAATTGACGTGAGTGTTTTTTTTAGATTTGTAGATGGCACAATAAATGTCCTAATAATGGCACAGTTACAATTTGGTAATGATTTGCCGCCATGATTTCGATCGCTTGCGAATTAAGTTTTTTCGCCAGGAAGATTTTCGGCGTCGCTCAGAAAGGCTTAACATGTCGGTCGAGGAGAAACCTGCCTCTACTTCATCGCACAAATGGCTTTAGCAACACCAACCCAGAATCACGCACTAAATGGCCTTGAGAAAAGTTCGATTCTGCATCGACTGACACCAATAATTCGTATTTATCTTTGAGTTGTGACATTTCACGTGAGCTCTTTGACATATTCATTCATCCCCCTGCCACACACCTTTTTGGTGGCTCGCAGGGTACTTATGTAGATGTAGATGTAGATGATCCCCCTAACCGTGCCCTCATTGACTCACGGAAAACACGCATCGCCACTATGGAGACATAACCGATATATTAACGAGATGGGAATGTGGCTGACGAGGTGTGGTACTGGAGAAATTGTTGAGGAATGGAAGGGTTGAAATACCGAAGAACGGGGGGCGGTGAAATCTCAGGGAGAGAAATTCTTATCACACATTACACGAAGATGCACCTCTTCCGAAAACAAGAGAAGATACAAGGAAAGGACGCATTCATGAACCGCAACAGCAAGGGAATAAACGCAATCATTGGGCAGCTCATGGCAGCGCATGGTTTTTATGAAAAGATCGGGAAAAGTTTCGGAAAAGTAGATTTTTTTCAGATATTGCTGCAGTACCTCAAAATTCTTCGAAGTACATCCCTTGAGTGTCGACACACTTTTACCCTTACGGCTTTTCCGCGACTCCAACGTTCCCTGATAAGTGGATTCCGGAAGGTCTTCAAGGGTACGCCTGAAAGATTCTTTGACAGCACTTAGGGTCCCATGGTGGTGTCCTTTGAGGGAGGATTCCACTTTTGGGAATAAGAAATAGTGTGGTGGTGACAAGTTGGGACTGTAATGGGGTTGGGGAGTCGTCGTGATGCCGTTGCAGAAGGTCTTCTCAAGCAGACACTCGACTCTGCTCTCTTGGTCGCCCGTCCAAAGACATTCGGGAGGACGAGTTCAGTGCTGATCGTTCGCATCAGCAAATTTTCAGTGATTCATTGATGTGTGCACTGTCATCTGATGATCATTACCAATGCGATCTGTGATAGTGTGCAGCACACTTAATCGTCGGTCTGAATTCAGCACTCCACGCACACGTCAGGAAACAATTGCCGATACATTTTATACAAACCTTTTATATCCTTAATAACTGATCACTTTATCGTGACCCTTTTTCAATTAGATGAGAGTATCCAATTACGATACTGTCACCTATTTTCGAAGCTATTGGCAGTTCTTTTTTAACATAGATAATATTCATTTTATCATGAGAAAAAATTTGCACTTTTCCACAGATTTACGGCACGAAAATCTGTGGAAAAAGGCAAATTGTTTTCTCAAAATGACAAACGTCCACTGCATGTCATCTGAATCTGTTGAATATATTAATTTTATTGTTGCTTAATGCACTATAGCACTTTCTTTGGCGATAGCAATTTTGGTTAATTGCTTCCATAATCTATATACGATTCTGGGTGGAACTTCCTTCACAGATTTCACAGACGCAATTTGTAATCACCTAATATAGCTGAGGTTTCCTGCAACCGGTACGCATCTTAATGTAAGGAGTTGAGAAAGAATGAACGTGTGGAGATAGGCCAAGTCATTAATTCAACGAGCAATCACAAAACGATATGGACTGCCGAAGTCAAGTTGAAATGAACATGTTCAGATGGGAGAGATCGATTAAGAGAACAGCCGAGAAACATTCGACGGTTTCAAGATCCAAATAAGATATATAGATTGGAGATACTGGATGTCTTAACGAATTTTTATCGCAATGTGATAAAAACGTGTATAATTTCCTATCGTATTAAATCGAAAATGAATCATCTCAGTGTAGCACAGTCGTAATCAGTATGCGACAAATTGATTGCCTAATTAACGAGGATGAAATTCATCCCAAATCGACTGTTATTAATTAAATCAATTATATGCAAGTATTAATGAATCGAATTGCTGAATTCCCTTAATAATCCAAATACATGTGTCTCTAATACTATTGAGAAATTCATACGCTAAACATACCTTACGAATGCAAGAACTATCACAACACAAACGGTATAGATAGGATAGAGGGGCAAATTAAGAAACCGTGCCTACGCGAGAAATTGCATTGATTGCCTAAAAAGAGTTCGCACGTGTGAGACTAAAAAATAAGATTTTGCACTCAGTGGACGACCATGAAACATCGGAAGAAAGATGCTGGATGATGGAGCATTGAGATTTCCTGTCGAGGTAATTCAGGATGAAAAACCACCACGATCTCTCACCAAGCGTGATCATTCCTTTGGAGGACACGATGACCGGTTACCCAGGGAGGACTCATTAAAACCAAACGAGTGAGATGAGGTACGCTGCTTATTATAAGGCGAGACTGGAGGCTGAACTCCACAAAACACGTAAAAATCAAAAGCGTTGCTTCCGGCATGAAATCCAAAGCAAATGTTGGATGGAAAGAATACCCATAAACTCAAACAGGTAGCGTAATATATATATATTGATTTTAAGTGCAAAATAACTAAGTAACTAAGCTGTCAAGATGCACGAAATCGTGTTAGCGAATGCGTAGATTTCCCCAGTCACCTGTCACTAATTCCTGTCAACACGATTGCATTAAAATTGACCAAAACCTCGGCGTGGCGTGGTAGCATAGTGGCGTGTACTTACGACTACCGACCTTCCGGGTCCGGGGCTCGAATCCCCGGCGTATATTTAACACCCCCTAATCTAATTGAAACAATTGGCGAGATTTTCTAGTCATTAGTGACTTCGTGGGAAACTGAATGTTGTCACATGGAAAGGAACTCCTAGGTGGGGAACGGTTTGATCGCCCGTCCTACGGTCCCGACCTTGCACCTAGCGACTACTTCCTCTTCTTGCACTTGAAATAACGTCTTGGAGGACAAATTTCAAGAAACTGTAATAGTAACTTTAACGGAGTCACCCGCTATGTGTGCATTATAATGCAACCATTTCAGAGAGTAAAAATCATTCGCCTTGACCGGGATTCGAAATCTGAAATGGTTGCATTATAATGCACACATAGCGGGTGACTCCGTTAAAGTTACTATTACAGTTTCTTGAAATTTGTCTAAGGTTGAACAGCCTAAGTGTTTGAAATTGGCTTTATTAACATCGTGGACTGTGGCGCGTCGCGCACGACTACGAATGCCTCTGAAATTGTATGTACGGTATTTCGTCATAACATCTAGTTCCTTTAAAGCCCCCAAAATTTCAGAGTGTAAGAGGACGTCTCGGTAGCTTAAGTGGTTAAAGCACTCGGCCGAATATCGAGGGATCCGGGTTCGAATCCCGGTCAAGGCGAATGATTTTTACTCTCTAAAATGGTTGCATTATGAGTCTTGGAGGACGAAAATTAGAAGACGAACGAGGAACTCCAGGCTGCCGTTTCCAACTGGTTCAATTCCCAGGCGGCGAACTTCTTCGCTGAGGGATTAAAGGAATTGCTGCCAGGTTAGGAAAAGTACTTAGGAGTGGACGGCGATTATGTAGCAGCAAAGTGAAATAGATTTGCAGGAAAGTAAAACCGTCAATGAAAGCCTTTTGTAACACACACATATATATATATATATATATATATATTTTATTATATAAATAAATATATATATAAATATATTTTATAAATACATGTATACATATATATATATATATATATATATATATGGGTTGCAGTGGTCTAGTGGGTAGAGCGTTGGACCACTGACCGGAGGGTCCCAGGTTCGATTCCCGGGCAAGGCACTCTGTTTGCTCCTGCAGCTCCACCCAAGCTAGTTGATTGTTCGGGTACCAGATCTTCCTAGGAAACCATAACCGGCACAGGGAAAGGAACTGGCCCCCCTACCCTGATGTGTGAATATTCACACGCCGTCGGGCTTGGTACATGGGTGAGCTCTATCATCACCAACAAAAACACAGAAAAGCACACAAAAATGAAACTCACTGGTATTCCGAAGTTTCGGTGTCGCTACCACCTTTCTCGAGAAAGAAAAGGGAAATATTGAGACTGTCATTCCTCCAAATCCACATTTCGAAGCATTCCATTCTTTTCCCAACCACTGTTCCTCCATATCCATGCCTCACAGCAGTATACTTATCATTACGCTCCACACACACAAAATGCCACTTGCATATCTAACTCAGCTTCGAGCCCATCCTGCTACTCGTAATCTGATTGTAACCATGGATGCCACCATTGTTTTTCTTGCTGTCATTTTTACTTTGACCCATCATATTTTCCGTTATATCCGCCCCTCAATACTTTCGTGCACACCGTCTCACCATTCCTAGTCTACTTCCTCTACGCACAACATTTCAAGTTTTCCGACTCTCAGATTGTTTATCGAATTGTTTTTCATTTGCATTCAATCTCATACCCTATTCTCTTTCTTTCACTTGCGGCTATTTCACCATTTCACATCACTCTCCATTTCGGCCTCTGCCATCAGAATTATGTCATTTGTGAACCTCATTGTGTGTTATTCTCCTGCCTCGTATATTGACACCTTTCGTTAAATAGACCTAAGCAATCACCATTTTGAGCACGTTTTCTCCAATATCTCTCAGCCAACTTTACCTTGTTTCATCGGTGCAAATGTACATTCAATAATTGATTTATTAATCGATCAATAGTTACAATGGTTAATCCCCGATGATTATTTTGGTTCTATTTTTAATTCAAAAACTTTGGTTTATCATTCCAAAGAATTGTTGCGAGCTCGGAATGTATTCACCGGAAAAATAGTTGCCGATGAGCACGGGAGGAAATGAGGAAGGACACATCCCGAACGACTTCGAAGATGCGATACACACACACACACATATATATGTATGTACAGGCACATTCAGAGCTAGGGTTTCGCCCTCCGCTCCCCCCTACCCTACCCACGCCACCGTTCTCCCTGGAACCGGGCTAAAGAGAGCGAGAAATTATTTCCGTGCTGTAAATGAATTTCCTGCAGACGGTTAATAAGGGGGAAACCAGGTGAGGGGAATGAAAGCGTAATATTTCGTTGTTTTCTGGCGAATGACGGGAGGATCCGAATACGAGGACATTCCGCGAATCGAGACCAGGGGGAGTTGGAAAATCGCGCGTTGGTATCACCAGAGACATTTGCATAAAAAATGAAGGAATAGTTGATAAAGTCAAAGGAGAAACGTGTGCCTCGAAATACCATATCGATAACACAAACACATCATGGCCAGGGAGTGAAATTAGGCTTGTAAAATGCCACATTTATACTATCGATTCTATCTGATTGATCCAATTAACAACATTATAACAGAATAACATGTTAAGGATTTGTTTTAGAAGATCCTAGGCAGTAGAATTTGCTGCAACACTATGCAAGCATCGTATATAATATGAAGTATTTATGAGATAGTTTTCATTATTTTCAGTTTCAGTTTTTCAGAAAATGTTTGACTGCTTCATTTCTTGTTGAATTTTAATACACATAAATTTAATAAAATCCCCAGCACAGATTTTCTCCTCAGCCTTTCCGAGTTCATTCTTACCCGCAATTCCTTCTCCTTTAATGATAATTTCTACCTACAAATCAAGGGTTGTGCCATGGGTAGCAGGTTCAGCCCGTCCTATGCAAACCTCTTTCTTGGTCTCGCGGAGAATAAATTCCTGTCACAACAACCCCTGAAACCGCTATTTAGGCTCAGATATATTGACGATATTTTCCTTCTCTGGCCACATGGTCCTGATTCCCTGAAAACTTTCATTTCCAACCTTAATGCTTCGTCCTCTATCTCCTTCACGTCTACAGTTTCCTCCTCCCAAATCACCTTCCTAGATGTAAACATATCATTTATAGACCATAAATTTCACACATCCGTACATATAAAACCCACAAATAAACAACAGTCCTTACATTTTAGCAGCTGTCACCCATACCACACCAAACGTTCCATTCCTTACTCCCTTTCCATAAGGGGACAGAGAATTTGCAATGACCCTGACTCCCTAGACAATTTCCTCATAAATTTACACCATTCCCTCCTCAAACGAGGTTATCCTGAATCCCTCCTGAATAAGAGGATCCGTAGACATACTTACACTCCCAGACCTTCCACCACCGCGAAAAACCACCCTCTTTCAATTTGTACCACGTTTCTCCCTGACCTAGAATCTCTGCGTTCTATCCTAAAGGACCTCTATTCTATCCTCAAAAACCACAATTCCACCACCAACCTTTTCCCCAAATGCCCCTCTGACACTTTCAAACGCCCCGCCAATTTATCAGATCTTCTAAAATCTATCAATCCACTTATTAAATTCTCGCCCCGTTCCAAAATCACTCCCAGACCCTGCAATAAACCTAGATGCAAAACATGTCCTATTTTCCTAACCAGAATCCCATCCCTCTCCCACCCGCTCTTTAACTCTCTCCCACCAATTCCCTACTCCTTGTGTACCTCCAGCAATGTTGTCTACCTACTCAAGTGCCAACTTTGCCCTGCCTTTTACATTAACCAGTGTACCACACCCCTCAATATTAGAATCAATAATCATAGAGCCTCATGCAACAATTCCTCCCTTATTGGTATGCTCCCAATCCCCAAACATGCCTCCGAACACAACACTGCCTTTGACCAATGTTTTAAAGTATCCGTCTTAGCATCCCTCCCACACTCAGACCCTCCACTGAAACTCAAAACATTAGAGCTAGCTTTCATCTGGCTCTTGGATTCCTGGAATCGCCCAGGCATTAATATTAGACATTAATTGCCCCCTTTATGCATATAATTTCATCCCCCTCCGCCCCCAACAACTTCCATATCATCCCCACCTTTTTTAAAATTCCCGCGCCATACACTACCCCTCCAAAATCCTCACCTCGAATGCCTTCCCCCCCTTTTTTCCCCCCTTTTCCTTTCTTTTCCCCTCTTTTCCCCCATTTCCCCTTCTCCTTCCTACCACTGCTTTCGGGCCCTCCTCTGCCTCAGTTCTGTTCCTAATTCCTCTTGAGAAAGGTGGTTGGACCATCGAAAATTCGAGAACCAGTGAGTCCCTCTTTTGTGTGTTTTGGTTTCTGTGTTTGTTATGACTATCAGTGAATTTACATTACACGTTTGTGGGTTTTCCAAAAAAGTGTATATATATATATATATATATATATATATATATATATATATATATATTATTAGAGTTCTATATTCGGTGACCCAACGATAGTTTTTTAATGTCGAATAGGGGATAGCATAGTCGATAAAAAAACCGAAACAATCAAACTAAAGGTAATATCAATTAGGAACAAGGGTTAGGGTACGTATTCAATACAGGATTCCCATTCATAACTCCAAATCACCCGAAGCAAGACTTACGACAGAGACCTGAGTGATTGATTGATTGATACGGTTATATCTGAGATTTATTTCTGCACCGCGGGAGCGAAGGCGAATAAATCATGCATCTGAAATAAACTCGACATCATTAAAAACCCATTCCTCAAGCTAAGTGGAACGGGGGGGAGGGGGTAATCAACCCTTTAATCCCGCGTATTATTGAGATGATTGACCCAGGGAGGGGAAAGACTCGCTTGCAGTTCACCTACCAGGACGATGGGGTGTTTTGATGCGCTCAATCAGGAAAGACGGAGCACCCACTGACCTCGGGTGGAAAATCTGATGGACGCCCACCTGGGCGAGCGAGAGAGCTGACTGATTGAGCTAGGCGACTCGCCTCGACCGATGGGCGAACCTTTCGCTCGGACGGACGGGCTTCGAAATCATAATGCTTGCACTATGTTTCTGTGTGTGTATAGTATGTACTTATACGGTCTCGACCTCGATGCGGAGGACATGGGAAGCGATTAAAAGCCATCCGGAGACGATTGACTCAAAGGGAAAAAACTGTTCATCGGGGACTTTATTCGCGAATGCCAGATTGGAACGCTGAATGAATTTGCGTCATTTGCTACACTGAGATTACACACTAAATGTAGCACAACACTACCACCATTTCCACAGTTAAACATTTAATGAAGACAACCAGTCTTCTTATGAATGTTTCAATTTTTTCTGGGTTTCAATTGAAATGGTTTCTTCGTGGTGGATTCATTCAAGTAAGTGCCAAACCTGAACCTAGATTGATGCAATTAGGAATGGAGAAGTATTTAGAAGATTTGGGGAGGAAAAGACGAATTTGGATCACGCCGAGAAAAAGAGGAAACGTTTGAATTGTGTACCTTTTTTAGGCAAATTAGATTGCGTTAGAAACATTAAATAGAAGGAAATATATCGGGGAAGGCATCACGATGATGAGGTAAGGATAAATACGAAGAAAAGAAGGATGCCAGAGGGAACTACTGTTAGGAAGCAATGGAGTAGTCGTTACGATGGGAAGAAGAGTGGAGAGCTGAGATGAATCAATCTTCGAAATGAAATACAGAAGATGATCAAGCGAAATAAACTATCCCCGCGAAGGAGACTGCGGAAAAATAGCATTCACACCTTGAAAATCGACAATAGGACGAGTGGCAGGGACTGTTTAGTCACTAGCAATCGGTGTTGACTTACAATGGAGATTCAAATTAAAATCTAAAAATTAAATATTTCTTGAACATCTCGTTATTTCTTGAATACAAAAGGTCCCCACTTAAATCATCACCATCTCTAGCCTCTATGGTGCGACATTGAAAAATACCAGCGCCTCCAAAATTAATGGATACCTCTTGAAAAAACACGGTTTTAACAGCTGTTAATGTCTCTCGTGTCACTACTCGGTGTGAATGACGTGGTCGAGAGGTGTCCGTCGCAAAAGTAACGCTGTTTAGCAACTTCCGAGTCCGCACATCAATGTTGGAGCATGTAGTTCACCAAAATGAATTTTAATTCGCCGATGAGTTTCTATACGTGTGGCCCCTTGAGTACTGAATAAAAGAATGAGGGAACGCTGATCCTATGAGATACTTGTTTCAGGCGGAGCCGCCATGTTTACACCATCATTGTGTCGTATTGTTGCGTCATGGCATCGTTCTGCCAACTGCGGGCCACTATTTAAATCATAAATACCATTGCTGAGGACTAACAGAGCGGTAGCGCGATTGTTTCGTATTTTCAATGCACTTTCAAGATTTTTTTCGCTAAATTCATCCGTGACTTTTCTAATAGTTCAAGGATACGGTGATCTAGACTCTTTTTCGCGACCTGGGCGGCGAAAGTATAGAATTTCTTGAGATCGTTCTGTTAAATCTCTGCAATCAATTTACTGTGACTTTCTGTTATGATATCCCATACCAACGCATTGAAAGTTTAGAATTATTCCCTCGATGTGAGTGTGAATCTCATACGATTTGCACTTATCTTTATTTATATATACCCTGCAAGCCATCGCTAGGGTGTGTGGCAGTGGGTAAATACACAACGGAATAATTTTGAAATGACATGCGAACATGACCCTACCGCGGTGGAACAATGTTATTATGATCTCTTATCGTTCGGGGAAAAAATGACCTCTTAAATCTATCCGTTCTGCACTTAATCTCTCTAATTTTACTAGGATTATCTGTCCTACCGTAGTACGATGGGGGTAAAAATACATTTTCAACACCACTGCTAAAGAGACGTCCTTCCAGCAAGAGCTTCAATCTGTAATCTAACCTTGGCTCCGTGATTTTCAGGCTAGCTGCTCCAATATTTTGCATAGGCTACTAAGTTATGATAACAACGTTTTACAAATCTTGCTCCACTACTCTGCACGCGATCCAATTTGGAAATTAATCAAACTTCATGAGAATCCCATATACTCACAGCATATTCTAAATGAGGCCTAAACAGGAAAGATAACATTTCTCTTTCACCTTTTCATGACATTTACCCAGTACTCTTCTAGTAAATCATAATTTTTTGTTAGCTTGTCCACATATTCCCCGTATGTGTTTCACCCAGGAGAGATCGCGAGTGATGGTAAAGGTATTCAATTGAGTCTACACAATATCCATTCTCAGCCAGGATTTCGAGAGAATTACGACGCTCTGCCGTGGCGCTCCACCCGCGATTACTGTGAATCACCACCGAAATACTTCTTCAGCGTCTGAAGGAAATCGACTGATCGTTTCAATGCAGAAAAATGAGAACACAGGTTGAACTGTGTGCCGTTGGCCTCAACGCGTCATAATTTCCGCCCCACTGAACTCGGGGCGTTTTCCGCCTTAAATTGGTTGTCCTCCAACTGAATATTATGGAAATCGCTTCCTCCGAAAATTGCAAACTCATCTCCCAAAGGCGCTCTCTAAATGAAACTGCGCAAGTATTTTCTGCGAAGAGGTCAAATGTTTAGACAACACAAAGGCGCACACTAAATAGATATTTTCATATCCTCTCGGTGAATATTCATTGCCAATGTTCCTTTTTCATACTTCAATCAGTTCTGCAGTGCTGTCTTATCATGTCCTTACCTTTAGCTTTTATGAATTCGTTTTGAAGTGAAAACTGATATCTCTCATATAAATTTTCCAATTTCATTCAATTTGAAAGCCAGCAAAACTTGAAAGTGTTATACTTTGGACTCATTACTTAGAAATGCTTTCAGTTGAATGTGGAGAGGCCATGTTTACACTTTTTGCGTTCTGGTATCAGGCTGCCAATTTTAGCCAATCATAAAACAATGGCTATCACTGCGGGAAACGAATATTGGCATTGGGACGACATTTTGAAATTGTGGCGCTGTTTTAATGCTTTCAATTGACTCATCCTCGTATTAACCTACTCTTATTCCCGACAGTATGATCTGATGTAAATTCATTACTGAACGATTAGAAAATTAGTGCCTTCCGCAAAATTACCAAACAATCTCATTGCAGAAATTTACAAAACATGATTTTTCCCATAAATTCGAATGACATCGGTGGTAAATGTTTTTTTGCTTCTCCCGGATACTCAACTCACTATGGAATGGAGGAGAGGGTTGGTCGAGCTGTCGATCCGAGTTTATAAATTTGCACGGATTGAAAAAGAACCATTTTTATAATTTCACTCTTCACTGCCACATTGAGGACCTCCCCAGGGCCACCATAATTTCTCCATCTGTCTTCTTCATCCTTTGCAGTCCTCTCTCTAGAAATACTACTTAACTTTAAAGTATACAACAGCAAGACAATTTTGCGCGGTTTATCACCTCGAAACACCATAACATTTTAAAAGTATTATGGTCAAATTATAGAGTATACGATGTCTGAACTGAAAAAATCATTGGTGTAATTTAACTATTCTGTTTTTAATGCTCCAAATAAGATATTACACCCACTCATATCTCATCATTTACATATTTTAAGAAAAAAATCAGTCAACGACTGCATGGAATAATAGGTGTTTTACCGCAGGATTTCCCACTAATTCTCACGAAGAAACTCTTTTGTTCGACACGGGGTGTTTCAGATACCAGACTACGAGGTTTCTAAACTTTTTTCCTTGGATTTGACGCTAAAGCTATTGGTGAAGCAAATATCAACTACGCGTGAGTCTTTCGCAAGTAGTCTGAACGCTTTACTGGACATATCTGTTCAAGATCTCTTTTGATTTTAATAGTACAAGCACCTGCATATCATCGAAATCTTGTCACAGATTTTTCTCAATCCCCACATCTACTCATCTCTCGGAAGGGGAGGTCAGGGATCCTTAAAAATGACCTATGCTTACAAAAAACTAATTAAAGATTTGCATGAATACACACACACACACACTTCACCTCTTCACTTCACCATTCCTCATCGGGGTAGGAAAATTCAAAAAGATCTGTTGTCAGGTTGACCAGGAAGTTCTCACTATGCCACCAATGGACTATGCACTGCTCTGTCGTTTCATGTCTCTGTCACATTCTAATAATCTTCTCACAATCTTGGAAAATGAGATATCTTGCTTGCCAATATTTATTCTGCGAGCTGAAATAATTTCCCTAAAATATTATTTTTTAAATTTTGACATCGCAAAACATCTTAAGAAACAGAATTAACGGCCGAAAGAGTATTGCTATTTTGTTCACCATAAAAAAAGTGCCTTCGAAGGAGAATCTCGATGAGCTACGTGCATTACAACGCAGCACGTGCCGATGCTCAATCAAATAGAGCTGAATTGAGATCGGCTAATAGAAAAATAAGCAGGTCTCTATAATTACCACAAAACAGGAATTTATGCACGCCTGCAGGCGCAGTCACTTGCGATGCGCGAGAACAGGTTTTCCATCGCTTCCTGCTTTTAGGCTCCCGTTCATGCCAAGTAAAGGCGGAACGGGTTGGTGCACTTTAAATGGGTTTGTTAATGGAACATTCGCATTCATTCCAATTATTACAAGTGCCACTTTTCATCAAGGTTGAATGGCCTACTTACGCAGCCGAATAGGCATTTCCACTCTAAATATTATACTTGCTTAGCATGCCATTATTATGCGTTGGTGTTGTGCCGAAATGGGTGTAATATCGCTCATTTTAAAGCTCATGGAATCCATAATCACATTTTCATTCAATTCGCTCATGAAGGTTGCGAATCGGGTGACGATAAAAATGTCATTTTCTCCATATTGGTTTTCTCTTGTTGCATAAATATTCCTCACGGCGAATCAATTCTACGCCGTCGTTTCCGTAACCTTAGCGACGTCCTCTCTCTTTCAAAAATTCATCGCCTGGAGAAGGGGCCGAGATCTGGAGAATAAAGAGGATGGTCGAGGATGGTGATTGCATTTTTTGCCAAAAACTGGCGAACAATCAATGCTGAATGAGCAGGTGCATTTTCATGGTGAGGATCCATCCATCGTGTTCGGTGGAAATAGTGTGAACTGTTCATTTTCCTAAATTCAGTTCATCAGCTATCATTCGGTCAGTTTTTCGACGATCGGTAAGGACAAGGGACCGCACACGATCAATGTTGTCGTCAACACAGGTGGTTGAAGGTTGTCCCGGCCTTGCATCATCTATGGCGTCTTGCCGGGCATCTTTAAAACACTTAATCCACTTGAAAACAAATGTTTTCTTCCGTGCATTGTAACCGTAAACAACTGTCAAAATTTCAGTATCTTCTTGATAACTTTTACACGCACTTCACCAAAAAACTTGATAAAAAGAGACGTTTCAGGCGTGATATGGTGGAATATCATGATTAATAAAAATTGGCAATTTTGCACAAAATAAAATTTTTAATACGACCGTGTTCGATGTACCTACATCATATTCTGGTGACAGTCATAACTCAGTGTCTAGTATATATGCTGAAAAGCAAGTAAGGGGGGGGGGGTTGGACGAGGTGCGGAGGAGGAGTAAGGGGTGGGAAACACAAAAAATCCAGCCACGAGGTTTTCTCCGGACTTTTTTTGTGTTCCCCACCCCTTTCTCGTCCCCCGCACCTCGTCACTCACGCGTCCTTCCACCTCCCCTCCCTCTATCCTCCATTTTCCACTGCACACCAACCCCCCCCCCTTACTAGCTTTTCAGCATATATACTAGACACTAAGTTATGACTGTCACCAGAAGATGATGTAGTTACATCGAAACCGGTCGTATTAAAAATTTTATTTTGTGGAAAATTGCCAATTTTTATTTTAAAAACTTGATGTTTATTCGTTTCACCATGATTTCGTCGATTTCCATTTTCGACAAACAGTAAAAACAAGGACAAAGGAAACTAACATAACTGGCACCATACGCACAGCTCGACGATCCGCCAAACACCGAGGACTACTCATTGGGTCTAAGGCAGACTAGTCGCCGCTAAGGGGGGAGCAATAGTCCGGGTCATGGCCGCCATATTGCACTAGTTCGCATATTTATTGTACAGAATACGTACATACCGTGAAGGCCTTTAACACAGAGATCATTGCAACTTGCTGACGAATCGACGCAGACAATTAGGCATTTTGGGAATATACATGAGTACCCTCGGCCGTTTCCTTGCTAGGTCGTGGCAGTCTACTTGTAGACACCGCCATTTTCATGATTTACATTGTGATGTGGTAGAAATTGATGATTTATTCATTACAAAATAGAATGTGAATAATTTTCTGAAACAATTGCTACTTAATCTTCCTTTTATAGAATGCTACCAGACCCCTTGTCATTTCAATTAAATAGATACGATGATATTTTCATGTGAATTGTCACGGAACTCTGTGCTCGCGCAATTTAATTCCAAAATTAAAAAAAACAATCACTGAGATCATGAAAACCATTTTTTCTTAATTATTTTAGTTGACTGTATAAGTTTTTTTGCTTTAAATTCCGCGCGACTCCTTGCAAATTCGTAGGTAAGTCATTTGTTGTTTCCACTGCCTATCGTAGTTGTCACAACAAACAAATCATTTTTTTTCCTGCACGTTTGAAATGGGAAAATTCACAATGAAAAAATGGATATCATGGAGGAGAACTTAGTGAAGGAATTAAAGAAAAAAATAACTGTAATACACTGATTGAACCAATTGAACTTGACTGGTCGAAAAATAAAATGGCTTCAGGCTGCCATTGCCTGGCTAATGAATGCGAAAGAATATTATAGGTGATGAAAAGAGCAGCAGAGGGGCTCATCAATGCGGCGATTTATAAAAAAATAATTACATTTCTAAATCATAATTTGGAAACTGTGCATTAGTACTTAACAATTCGACAACTGAGCATTAAAATTATTTTAAAACGCCAGTTCTAGTTCGATCAACACGGAGCTTCTACGGCTGGTCTCGTAACTAAGCCCTAATAACCTCGGATCGCACTTTTCTAGGAGAGATCATGTTAGTAAAATTAGAGAGATTAAGTGTAGAACAGATAGATTTAAGATGTCATTTTTTCCACGAACGATAGGGAATCATAATAACATTGTTCGGCCGCGGTAGGATCATGTTCGGGTAAAATTATTCTGGTGTGTAAATAAATAATTAATTTCTATAATACCTTAACTAAGTGTTACAATGAGCGCCTAGAAGTTCCATTCATCTGAGCTTGATGATTTCATTTATATTGATAAACAGCACAAGAACCACGGTTTTAAGGGTTAAAGCAAAAAAAAAAGGTCAGGATATTTTTGAAAGTGTAGGATTTATTAGAAGAGCATTATGTATGTGAGATGAAAAGGTCAAAGAGAAATGTAATCTGTCGCTGGTTAGGCCTCATTAAGAATATGCTGCAAGTGCATATATGGGATCCTCAGGAAGTTGGATTAATTGTCGACTTGGATCGCGTGTAGCGTAGAGGAGCTAGATTTTTGAAACGTTGCTATGATATGATAAACTTAGTAGCGTATTCAAAATATAAGAGCAGCTAGGCAGGGAATCACTCACGGAGCGAAGGTTAAATTACAGATTGAAGCTGCTGCATATGAATTGGAAGGAGGTCTCTTTAGCAGTGATGTTGCTGGAAATGCATTACTACTCCATTGTACTACGGTAGGTGAGATCATGTCAATAAAATTAGTGAGATTAAGTGCAAAACATATTGATTTAAGATGTTATTTTTCCCAAGAATAAGAAGAGATCAGAATAATACAAACGCACCAGGAGGGGAAGTATTTTGAATCAAAGGCTGTCTTGCATTCAATCAACCCCTGTCACACATCCCAGCGATGTCCTGCAGGGTACAATGTAATATGTAAGAATTTAAATGAGAGTTGGACTACATGAAATGGATGAAAGCCATTCTCAAAATGAGTTATTTTTTTGGATAGCAATTAATAAGATTGATGCTTCGTAGTGGTGCGAATCTTACTTACGAATACTATGGTTACCGCAAAATTGATTGATAATTCTGGCTGTTTATGCATGTTGAAAGGACGTCTGAACTTAAATTTGAACTAAATAAAATCCTATCTTACCAGCAAAGTGATATATAGTACGTTGATTAAAATGAGGCAGGACATTTTTTCATCACATCTTATTGAAAAGATTAAAAAACAATTGAGTTTCCAATTTGCACGAAATCTAATAGACCAGTACGGAAATCTAATAGAAAGTAACTGAATGCCGCAATTAAAATACATGCAAGGTTAATTAGTTAGTAAATTGATTCTAGATTTCCTCAACATAAGCCAGGTGCACCACTTTGACGGTTATTTAAGTTACTCTCAAATCTTAATATTCCCTATGGAGAGACACTATATTGTCCACAGGCTTTAAGCTCTGTCACCCCAAGAAATTCGTATTATGCAGCATCGCAGGCTGCCACGTAATGTCATACCGACAGAGACAATTTGGTTGATCAACTGATTAGCGCAGATGGCTTAGATGATATTCCAATTTTATCTTAAATTTTTCAAAAAATAGTTTACTTGTTTTTAATTCGTTGTATTGTTTTAATTTGCCTTGATTGAACGTGTGTTCAAAGTTTATCTGGCAGATAAGTTTTGATTTTGATATTGACTGAGAATCGGAGCAGATATCTGGACAATATGTGAATCCGCTTTGAAAAAACTCAGCTTCATTAAACGGGTGGTGGAGATATGTAATGAGAAAGTAAAAGAAAGGTGTTATTTTGCTCTAGTTAGACCACATTTGGGATATGTCACACGTATCTGATTCCTTGGGAGAAAATTTGGCAAAAAGAATTAGATAAAGTCCGAAGGAAAATTCGCCAGATTTAAGCTCGTGGACTGTGGCGCGTCGCGCACGATCACGAATGCCTGTGACATTGTATGTACGTCATTTCGTCACAGCATCTTGTTCCTTTAAAAGCCCAAAAATATCAGAGTTTAAGAGGATGCCGCGATAGCTTAACTGGCTAAAGCAATCGGCCGGATATCGAGGGATCCGGGTTCGAATCCCGGTCAAGGCGAATGATTTTTACTCTCTGAAATTATTGCATTGGAATGCATGTTAGCGGATGACTCCGTAATATGTTACTGTTGCGGTATCTCCCGCAGTTTCTTGAAATTCGCCAGATTCGTTAAAAATTATAACAAGAACACAAGTGTGACACGTCTTTTAGGGGATTTAGGCTGGTAGCCACTTGAAATACGAAGAGAACAAGCGAGACTTATACTTTTAGCCCCACGCTATTACGCGCGTAGATCAGACTACTATATGAAGATGAACTAAGAGAGATTCCAATACAGATAAATTCAAATACTCATTCTTTGCCCGGACAATCAGGAATCATAATAATAAGAAATGGAAGTCATTTTAGAAATATTAAAAACAAAAAAAGTAAAAAAATATTAAACGTTACGCAGACATAATGTGCATTGTATGTTAGTTGATAGTTTTACAGGCATCTTCACCATGCGTGAAAGTCATAAAGGTTTTGGATGAATATATACGCATTTGTGGGTACAAATTGGCATTGATTGATCGCAGAATCGGCGAAAAAAATGAGTAGAGACTCAAGGACAGTGCTTTGAAGAATTTTAAGTGTTTGCACAAATCTGTTCAATAAATTACATTTAAAAAATGATTGCATTACTTTTGGAACGCACCCTGTATGTTGGCATTGCATGCAGTTTTCCCCTCTTTCACGCGTGGTGGCCAAAAACCCAGATATCTTTTCAGAGGCTTGCGAGGTACTATGTAGATGCCTATGTAGAAATCTGCTTTTAAAAAATACAGGTAGTAATAATACCTCTAAAAGTGATGATTCATATTCGCTGAAATTATTTCTCTCCCCAACATCCTTTTAAATCGCGCGATTTTTCTTAATTTTCGAAGCAAGACGAGCGAGTAGAGAGAAAGACAGAGAGAGGGAAAGTTAGTCGTCCAGTACCGATTTTGAGATTTCCACGCACGCGTCTCGGCCGGCATTTGTTTTCATTTACCACTACTTCTCCCCTTACTTGCTATCTCCGGCGGACGGACGCGTGAGCAGAATGTGCGCCGCGTACTCTTCGTCGTCTCCTCGAGGGGGAAGGGGGGCATGTTCCGGGTTTTGGGAGGGGGGGGACGCCCACCCAAGTCCCCCGTGACGACACAAATACGTACACCATGGGGGAAAGCCAAATCACGTCCCGTTGGAAGACCGGGAACCCGCGGGGGGTTGTGTTGGTTGAGAAGAGGGAGGGTTTGAAGGCAAGGGGAATGGGAGACTAGGGAAAGAGAAGGGGAGAGAGGTGACACCCTCTGGAACAGAGGCCTGCATCTCCCACACCCTGCTCTAATCCTATACACGTAGTTGGCCCAATAAATACGCGAACTGGTGCGATCTGGCAGCCAAGACGCGGACTATAGCCCCGCCCACTAGCGGCACTAGTTGCCTGAGACTGAGAGAGTTTTATTCATTCTCTGGGACTATGCTAATCAATCTTGTAGAGAAAAAAATCAAGAGCTCTACGACCTCAGGTAAAAATAAGAAGGGGGAAAAACTCCAATGGCCGTAATAAACAGTCGCAACTCTCGTCAGACTAATTGCTGTATTGGTTTTCGCGGGAATCACGTAAGGGACCAACCACAGCCTCTCGACCAAGAACACCCTCTGTGGTGGCTAACGGGAAATTAATCCACGCCAGGGACGACACACAGCCACGCACACACTATCCTGTCTGGAATCCTTCACGAGGCTGTGAGAGCCCGTTAAAGATTCTAGGTGGAAATGTAATCCTTCACGAGGCTGTAGAGAAGACCCCGTTAAAGGTACCAGGATGTTCTACAAGTACACTGCTGGACCAGGATGTACACAAGTACTCGGTGACTATCCACGAAGGACGAGCATAGACATTCACACACACTAGCACTCAATAAACGCGCACACACACTCAGTAGATCTATCGATCGATGAAAATGGATCACTCAGTTCTGGAAAACGGAGGACTAAAGTTATACATAGCATACGTAAACATTAAGTAGCAGATCATTGAAGGAAAACCTTTCTAATTTATATCTATGTAATACCCTGCAAGCGGCCGTAAGGGTGTGTGGCGGGGGGTGTTAGGTCAAGAACTGTAAAAGGGAACAAAAACTCATGAAATATCAACAAATTCATGCAAAACTATACCCACTGTTGCGTATACAATTTAACATTCATGCGAAAATCCCTTTCATTTTACACGCATGAAAATACATCTACATCTACTTGATACCCCGCAAGCCGCCGCAACGGAAGGGGGGGGGAAGGGTTAGGGCACCGCCAGTAATTAGGAAAAAAATCCGCATACAAAAGCCACAAATGTATACAATCCACAAACAAAGCATGGTATGCATTCATGCAAAAACCCTTTCACCCCACACACATATGCAAACACACAAACTACCAACTAACATACACATGCACCTGCAAATGTGCCTGATGTATTTGCAATGTTTAATTTTGTTCCGACTTGTAACTTAAATGTTTCTATAATTTCTAAATTGCCTTTGGCTTCTTAGTATTATGATTCCTGATTGTTCGGAGAAAGAATGAGTATTTGTATCTATCTGAACTGGAATCTATCTCCTTTACTTTATCTTTGTGGTCCGATCTAACTAATTTTAGCTATCTCCTTTGAAAATAATCAAAGTGATGATTGAAAAGGCAAACACAACGTGGTGTAGGTGATCGTAAGAGATCCATTGGGACAAAAGTATGGGAAAAACATCAAGTCTTCCATACATCTATAATGAACTACCCCCGTTTCCTGCACAGCTAAGGTTGCCTAATTGATTCGTTCACCTTGGCTTCCAATATCAACTTAGACTCAGCGAAAAGATTGTTACAAGTCAATGGAAAAACTCAGGACTCTTACATTTACTTCACAATCCCAAGGACTCCTTAGAAGACGTTAAAATAGGAAATACTTGAAGCAAAATAAGAGAAGCAGTCCTGTCGAGGGTGCTTAATGCGTGATGACGGTGGAGTCAGATTGCCCAACTGATGACCACAAGCAACATGCGTCAGTGAGTCGGACGCAAGGGTGAAAAATGAGTGCTTCATGACTAGTATTCCGATGGAAATTAAAGAGTCTTTCGAGGTGAACAATATTCAATCAGCATTCCGTTTGCCGTGACGAATGGTGGCAGAAAACGTAAAAGGGAATGGGTCGAGCATCCGGGTCAGATAATTGTCAGAGTGAGCTGGACTTCTGACCTCAGTCGGCGCCTTCACACGCCTTGCGAGATGGGGGAACACGTGGGAAGCATCAATCAGGCTTTCGCACTCCTCCGACTTGCATAATGCCCAACTTGGCCGCAAGATATGGTCAAATAAGGAGGCTTCGGGCATTCACTGAATAGGGAAAGTTGACCGAAGGAGGCATAGAGCTGACGACAGAAGTCTGTCTTCGCCCTCAACGATTAGATTTATTCATTAGATAGTCGTGTGAACGATCACTTTCCTTCAAAGAAATACTGATTAAATGCAAGTTTATGTATCAAAGGGAAACAACTTTTGGTTTATACGTGGTCTGTACAATAAATGGTGCGAGGGCGAAGGCAAGGGGAAGGGGTGACTAGGGAAAGAGAAGGGGAGAGAGGTGGTACCCTCTGGAACAAAGGCCTGTATCTCCCAATCCCTGCTCTAATAGTATGCTCTCTTCTCAATGCATCTAGTCGGCCCAATAAATACGCGAACTGGTGCAATCTGGCGGCCATGACGCGTACTATAGCCCACTAGCGGCGCTAGTTGCCTGAGACCCAATGAGCCGTCTGTACTCGGCGGATCGTCGAGCTGTGCGTATGGTGCCAGTTACTGAAATGTTGGCAGCTGTTTACGGTGATAATTCTCTAAAGGAAACATTTGTTTTCAAGTGGATTAAGGATTTTAAAGATGGCCGACAAGACGCCACAGATGATGCAAGGTCGGGATAACCTTAAACCACCTGTGTTGACGACAACATTGATCGTGTGCGGTCCCTTGTCCTTACCGATCGTCGAAAAACTGTCCGAATAACAGCTGATGAACTGAATTTAGAAAAATAAACAGTGTGCACTATGTTAATCGAACATGATGGATGGATCCTTCACCACGACAATGCACCTGCACATTAAGCATTGATTGTTCGCCAGTCTATGGCAAAAAATTCGATCACCATCCTTGATCATCCTCCTTATTCGTCCCCCCTGCGACTTTTTCCTATTCCCAAAATGCAAAAATGTGGAAAGGGAACATCACTGGGAAGACGGGTAAAGGACGAGTAAACTAAGAAGCCTAACTGCCGAGAGGACTTCCAAATGGATGCTTTAAACAGTGGAAAAGAAGAAGATGAAATAAGTGCAGAGGAACAAATGGAGAGCACTTCAGTAGGGGACAAAAGCGATGTAGACTAATTTTTGCAAAATAAGGTTTAAATGACCTCAGTCCGCGTATTTATTGGCCATACCTCGTATGGCTTAAAGAAAATGTGAAGCAAGTATAATAAAAATTTAGTTTAGCCGAAATTAGGCAAGGTCCTAGATCGAAATAGCATACAATCCTAGAGATAACGGAAACTGGGCGATGGAATTTCGTGAAATATATGTAGAAACCGGACTCAGCGAGCAGTAGCAAGCAAAGCAGTAGTCTTTCGGGATAGTGCAGGTGTCTGATACACACTTTTGTGAAAGTTGGTTCTGACGAGCTATGCTGCTTGTATTTCTATGCTCTGACCTAAAAACACAAAATATCCTAAAATTCCTACGTTGCACATTACAATAACTCATACTTAAGTTCTGCGTATTTTCCATATCCAATCTAAACAACATTTCTGTTATTTTCCCCCATTTACTTCGCTTTCCCAATATTTTACCGATATCACCGTCTTCATGATCCAATTTCCACTACAACTCCTGCGTCAATTAGCCCTGCCTCCTTCGAAGCTGCCTCCCCACAGCCCTCCCTCTCTCTTTCCCCAGGGACGACTAGAACTTCATCCTTGGGTCTCCTCTCTGTCCATTTCGTTTTTCCATTCTTCCCCACAATCACATCTCCGCATTGTCCAATCTAAGCGGATCCTCCTGCTTCTAAGGACGAATTTCCATGTAATACAATGATACGCTCCACATTACAGCCTTCACTAGTCGTTTCATTAGGACTTCACTTAAGGAGCTCCTTTTCAACATTGTTAAAAAGTTGCATAAGAAATTGGAAAATTCGAAAATTAAACTCATTGCACAAGTATGCACGCAAATTGAAGCGATAGAAACTTTGTACCTAACTTGTTACCTTATGGTAACCTTGTAAGCCACCCTCTTAAACAAACCCAGATCTAATCAAGTTTACGCCCTGGGCCTTTTTCGTTTCTCCATTGTTTCACGGCCGTGGGTACGTTCGTTTTAAGTTTACAATAAAGATATAGCCTGCAAAAAAATAAAAAATCTAATTAACAAATTGCCATAGTTACTTAATTTATTGCAATTCATTCAAAATTGTAAAATGTACTTTACCCTGGATTACTCATTACAAAATGGCGTTTCGTCCTATTTATTACTGTTGCTGTGGGCGGTCTGATGGTCAGGAGAAGGTGCTGGAAGCCCTAAAAATATAGCACAGTGCCTTAATTTTGTGAAACACTAAAAAGTTCCAAGAAACTGCGGGAGATGCCGCAACAGTAACTTTGAACGGGGGTCATCCGCTAACATGCATTTCAATGCAAAAATTTCAGAGCGTAAAAATCATTCGAATTTTTCACCGGGATTCGAACCCGGGTCCATCGATACCGGCCGAGTTCTTTTGCCAGTAATGCTAACGAAATGTCCTCTTAAATTCTGAAAAAACCAACATTTCAGGGTTTAACAGGACGCCTTGATAGCTTAACTGGCTGGATAGGATAACTCGGCCGGACAACGAGGGATCCGGGTTCGAATCCCGGTGAAGGTGAATAATTTTTATACTCTGAAAATGTTGCATGGAAATACTAAGAATTCCTGAAGCATAATCATGGAACATATTCTTTTTACCTCGCACCATACAATTAATTCTTCAGCACCTCATATTCATTATACTTATCTTCAAGCACCACTTTTTCTTAAATCTTCCACCATTACAAGAGGAGAAATTGAAATCCCACACTACACATAGCAAGCAGAGACATAAGCGAGTAATTAGGGAAAACCCCAACTCTAATCCTGACCAGCATTATTAGCAGGAGTCAACCGATCAAGATACTGGTCTTCGGTAGGTCCAGGAAGCTCCGTTACATTTCCGAGAACGACTAACATAGAATTAAACACCCTGACAACCACACAATAGCTTAAGATAATTAGTATTCACCTCAAGCTGTCTAAAACGCTTATTCTTTTCCTCAGTCAAACTCGCTTACCCAACTTTCCCCCACTCATCCATCCCCCATGACCTTTCAATATCTCCACTTGCATCCACTTTTCCTGCTCTATCCTGGACTCTCCCAGCAGCATTCCATCTTCACCTGCCACGCACACATCTTCTCGGTTCTTTATAAACTCCGTCCATGCCGGTTTTTCCATTCTTCTCATTTTGCATGCTTAAAATGTCCCCACCCAACGCAATTCGTTAATGAAAGAATACAGGTAACGCTCAGCGAAAATCCGCCGGGTTCGTCCATTGGTACTACGGGAAGTCAAGTGTGTCAGGTCTTTTAGGGGAGTCAGGCTGGCAGCCGTTTGAGATGCGAAGAGAAATAGCGAGACTCACGCTTTTAGAAAGGTGCAGAACAAACGAGTTTATAACTACGTCACAAAAGGAGTTATCATGGCTCCGCATTATTTAGGTAGGTTAAACCACAAAGATAATAAAAGGGAGATAAGAAAGGAATAAACACAAAGCTAAGACATATTCCGGCCCAGGTAGATACAAATACTCGTTCTTTCCTCAGATAACCAGGAATGAGGTTAGTAAGAAACCAAACTCACAATAAAAATACAAAAGATTTGCAAGTGAGGACGAAATTAAATGCTGCGTGGATATTGGGTACAATCGTAGGTGCAAGAGCATGTCAGTTACTAGTATATTTATTTGCATGCGTGTAGGTCAGAATGGATTTTGCATTAATGTATACGTTTAGATGGGTGTAAAGTAGCATGATTTTGTTTGTATTGCATGTGATTGCAATCTGTTTTGAGGATGGAGTCCTAACACCCCCCGCCACACGCCTTTTTCGGTGTCTGGCGTGATATTATTATTAGGTAATCTACCGGTTAAGGTAGGTTTTTGGATGGACACAATTATCAAATAAACATTTTGACTCCCCACCTAGCAAACTAATCTATATCAGGTCCCTCTTCATCTCGGTGTACTTCTTTCCTCACTTCATCCCGTCCAACATCCCTATCCTGTTCCTACCCTTACCTCGCTTGCCCAACATTCTCCCCTCTATTACCCTCTTCAACATTCCACTACCGCTCAATACGCCTTTCATCCATTTTTCCTGCCTCCATAGGATTTCTCTCAACAAACCCCTCTCCTCACCCACCATTTCCAGCACTTCCTCATTTGTTTTCCTCTCGGTCCATTTCACCTTCTCCATTCTTCTCCACACCCACATTTCAAAAGCCTCCAATCTACGTCTATCCTCCTGCTTCAGCGACCACGTTTCCGCGCCGTACATAGCTACGCTCCATATCAGAGTTTTTACGAGTCTTGTCTTAACATCCCTACTCAACGTCCCCGTCATCAACTCCCTCCTCCTTGAGAAAGCCTCCTTGCCTAGCGCAATTCTTCTCCTTACGTCCCTACCACTTTGACTGTATTGGTCCAAAACACTTCCGAGATATGTAAACTGCTCTACCTGCTCTATTCTTTCCCCGCCTATTTTAATATTTAGCTTAGCCTTTTTCTTTCTGGAAAATCGCATAACCTTTGTTTTATTAATATTGATTCTCATCCCATATTTATCGCACTGAACCTCCAATTCACTCAACAATGCTTGCAACCCCTTGGCTGACTGAGCAACTAATGCTTGGTCATCAGCAAACCTAACCGATTTTACGAATTCCCCTCCGACTTTCATTCCTACCTCCAGTTCTTCCCATGCCTCTTTAATCATTTCCTCTACATATACGTTGAACAGTACCGGTGACAATGGGCAACCCTGCCTTACACCTCTTCCTAACACTGCCCATCCAGACTCTCCGTTCCCCACTCGCACCTGAGCAGTCTGAGACATGTACAGGTTGCGGATCAGTCTCCTGTCCCTCCAATCCATTCCTATTTTCTGCAATACACGCATTAATTTTTCCCAATTCACTCTATCAAACGCTTTTTCGAAATCTACAAAACAGGCAAAAACGTCCTGATTGTATTCTATATTCCTCTCGACTAGTGATCTCATGACTGCAATGGCATCACGCGTACCTCTTCCTTTCCTGAACCCAAACTGATCATCCCCTAAGTAATCATTTGCCTTACTCTCTATCCTTTTATTGATGATCCTGAGAATAACTTTAGCTGCGTGGGATATCAAACTTATTGTTCTGTAATCCTCACATGACGAAGCCTTTGCCTTTTTTGGAATAGGAACTAACACCGATCTCACAAAATCTTCCGGCCAGATTCCTTCCTCATAGATACTACGAATCAGTCCATATATGGCCTTCTTCCCACCTTTCCCTAACCATTTCAACATTTCTACAGGAATATTGTCCACCCCCACAGCCTTATTTGCTTTCATCTCCTTTAATGCCCTTTCTATTTCATCGTCGAGTATGCCTGGACCTAAGCTATCTTCTTCTACGTCATGTTCCTTTTCTATGTCTAACCTTGTCGGCCTAAGTTCTTTACCATACAGTTTTTCTATATATTCCTTCCATCTCTCTTGGATTTTTCCTGGTTCAACTATTATCTTACCCCATTTATCTTTAACTGTTAGCACAGCTCTTGCCTTCTTACTTCCCGATAATAACTTAACCTTGCTGTATAGAGCACCAATTTCACCCTTCTTCTGTAAACTTTCCATATCCTCGCATTGCGTTTTCCACCATTCTTCTTTTGCTTTATTTGTGGCCCTTCTCAATTTATTGTTTAACTCTTTGTACTTCATTTTGCCTAACTCTGTGTTTACATTTTTCCATCTTCTTCTCTCATCCATCTTCGCAATCATCTCATCCGTTACCCATGGTTTCCTTATCCTTTTCCCGTTAACGGTCCCTATAGTGTCTTTAGCGGCTTCCAATATCCCTTTCTTGATACATTCCCATTTTTCTTCGATAGCACTCAGTTCTTTACCGTCATCCATCATTTTCTCTACAGCCTCCTGGTACTCCTTCCTCGTTAATTCATTTACTGCTTCTAAATTCCATTTTTTAACCCGCCGCCCTTGCCTTATCTTCTTGAAACGAACATTACATTTCATAACAACTAAATTGTGGTCAGAGTCCGCATCCGCTCCTGGGAAACTGTGCGAATTTATCACACTGTTCCTAAACCTGTGCCTAACCATAATATAATCTAACTGATACCTTTCTGAGTCACCTGGCATTTTCCATGTATACCTACGCCTTTTGTGGTGTCTAAACCATGTGTTAGTGATGACTAACCCCTGTCTCCTGCAGAATTCAATTGCTTTCTCCCCGCGTTCATTCCTCGTGCCTAACCCATAGTCCCCCACCTCACCCCCATCTCTTCCTTCGCCTACCGTCGCATTCCAATCCCCCATCACTATCAAATGTTTCCCTGCAGGAACACTCGCGATGATATCCTCTAACTCATCATACATCCTATCGACTTCTTCCTCCTTGTGGTTGCTCGGTGGCATGTATACCTGAATAATGACCAAGTTCGTCGGCTCTGCTTTAATCTCTACGAGTAAAATTCTATCTGTCGCTTGCTCTATGTTGACTACGCTTCTTCCTACCCCTTTATTTAAAATTACGGCAACCCCTCGTTGGCTCTCTTCCCCGCCGCTGTATATTACTCTATAATTATCACTCCAGTAATCCCCGCTATCCTTCCATCTCACCTCGCAGAGGCCTAAAACATCTATGTTACCTCTTTCCATCTCTCGCTTAATATTTTCTAATTTGCCTCTCCTCAACATTGTCCTGACGTTCCAGGTTCCTATTCTAACTACTTTCGCCTTCTTCTGAGTCTTCTGTCCTGCTGAAGTTATTTCTTCCCCGCAAGGGTTTCGTGGGATGACGACCGCGGAAGCCTTGCCTCTCCCGCTGCCGGGCACGACACACGGCCTCTTGGGCCGTGTCCCGTAGTTGCCAGGACTCATATTATCTATAGTGCCCATCATAATATTCTTGGGAATCATAATTGAGGTGGTTTCCCGTTGCCTTCCTCAATAGTGTTTTTAACGTGACACCATCACTTAATGGCCGCCCCACTGGGGTCAGACGCCATTGCAGCCGCCTCACTGAGGAACAGACGCTGCGTGGTCTACCTTTCGTCTGGCTCCTAACCTTCGACCTATCTGGCATGGGTGACCCTTCCAGGAGTAATTATTATTACTCCGGCCAGCACAGCTCTAGGGGTCATCGGAACACACAAGCCCTTCCACCACGACAAGGTTGTAGTCCATGGGAGGGCTGGCGTGATAATGTGTATATTTATTAGTACCGTGGGGTCCTGCATCAGGAATGTTGAAACTGAAAGTGTAGACTCAATTAAATACGTAGGCGTTACTCTTTAGTGGTGATGTTGAAAATCCATCAATTACGCCCATCGTACCACAATAGCGGAGTTAACGTCAATAAAATAATAGGAGAGATTAAGAATAGAAAAGATAGATTTAAGATGCCTCTTTTTTCACTAGCAATAAGGGATAAAAATTTCACTGTCCGATCGTGGTAGGGTCATACTACCTTGAACAAAAAGTTCCCGGAATAACCACCGTGTGGCGCTCCCATCGTTCCGATTTGAGTTCTGTTTTTTTTTGTTAAATTGGTACATCTGTTGTTGATATTCCCTTTAAATCTTAGTGTCATAACTTGACATTTGCAAAAGTTACGTAGCCAAGAGTACATCTATCTCTGTGTGTGTTGGCGATTTTTTACAATTGCAGAAATGGATTTAAATTTGCAACAACGAACTTGTATTAAATTTTGCGTAAAAAACGGATTTAGTGGCGCACGGACGTTGGAAATGTTGGAAAAGTGTTTCGGCAACGATTCTCTAAAAAAAACGGTCGTTTACCAGTGGCACGAGCGGTTCAGAAGTGGTCGTGAGTCAATCGAAGATGATGAACGCAGTGGCAGACCATCGACATCGAAAGTCGGTGAAAAAATTGATAAAGTAAAAGAAATGTTGGTCAATAACCGCAAATTAACCATCAGAGAAATAGCGGAGGACTTGAACATTGCCTATGGATCCGCCCAAGACATTGTGGTTAATCATTTGGGTTTCCGTCGTGTAGCAGCAAAGTTGGTGCCAAAAGACCTCAATTTCATGCAAAAAAGAGACCGTGTTGACGTCGCAAAAGACATGATTTGCGAGGCTGAATCCGATCCCACATTCATAAAAAGGATCATTACTGGAGACGAGACGTGGGTTTATGAGTACGACACGCAATCCAGACATCAGGCAAGTGCATGGCGTTCACCAAATGAGCCGAGACCAAAAAAACCACGTCGTTTTCAGTCAAAAAAGAAGGCAATGCTGACGGTTTTCATGGATTACAACGGTGTAGTGCATCATGAATTTTTGCCAGAAGGCCAGACAGTAAACAAAGAGTATTATTTGGGCGTTATGAGACGTTTGCGTGAAGCAATTCGCCGAAAGAGACCAGAAATCGTCGCACAGTGCTATCATTATTCGTAATTTTTTGACGAAAAATGCAACAAATACCATCCAACAGCCGCCGAATTCACCTGATTTGGCTCCCTGTGACTTCTTTCTGTTCAATCGAGTTAAAAAACCATTACGGGGAACGCGTTTTAGCAGCCGAGAGGAAGTAATGGAAAAATCGCAGGAAGCACTGATGGACATACCGAAAACCGAATATAAAAAACGTTTCGAGGATTGGATCAAGCGCTGGCATAAGTGTGTTGCAGTCGATGGGGATTACTTTGAAGGGGACAATATAGATTTAGATGAATAAACTTGTATTTTTAATTTTCTGAATAAATTCCGGGAACTTTTTGATCAAGGTAGTATTCGGGTCAAAATTAGCCTGTTCATTCACCCCCTGTCACACACTCTAGCGGTGCCTTCCAGGGTACTATGTAATAATGAAATATTAATATTCTTTCACACGATACGAATTTGGGAAAATACCACGCAAAGACTTAAAACGCCTTATTGCATCACGCTTCTTCTATTTACTCCCTCATAAGCGAGGATATTCCCTATCTATGGTGGAAAAGAATATCCATACCGTCTATAACCTGCATGACATACGCTACAATTACTCTTTATCTTTCTGTGACATTGTCGTTCATTGTCATCTTGTTTACTTTTGGTGAAGCAAAGCCCTTCTGTTTCAATCAACAATTCATTCATTGGTACGCCACACTCGGCTATGATTCGCAGTCGCATTGATCGGGAGAATTGATCAAGAGAAATGGATGGAGCGGGATGGCTTGTGATTCGAATTTGAAAGGTAGGGGGGGGGAGGGATTTGGATCGTGGGAATTTCGGAAATTAAAGACTCCAGAGGGGAAACAAAGAGGAAATAGCATCTTGCTGTGTGATTTTACCGCCCTTAGGACATACGCAATGTCGGTTTGGTGTTCTTTTCGCTCGGGTGAACACTTTCAAATCCGAAATGCGTCCAGAATCACAATTATTGTACAGCGGAACACGGCAAGAAAAATACTAAGAGCCGCAGCAGCGGAGTGGGTCAGCGGGTTGAATGAGGTAAATTCTCTCGCGGTCGAACAGCACACTATTCAACACGAACGTAAAGCCATAAAGTTCTGGATTATATTACGGAGAGAGCGCATTCACATTCGCCGAGTCTTCTAGTATTGTAAACAAAGGTATTAAAGTTACATCAAAGTGCTAGTCTTATCCAAAGGCTTGAGGAAAACCAAAAAGATAAAAATTTCTTCCGGAAGACAGAGAGGGCAGTTATTGAAGTCCGTTGGGCATAGATTCCTTCAGATGTATATGTTTCTGTAACTTCTGTTGGATTGAGATGTCATCTCCATACTTAACAATTTCAGGATATTCAAATTTTAAAAGTTTCCGGATACCGAGATTTTCGCTTTAAAAGTTTAAAATATCTAATTGTGTGTCGTCACAACTAGGTGCTTAAATGAAATCTTAAATTTTATCCTACAAGTCTTAAATATTATTCTTTGCTACTTTTCCGGTTACTTTACTGATAAAATAAGTAACTCTTTTCTTAATCCTGATTTCTCAAATTTAATTCTATTCATTGCGGAAATACTGAAAGGTGGTGTTATATTGAAGGCAAGCAGAAGTAACTAAAGATATGAAGGTAATGATGCAGGGCGTATGAAAGGGAGTACATGTGATAGGTCGTAGTGACTAGACGTTCCAGACTATCCAAAACCTACCTTTAATAGGCATAACACATTGCATTAATGAATGATAGATAATAAACTCACCCTTCATACGGCAAAGAGGGTCTCGGTTTGAATTCTAGACGCGAATAATTATATATTTTTAAGATACCGTACTTGACGCCTCAAAGGATCGGCGTCGGGAAAAACCCATTGGCGTATGTGTCCTCCAGAGGGTAAATTATACATAAAAAATATATGCATACGTATATATGTTATTATATATATACATTTATATTATGTATATACATAAACTCTGAGGAAAAAGGTTAAGAGCGAGAGACGCGCCCAAGGTTTCGGCACTCTTTTCCTCGTTCGTCCATTGACGTAATTCCGAATCTTGAATTCATGTTAAAGCCAAGGGAGGTAATGGAAGGGGGTGGAGAGGGGGTGGTTTTGTAATTCTGTCACGGCGTTCCTTGTGAATCGAGCGGAACCCAATGCCAAAATCTGAGACACCTTAACTGCGTGTCTGATGGGATGTCCAGGGGCAGTCGCAGTGATGTAAGTGCGAACATCGAAATGGGACGCGCGCCTTAGAACTGCGAAGACGCGAGTGAGGATTTAATCTTGAGGATCACTGCCATCGCGTGTAAAGGGATAAACTCCATTCTACGTACTTCAATTCCCTTCTGAGAATTCCGTGAGTCAGCTATGATCTCAGCATGGGATCTGATCCAATGAGGTAGGTCTCTTGAGATGTTATGGCATTATAATGCAATTTAATTATAATGACAATCGTCAACATAAGAAGCATTCTACCGGTAAATAGTAATTTTTCGATGACCCGGGGCACTACATGCTATTGTACTATATCATTGCGACTCCAAAGTGTACATCACGCCATGATGAACGGTATCTCTAGCGACAAAAGGAATGAGATCACTTAAAAGATACCAAGAGCGTATGCCTACGAAAAGTGTTCGGCGAATTCAAAAGAACAAGATAAGCAGAAAATTTGAATGAGAATACGAAAGCATTTTGGTCGTACGTCAGAGAAGTTGAGCGAAAACGGTCTACAGTTAATTCACTCAAAAGTAATACAGACGAATGATAAACAAGCAGTTTGGAAATGGCCAACTTATTAAATTCCTTCTTTCAAAGCGTCTTCGCCAATGTCTCACCAAATGCCTCCGATTGATGACCAAATCGTGCCAGCCAACCGATGCCCAAAATCGAAAGCGCATATAATGCAATAGAACGTTTACGGAAAAATATTACGCCTGATAAACCCTCCGGGCACGAAGACATACCCGCTCGTATATTTAAGGATATAACTTCGGAAATTGCATAATATCTGGTTCCCAGAGATTGAAAAATGGCTAACGTAACACAAATATTTATAAGCGGAGACAAGAGAAACGGAAGCAAATACAAACCTCACATCTATTTCACGCAAGGTCATGGAATATAAAGTTTGTAGTTCGATTGTCAGACACCTATTTTATATATATATATATATATATTATATATATATATTATATATATCCATATGAACTAAATATATGCACTAAATTTTGAACATTAGAGTCCTACATATTAATGCATTACGTTGCACTTACTTGAACGTTGAAAGGTTACTATTTCTAAGCAAATGGTGGCCATATCAGGAGGGCTTGAGCGTTAGGGTTTTCGTGACTTCCATGAAAGGAGCAGGACTCGGACCCGGGTCCGTTGTGTTTCCAGACGGGCGCGACGTTTGCGTGACGTCCAAACAATTACACAAGGCTCTTGGGGTGGGCAAGCGGTTGGCGTAGTCCCTCTGGCGAGGATGGGGGAGGGTGACGAGCGGTGTGACGTAACTCTGAGGTGCAACAATCCATCACGGCGTCAACAAACGCTGGATGGCAGCCATGCGGCTGACATCCGCCACTCAAGTGCCGTGGCAACCGCTCGGAAAGGAGATGATTTCTGATTCTTCATGAAAATGCGGAAAATTATTGAATAAGCAATAAACCATTGGAGGACTTGTTGGAGGACACTGGAGGACAATTCAGTTGTTTATCACTGAGAATTCATTCCCTATTATTTGTTTTATTAAATTACATGAAAGATTATCTTTGCATTAATATCACATATAAAAAACATTCGTATTTTTTAGTGATAGGTAGCATGCATAGAGTGTAATATCGGCTATATTGGACACATGCCTTCTATTATAATATCCCGCTCTGACGATTAATCAGGGTTACAACTCTCCGCTTTTAATTAATAGATAAATACGCAGTTGTACCTAGAAAATACCTAGTTTAAGATATACTAATGAGGTAGTGAGAGATAAAACTGAGAATACAGTAACTCTGCTGACGTAAAAATGACTGCATTGAAATGGAAATCAAGCAGTTACGAAAGATTCTAGTCGTGTTTTCACACTGACTCTCACCGCTGGTTAAATTATTCGTGCAAATAGCGTAAACTCGTCAATTATTCCGAAACAGAACATTCACGGGAGAACTGAAAACACTGACCTCGGCAATGGAATGCCTCAAACATTCCCGGTTGTCATCGTTTTCAAACGGGACAGCCTTTCTCAGGGGAGGTGCAGCCTTTGACAGGACTCTTTTTTTTCCACGCCGCTCTTTTTATTACGAATTGGTTTTATTCTGTCTCTCTTCACTCAGTGCCTTTCAAAGCCACATTCAATTGACTACGATGCGAAAATATTTTTTTTTTCGAAGCGGAAGTTCGAAAATAAGTCACATCCTGTTGCATTTCCTCCGGATCTTCTTTCGCAACGAAGGAGAATCAATGAAATCCGTGAAAGTGCAATGAAACTTCAAAATGTTATCCCACTGTCCAGTTAGTTGACAAAATTCATAGTAATGTTTTGATGTGTGTCCATCAGTTAGCAGCATGACACCAGAAAGCAGCAATGTGATGCAACAATAGTGTAAACACGGCAGCTGCATTTGTTACATGCGCCAAGGAGGAACAGCATTCTCCGCTCATTCGTTTGCTGAGTATCGAGAAGCATTGAACTTGATAAATTAATGAAATTTGGTGACTCATCTCTGTCACTCAAGAGAGTTTACATGTGACCTAGGCAGTTCTTAAACAGCGTTATTCCTGTAAGAGACTCCCCTTGACCAGGTCAGGCACACCCAAGCATTGACGCCCATGGCCTCACCAGCAGTTAAAGCCATGGCATTTCGAGAGTTATCATGAACTTTCAAAGTGCAGGAATATTTATATATTGCACACCATGGAGAGTACATATGATAATAATATAAATGAGTTTTTTTGGTATTCAAGAAATTAGGGGGTTCAAAAATAAATAAGTTTTGACGTTTTCGCCTGACTCTCCCCAGTAGTTGTAACTCCATGTTCTGATACATTACGAATAAATCGAATATACTGAAACAATATGATATGCATAAATGACACGTACCTCTTTATTCTAAAGAAGGCGGATAATCATGGCTCAATCCACTTTCTCACCAAATGACGAAGATATGATTAGAGAAATTTTATACGCGAATTGTATGAATTGTAGAGCATGATAAAGTAACAAGTACCGACAATTTTCGCATAATAGTACTTCATTTATTATGAACTAGGTTTCGACAGCTTTTGCGTCATCTTCTCTTAAAGCTGCCACAAGGAATCACTAATTATAACTTATTTTAGGAATGCTTACGTTTAAGGTAAGTTTTGGATGGGCACAAGCTTTACACCTTTACACTTCTTACCCTCACCTAACGAGACACAACCTGACATCCCTCACTAAAGTATGCTCCTCTTCATCTCTGTGTACTTCCTTCATCCCCTCCAACATCCCTATCCTGTTCCTGCCCTTTCCTCGTTTGCCTAATCTCTCTATTACAGTTGTCAACATCCCACTGCCGCTCAATATGCCTTTCATCCATTTTTCCTGCCTCCGTAGGATTTCAACTCGACCACCATCTCTAGTACTTCCTCATTTGTTTTCCTTTCGGTTCATTTCACCTTCTCCATCCTTCTCCACACCCACATTTCAAAACCTTCCAATCTATGTCTATCCTCTTGCTTCAGCGACCACGTTTCCGCACCATAGATAGCTACGCTCCATATCAGAGTTTTGACGAGTCTTGTCTTAACCTCCCTACTCAAGGTCCCCGTCATTAACTCCCTCCTTCTAGTGAAATCCTCTTTGTCTAGCGCAATTCTTCTCCTTACGTCCCTACCACTTTGACCGTATTGGTCTAAAATACTTCCGAGGTACGTAAACTGTTATATCTGCTCTAGTTTTCCTCTAATAAATGAACTCCTATTTTAATATTTAACTTACATTTCCTCTTTCAGACCCGCTACTTCACTACCAATTGATTACTCCTTGATCGACTTCGAGTATGATAAATTTGAATTACGAGTATATTAGCATCCTTCCAAAAGCCAGGCCTGGTAATTACATATATGCCATCAACGCGTGACATAGCGAGTTTTAAGCGATCGTCACTCGCCATCCGCGATTGACTTGGAATTGACTTTACTAGGCATATGAATCTGCGAAAAATAAATATTTTTGGGATGAATTTGATCACGTATTCATAACAATTACTTCGCTCGGTTTAAATTAAGAGTTAATTGATGAAACATATTCCATATTCACATGAGGCACGTGTGAAAAAATAACTTCATTCTAAAGGATGCTGACGGAGTTACACAGTTGCGCGTCTTGCCGATATCAGCAGCCTATTACGCATGCGTACATCACGCCGTAAATGGGAAAGGGATGCAAAAGTAGTATCGCACGGATAGTATCTAAGCACCTAAGAAAAATTGTTATTATATAAATCTCATTGCAATTAGGCAGTTGTCCTGGTGGCGACGGTCCAGTCTGGTAATCGGTCACCCATACAATGCACATACATACACCAGAAGAACAAGATATGAGAGAAAACGCTCTTATATGTACAATGACACTTTCAAATAATCAACCAACCGCTCCTTTACCATCACATATGGGCTAAATTTACACCATACCTAAAACGCTCCGTCCATCGTCGCAATCCGTCCATAATCACGCACTCTTCAATGTCATATACCGTTCAAAATCACGCACCGTTAACACATCATTCACGTTCGCAATACAACTTCTCACGCCGTCCTCATCACATACAAGTAATATTTTAATAAGTACAATAATATAATAATCACTTATCAAATAAAACAGTTTCTGGCGTAACTTTGCGGAAAATCTTCATCCTGAATTTTAATAATCAAACCACTTTACTGATGATGTTATGCTATAACGAAACCTGGGTCGTGAAAATTAAAAAGTTTATTTGGAAAAGTAAAGCGGTTTGATTATTAAAAGTCAGAATCACTTATCAATGAAGTTTATCACCCTGTGGCTGCTTTACACTTATTATCGAAAAACCTAAAATTGGATGGAGAGCTGGTTCAGTTTAACAGTAGTTCTGTTTAAAAATGAGTATTTTTCTAATTTGTTTTTTGCGTTCTTATGTTTATTTTAAAACTATGGACGTTTTGTCCCTTAAAGTTTGGTTTATCTTTAACTCTTTCCACAAATCTTCCCACGCTTCGTCATTTTTAACAATTCTAATCATCGCGCCTAACCTACTCCTTTTTCTTCTATTTTTCAAACTCTCCCATTTCAGTATGTCCAACATTCCAGCGGCACTCGCGGTTCTGTGGGACATGCTATAGCGTGTACTCAAACTTTCCATTGCAGGGGCAATATACGCTTAGCACAAACAAAGGCACACTAACACTCGGAGGAAACTCGCAAACATTTACGTCCAGGCGCCGATTCAATAGTTCATAAATCAAAGAGAAAGAACAGATGCGTCTGGTACAAACTATGACACTCTTCAGGAACAGGAAGAGAAATAACAAAACCTGGAAAATAAAAACAAGTCTCACGACCGTAGAATGCTTAGAGGTAAAAGGAGAATGCATCGCACTCTGTCATAGCTCTTTTCTTTTCTTTGAAGGGAAACATGAATCCGTAATTACAGTGACTGAAAATAGACGAAATTTCCTTTGTGTATTAAATCAAGAGTGCAAAGGTCCCGCTGATTTGACAATTCATAGAAATGTTTATTGAGTTCGTTATTAGATATTTTGCGACACTTATGGCTTGTCTTGTAAGAAAAACCGATGCTTAGGTGAATCAAAAGAGCAGATAAAACAGTAATCCGCCATTTTGTTTTTAAAACAACAGAACCATGACCGAAGAACCATTTACTAAATTGAATTACACAAAAATCTATCCATGTCGAACATACTTTATACACCATAGCTTTAACGCACACTAGAGTCTCTGCAACAGAAATAAATTTTGTTGTGTATAATCAAAGCGATGCCAGTGTTAACTGAAGGAAAAGAGTCATAAAAATCTTAAACAAATCGTTTGTTGAAAGAATTAACCGAATTCAAATTTTCGATCTGGAACCCAAAAAAATAAGCGGAGTGAAAAGAGCATAAAACATTAAATCTCAGCACTGAATTCAGTACTTTTCCCATGGGCTCTAGCTAATGGCCTCAAAAACGTATCGACTTTCAATCTGAGCAGTAGAAATTGGTCATAACGTAACGAACCACACGTGATTCAGTATTGGTAATTAAATTCACTAAAAATTTGAAGAATTAAAATTTTCCGAATAAATTATTCAATAGAGAATTAATCGCCGACCCCGGTGGGGGTGAGGTAACGTCCTCCCTTTGCCCAGCCTAGAAGAGTCAAGGGCTCGATCCCCGCCTATGTGGCTTTTCCTCCATGCGTAGAGCTTAGGTAATTGTAATTGTGTCTATTGGTACACATACAGGAGGATAATTTTTCATAATTCACATCATTTTACGAGAGCACGTCTCCATACTCCCGCTTCTCAAAATACATGCCACGCCATGTCACGTGCTTCCGAAGGCCATTTTGTTTGTGGTCTACAAGAATGTATGCATTAATTTTCAGTCTACTCTCTTCAATTATTCGATGTAAAGGCCCAAAGGGTACTGTTTTCGGCTTAATTCTGAAAAAAACAAAGGAATGCCATTAAGAAGTATGCATTCAGGTAACTATAAAATGAGGTCATGTGGTACTTTGTATTTTGCCACGATATTAGTGTGTTGGTAGGACTGATTAAATAGCACAGAAATACGACAGGGCACCTACATTTGCCCTTCCTAATGACTTGAGGGGGGGGCACCGGTAAATATAACTGAAGAGGTCGGGGTGTGTGGGGACAGGGGAGAAGGACAAATGAAGTGTGCTAACGCCTGCAATCTGTGTACACATCGCCTAGTCTCCGGAAAGATGCGACCTTGGGCCATATCCTGCTCACTGAGAACATATTTGAACGAACAAAGTTCTCCCAGTTGTGTCGACAAACCAAGTAGCTAACTGTGCACCAACACCGTAATATCCCGGTAACCAAAGGAGAAATATTTTAGTCTAATCAAGGAAAACAATGTTTGCTGATGCTAAGTAAAATTTAACGGGACTTTTGCTTGTTCGTGGTAGCTAAACTGCATACACTCTTAATTTTACTCATGTCCTGGATGAGGAACAACGATTCCTAACATCTCAAAGCATCGCAATAACTGCTAACCTAACCCGGGAAATTTTAAAGGAAACAAGCAATATAATGTACACATTCACAGAGTACTCATCACATTAAATGCAACAGACAGTAACGTTGGCCTAACACCCCCCGCCACACGCCCTCACGACGGCTTGTGTAGATATAACACTAAACTATTTTCTGTAGAGATGCAGAAAATGGTTAAACTAATCCAAACTATTGCTTCAGAGGCTTTTGTTCGTTAATCTGTTTTATGTAACATATATTTGGCTGATTTAACATGGTATAAATTCGTAATAATTAGTGATTGTATCATACTAGTAGGACTTTATGAGAATTGTTGAATGTGGTGAGCTAACAAGTTTTATATTCACATAATTGACTGATAAAATATTGTTTGCTTCATTGGCAGTTTAATACATAATGCATGCAGGGCACAAATTTAATTGATTGGACTCAGGCATTACGTCATGGACAGCAGTTGTTAGTTTCAACCTGTATAGTTCACCCGCGGGAAAAATGGAGGTGACACGCGACGCTGAATTGACCTCGTATTGCATTCGTCAGAACAAATTCATAATTTCTGGTGTCTATGTAAAGGCACAAGAAGCTACGTGGAGAGTCAATTTTTACCTACTTATAGCATACCTGAAAGGTGTTTTGAAATGGTTGAAGAGGGTAGAAAATCAATTTTAAAGAAAGAAGGTTGGCCCGGAACTCCATTAGCAACACTTCTGCTATTCTGAGGGAATATCGTCGAATGGCGTTGAAAGCCTAATGAAATACACTGCAGATTTCATTGAATGCTGCTCACGTGTTGGCAACGGAAAAATTAGTAAATAATAATCATCAAACTCGCTTTAGAATCATACTATTTCTCACACAAATCTAGGTAGAGAAAAGTAATAGACATTTATATGCTTACTCTTCACTAAAAATATCTTTTTCAAATATTCTAAAAAAATTCTACGCACCCAGCTGATTAATTCATCCCAATTGGTTTAAATTCAAGTGGAATAATAAAATCTCCAACTTATATTGAAACCAATAGTAGGACTGCATAATTCTCTATCGTAAATAACCTGATTTTTACTTGGACTTAATTTCATACATGAGCCGCAATTGTCTATCACACTTTTTGGCTTCTGATGATTCATTTTAATGCTAGTCCTGAATTCTTGATTCACATTTGTCCTCTGATTAAGTCGCCAAAAAATTATAAAAACGATACTAACTTTTAAATGAATTACACAAAATCCCGATTCCCTTCATCAACATCACCACGCAGCAACGTATTTTCCTTCCACTTTTTCGACTTCTTGGGTATTTACTCCGAAGAGGCCCTTATTCCACCGTGTGAAAAAACACTCAATGCGCAAGAGAAGAATAAATAAGAGGAGACAACACGAATAAGATCGAGGGACAAATGCGTGGGCCAAATTACGAACGAAATAAGAGAGAGGAGTAGTCAAGTGTTTAGGGAGTTAGCGTCACGCAGAAAAAAGACAGGCGCGGAGTGCAATCCAATTATATCGTCAAGTTAAAATGCTCATCATTATACGACGAGACCTGAATAGCTTTCTCGGTATGTGAAGTTTCTATTTTATGTTCATCAGTAAGCTGCTTATTCACTAAAAATCCTTATTCCTAAAAAGGATTTATGGACAATTACAAGTAATGCATTCATTTTTAATTAAAATTCCACGCATACCACCTTTCATCCTTAATGTTTAAACGTCAGCGTCATATTGTCATGATTTGTCCTACATACATTTAAATAGCTTGCTAATTTCATGAAATGCTTCTCATGGGCAATAATTACGTTCTCTTAAGCAAATGTAATAAATCAACGGGGTCTAACCCGGCTTAATGTTTTTTTCTCCTAAATTTGAAGGGATTACTCAGCAAACGCCTTAATGAGAACAATCAGCCCCATACTTGGACAAGTTTAACAGCTTTACTTGTTTTCATAGTTTCTGGCCTTGAGTAGGTCGGCTACCGTAAAGAAGAGATGTCCCAGCTGGTATGATATATTGCCCTTTCTGGTTAACCTCCGCCTGAATTATATAATTCCATTAGTAGCTGTTGAATATTCATGGGTCATCTTTGGTTCTCGGGACGAATAGCATCGTCTGGAAGCTTTTGGAAATTGCCTACGGAATTCTCATTTCCTTTTTGAAAAACCTTAAAAAATATTAAGCGACCAAATCGGGATTAATTTTTTATAACAGATTGAATACCCAGATTCGTCGCACATTTGCATTTGTCCCATTATGCTTATTCGGTTGCCCGTATCCCATGCCGTGTCAATAAGGAGAGAAAAGTGAAGTAAATACTGATATAAGTGTACCCTGAGTGCACTTAATCAGGAAATGATAAGATAATGCAAAGCAAGCGGCCTACTCTAGCCGTCAGAGGCGAGTGATACAATCTGTGCAACATACGACCCAGGAAATGTTTCCCCAATTTTGGATAATACGAGGTATGTCCAATAAACACGCGAACTGAGGCCATGAAAAACTTTGTTTTGCAAAATTTAGTCTACATCTATTTTGTTCCCTTCAAAGTACTCTCCATTCGTTGCTATGCACTCATTCGATCTTCTTTTCCACTGTTTAAAACACCATTTGGAAGTCTTCGGCAGTTAGAATTTTTAGTTTTCTCGTCGTTTCTTGCTTTATTGCGTCCACATCTTCCCAGTGATGTCCCCTCATAACATTTTTGCATTTTGGGAAAAGGAACTGGAGCGAGATCTGGCAAATAAGGAGGATGATCAAGGATGGTGGTTGAATATTTTGCCAGAAACTGTCGAACAGTCAATGCTGAATGTGCAGGGCATGATTTTGGCACCCATTCTTTAAAACCCAAATGTTCTGTTAAAATAGTGTGCACTGTCAATTTTCCTAAACTCAGTTCATCAGTTACCATTCGGACAGTTTTTCGACGATCAGTAAGGACAAGGGACCGTGGGGCGGGATTATAGTCCGCGTCATGGTCGCCAGATTGCACCACCCCTCGTTTGTTTTCCTTCCTGTACAGTTGATCTTTTCCAGAAAATTGGAGAGAATATGAATAAAAGAATTTAGTTTTCTTCAAACACAATAATAAAATATTATTGCAAATAGCAATACATTCATACGAAGCGTCATCATTCATGTTCAAACATCACCGGCATATTCATAGTTCCGTTTCGTAGCGATTTCAGCTACCACCTCGTAATATCAGAGCACCGAAAGGGTTCCAGCCCATTCCAGGATTTCCCTTTAACAAATAAGTCCGGAGAAGAGAGAAGAATACTTCAACTGACCTACAGGTCAAAGTACTTCTTTATGTCTATTGAACATTATCGACTCCACTGACTCCTGTTTCGCCCCATATGTGAGCCCAGTGCAGTATTCTTGGTATCTTAGTAATTAGTAGTAGTTTTCATGGGAGGCGACCGAAAGCTGAGGTCATTTGCGCTATTAGGGATGGATGGGAAAAGATGAAGGGTGGAGATAAACCCGGCGTTGGTATTAGCCTACTCTCAACGAAAGGCACCGAGGGGTCCGCAGCTTAACGATCCATCCGACGGACGTCGAATACACTCAAACTGCTCTCCACAGAGCACCTCTAGTAGGGATCGGGATACCACAGAAAAATATTTGCCGTCCCCAGGATTCGAAGCGGAGTTTTCTGGGTGGGAAGACAGTACGTTATTCATCGCACGATCCCGATCCCTTCTTAGTAATTATCCAGTGTGATCCTTATTAGTCATTGTACCTTTTCCATTGACTTTGTAAGTTCTCAGTTGATTGTACCGTGACAATCATCGCATTTGTTTATGTCTATATTTATATATATATAAACTCGTATATCCTACTCTACATCTATTTATCTAGTCATGTGTTTATCTTATACCCGGAGTGTTCTGGTTCTAATCCCGGAGGTGGCAGGATTTTTCGGTGATATCTATACTAGGGGTGTGTATGTGGAGGGTACTTTGAGTGGAGTACACTGCTTACCATTGGATAGGGCGTTTAATTGCGGGGCCCAAGGAGCCTATCGTTAAGAGCAGGGCAATGCCGACGCCTGGTTTATCACCACGCTTACTCCAAATCCTGAATATCTTACCCCAACCGAATTACCACTTATAGTTGATAAGAACACAGCAAAAGAAGGTCCCTAGAGAAGGAGGACTCCGTTCCTAGAGCAGACAGCAATTTGTAGCGGCATTTCAATTCAAAACTCGTATACAGATGATCGTATCGAAGATGAATTGGCAGATAAATGCTTTCAGAAATTGATTGAATTGAGAAAATCCGTACAAGAGAAATACCGCGGTCGTCCACCAATGTTTTACACTATGGAAAGTCAATCATCTTCATCCCTTTTGTCATAAATTTGTCACCTAATGTCTTGAGTGCTCTCAGGAAAGGAAAATGCTAACTTACCCTAATGAAGGATGCGCGGCGGTAACTACAGCAACAAATTCCCAAGGGATCTTGAAAGGCTTAGTCCTCGCCGTTCCGCTGTTTGCCAATCAAGAGGGAGCCTAAAAGTAAAATGAAAAGGAGAGAAGGCTGAACTAGACTAAAATGATAAATAAATAGAAGAGAGACTGAAATGCTGCTTTCATTGCATTGCATTGATGATGCAAGATTAAAGATGAAATCATTGACAACCACATATAATCGTGAATAGATAAACCTAATATGTTACGAAAATACTTTCGAATGCATCTTTTTAAAGATGGACTTCCAAAGCATTCAGAGTTGTGGAATGCAGGGAATAATGTGATTGACCGAACAAAAGAAAGTGGTCAACAGATTGGTCAACAATCATGCTGCTCCAGATGACTCCCCCATCCATATCCTCCGCAGCACGCAACCCACACTACTTACTGCGTCGGATCGCTTGGCGCGAGGGCGCGCATTACGATAATGGGAGGATCATTAAGACAGCATTCGTGGCGATGATTTAAGAACAGGTAATTAATGAGGGGCAATCGTATATGATCAGATGAAAGTAATTTAATAGAGACTCATGAGCGAGGGCTGTCCAGAGGGTTAACCTCCGTTAGGCTATATTAAAGATTCACTGGAATGGGTACAGAAAATTTCTTTGTTTCATCCAAAACTACGCATCTCCACTATTTTATAAAAATTCGCCAAATAGATTCAAACATTTGTGTTTTATCTCTGAACTAGTTTTCAATTATCTTCAGCATAAAATTCTGCCGTCTGAGATCGCAGTCACCCGATGACGGCATCTTGAAGTTCCTCGTCGAGACGAGCACAAAACATGTACGAGTAGCCTAATTTTTAAGTCTTGTTTCCGTGCAACAGAGACGTCGAAATCTGTGGAAAACTTTCTAAAGATTTCAGCAATCGTAAAAATTCGGTTTTCACGATATTTTCGTCGATTTCCAGGCGCAGTTCATTGTGCACCACAGACGGGCGGTCACTTCTGTCACTCATCATCGTGGACATTTGTGTTGACTCTTAAACGAACTACATGACTGACGCACAATTATTTTCACTCATCACACTTGGTCCATGCAGAGAACAAATTTCACGATGGTGAATTGCAGTAGCTTTGAAGTTTATTTATCAGTATAAACCTTATCACTGAACAGTCTTCATATTTGGCGGAAATTTCAACTGCATTGTTCCTTTTGACTCGTCATTTAAAACTAACGACAAGCGGCGCGACCTTCCAACGACTGCAGTTCGAGGCGTACTGACTTACCGTGTGAGTCAATACGGCAAAGACTCCGTTCCCTCCGTTATTTCTCACGCCAAACGAAAACTGAGGTTACTTTCTGGACAGTAATTATATGTATCATCTCGGTGAGGGTTGATTCTCAGGCGCATGTTGATGATCAGCCAGTGTTGATGAGTTTGGTTTAGTCAAAAGGACACGTCACAAAAGGCGTAATTAATAAAGTGAAATGGTTAATTGAATGGCGTCGATGATAGGCGTAAGTGCAAAGGTGAATGCATCACAGAGAAATAGTAATCTCTCATTCGCTTATTCAGCATTAAAGGGAAGATGAGACATACCTAATCAATCGACAAATCAATGTTCAAAGAGTTGGTTCACCCATTTCAATTTAGCAATGTAGTCTGGGTTAATAGCTTCTAAATAATATCCTTAACGAATCAGGTTCCCGCCGACCAGGCCAAACATCCACCGTGTTGTGACTGCAGAGGCTTTTAGAGAAGTAAATTCTATGGTTTATCTAGAGTAATCCGTGAACTTTAGAAGCTGTAAAATACCTATAGCGTGAGCCAAGTGAAACACGCACGGAAATTGTATGAATGGGAACCTATAGTATTCAAGAAATTATGAGATGAAAAATATGTAAATTTTAAGTTCTTCATTTGATTCACCCTCGTCAAAGTATACTTCAGGACACATTCATTAAATAAAACCTGGTGTCTAACCACCCCTTGTCACACACTCGAGTCTCGTAATATAATCTAGATGTTTACCCAGATGTACCCCACACAACCGAAGTATCTTCGATAAATATATCTTCTGTAGAACGTAGTGTCTGGGTTGCTCTCCTATCATCATAGTAGAATATCGGAAAAGAAAATACTTTGTTCATCCACGCATAATTTATTATTCACAACCAAAGTTTCGACTTACAAAGTCATCATCAGACCTGATGATGACTTTGTAAGTCGAAACCCAGGTCGTGCATAATAAAATATATGTGGGAGGACAGTTTATTTTATTTTCCGATATGAATCGCTTCCACAAAGTGACGCCTTCAACCATTCTATTCATCTTAGCAAAAATCCACAAAGTCTCGGCGTAAACCATCTCTTCATCAAATCAGTTGGTTTATTGCGTATCAACCGGAAAACAAAATGTCTCAGGGCCTTCACCAACGACGACTAATTAAACCCCGACCCGTTGAATAGTTTTCCCCTAATTCATTTGTGAACTGTGGACATTAATGCGACCCCACCGTCCGCCCTCCCACCACTTTCCCCTCATTTTCTCCAGCAATCAAAAAAAAGCTACGAGTCACGGCGCACAAATGGTTTCCTTCTACTAAGACTGAGGCGTCCTCCCTCCCCACCCATCTCTCCCTCGTATCCCCACCCTCCCCTCATCCCCTTCTCTTAAATCACCTGGCACTCCGTGACGAAGAATAACACTTCCCCTTCCATCTCCTCCCAAACGCCCCCCTGCACCCCACGCCCCAGCCTCCCAATATTGCGGGGATACTCTCGTATGGCGGCGATGGTGCAACTCGTACAAAGCGATTGGGGCGTTGAATTTCAATCCCTCGAAAGCCACGGAGAGAGCGGAGTGGAAACAGGGGAATATATTGACCGAAACCCTAGGATGGAAACTCGAGGAGGGAAATAAATTGGAGATAAAACACCTCCACGACCGATTTCATTCAAACCACCCGTGAGAACGTGACCGGGCATGATATGATATTAATTTAATTCAGGATTTTTTGTTTCCTGGAAGTACATTCATGAAAAGAGCCGAAATTATTAGTATATGGCATGCATGTCACGATTATTATATGTACATAAAAGGTGAAGAGGGACCTGATGTAGAGTAGGTTGCTGAATTGGATTATGTTTGGAGTTACAAAAAATATTTATTTGATATATGTGTCCATCCAAAAACCTACCTTAACGGGTAGATTACCTAATAATATATGTGTGTGTGTGCATAATATATATATATATATATATATATATATATATATATATATATATATTATGGCACGGGAAATAAGGCATGGGAAGAACTGGAGGTAGGAATGAAAGTTGGAGGGGAATACGTAAAATCGGTTAGGTTTGCTGATGACCAAGCATTAGTTGCTCAATCAGCCAAGGGGTTGCAAGCATTGTTGAGTGAATTGGAGGTTCAGTGCGATAAATATGGGATGAGAATCAATATTAATAAAACAAAGGTTATGCGATTTTCCAGAAAGAAAAAGGCTAAGCTAAATATTAAAATAGGCGGGGAAAGAATAGAGCAGGTAGAGCAGTTTACATATCTCGGAAGTGTTTTGGACCAATACGGTCAAAGTGGTAGGGACGTAAGGAGAAGAATTGCGCTAGGCAAGTAGGCTTTCTCAAGGAGGAGGGAGTTGATGACGGGGACGTTGAGTAGGGATGTTAAGACAAGACTCGTAAAAACTCTGATATGAAGCGTAGCGTAGCGTACGGCGCGGAAACGTGGTCACTGAAACAGGAGGATAGACGTAGATTGGATGCTTTTGAAATGTGGGTGTGGAGAAGAATGGAGAAGGTGAAATGAACCGAAAGGAAAACAAATGAGGAAGTACTGGAGATGGTGGGTGAGGAGAGGGGTTTGTTGAGAGAAATCCTATGGAGGCAGGAAAAATGGATGAAAGGCGTATTGAGCGGCAGTGGGCTGTTGCAGAAGGTAATAGAGGGAAGAATGTTGGGAAAGGGAGGAAAGGGCAGGAACAGGATAGGGATGTTGGACGGGATGAAGAGAGGAAAGAAGTACACAGAGATGAAGAGGGACCTGATGTAGATTAAGTTGCTGGATTGGGTTTTGTTTGGAGTTACAAAATGTTTATTTGATAGTTGTGTCCATCCAAAAACCTACCTTAACCGGTAGATTACCTAGTAAAAAAATATATATATGTAAAAATAAATGTTTGTTGGTCGCGGTAGTCCAAGGTGTTAGAGTGTTGGGCTACTGACCGGAGGGCCCCAGGTTCGATTCCCGGGCAAGTCTCTCTGGGCACCTGCAGCTCCACCCAAGCTATGTGATTTTTCGGGTACCAGATCTTCCTTGGAAACCATTAGCGGCACAGGGAGAGGAACTGGCCTCGCTACCCTGCTACCCTGATGTGTGAATTTCACACATCGGCGGGCTTAGTACTGGGTATTAACAACTCTACCATCGCACATCAAACCGACCTTTGGGTTGATTACCGTGTTTATGGTTATATAATAATAGGAAGTCCCGGTCAAGGATATATTTTTACACTTGTGATGTGCTATGGTTAATAAGGAGAGATGAAGGAGGGAGATCTGGTTCTTGAAGCGTGTTACAATGTCACTGATTAAAGATACTGCTGAAATGGGTATGATTTCAAAATATTCTTCCATAAAGATGGCATACTGTGAAACCTGACTCGCCGTTCCTGTTGCAAGTTTTTGAAACACGAGGGTTTTCTAGGCTCGCGACCACGAAATTTTACTACCCATCGATTTACAGTCGACCTATCAACAGCATCCTCACCATAAACGGCCTTTATATGACGATGAATCTCAGTAGGAGTCAATTTTTCAGCAGTTAAGAATTCGACAACAGCACGCTGTTATCCATCCGCCGTCTCCATACCTCCGCTTCTCAAAATACACTGGATGAATGAAGCGACCTCAAACCTGCGCATGCGTGTTGAGGGGAAATTTTACTTCCTTATTCCACCAGGAGTGATCTGCAAGCATGTGTGCATTAGTTTTCAGTCTACCCTCGTAGTACACTTTTTCTACTTGTAAAAAACCAAAAATTTATTTGCAATTGATATACGTCAACGGTTAGTCCTAATGCCTGTACTTTTCGTTTTATTTAACTGCGATGTTGTGAGCGACGGCGCGAGTACGAAGATACATACGCACACGGATTATGATTTAACTTAACGAACCCTTTCCTCTGCGGGGGCCGCGGAGGTGTCACTACGACCGCCATCCCATTTCTTCTCTCGACCGTGAAAAATGAGCCCTCGGGATACCGTGACTTTCTTATGTTCGGCAAGAGAGAAAGTTATACTTTTTTGCTTCATTTCTTCTCCTCTGGTGTAAGTTCTTGAGAAAAACTATTGACGAAAAAACAGCTTCCGCTTTCTACCATGGAGACGCATACTTTTCGCGAGCATTCATCCAGTGAAAGTATAAAAAAAAGACGGAACAGTTTGAGTTGCACGCTTGCCTAACTTGAAAAGAGAACCCTTGCTGCCGCCCCATTGACTTATCCTACTGCGTGCACCTGAAATCACTCTCCAGCAATGAGTGTCTAATTCATATCCTTTATAATATGCACGAATAGTTCAACGGACTAATTCTCCACTGGATTTGTGTGCAAATTTTTACTTGGCTTAGCATCGGTTACAAAACACATTCAGTAATGGTTTATCTCGCCGATCGTTTTAAAATCTGATCACTGTGATTTTTGTCGACAAAAATAATCTGCATTCAACAGTAAGATTGTTACAATAATCATTATAGGAATACGCCTTCCTTCAAGCCAACAACTGATGGTAATTGAAGAATATTATGATTGGATGTAAATAAAAATTAATGATTAAAAGGATATCATTGTGTAATCGAGTGATTGGGGATCAACGAAGAATTGGTCAAACCGAGCCCTATTGAATATTTGAACTTTAAATTTAAAAAACACTAAGTATGAGCTCGCCAACTCTGGAAGCAGAAAAGAGGACGGGAGAAAAAAGTATTGGCGGTGACTCGAAGAGTTGTGAAGTAATCAGAGGATGCATAACTTTCTTCTGGTGCAGAATATAACCGCCACCGCACTAATTAGCCCTAGTAATTTAAGCCAAAAGTGTTATAAAAAATATTTATACCCATAAAATATGTCGCCAGATATAGTCTAGGAGAGCAGGTATCCATGAAATGAGTCAACTCAGACGATGTTTGAACTTCAGCCACCACTGAAGGGGAATGGTATGCAGGACACTATCGTGGAGAAGAATCTGCAGATATCCAATGGTTCGACGACAACTGGATAAAGGTGGATAATTTCTTTACTTTGATAGCCAATTGCTTGAGGGGGAGGGGAGGTCGGTTGATCTTCAATAATTTTACGTCGCTCCCAACAGCGAGAGTGTTGACCAACACTCTCGCTTGAATGCGATGCACAACAAGTGGTCCGGCCCCGATTTTCATGAGTCCCGCGGTAACGATGCTGATTCTTTTCCCTTGAACGATATTTGAATTTCAATTTTCAACCTCCTTATTTCCAATAAATGTAATAATTTCACTGTCAACTTGAATGTGTGCTATTTATATTTAACATTGCAAAATAGCAGTACAGACATAAGAAGATGGTAAACAAAGACAAGCGTACATAAGCGTACAGAAGTTTACATAAGCAGAAAGGAATTGATGACAGGAATGCTGAGAAAGGATATTAAGAAAAGGCTCGTTCAAACTTTGATGCGGAGTGTAGTTACAGTACGGCGTAGAAAAATAGCTATTAAAGCAGCATGAGAGGCGAATATTTGGAGGCTTTTGAAATGTGGGTGTGGAGATGTATGGGGAAAGTTAAGTGGACAGAAAGAAGAACAAACGAGTAAGTGCTCAGTATTGTGGGGGAGAAGAGGGGATTTTTAGTACCCCACAAGCAAACGCTAGGGTGTGTGGCAGGTAGTGAATGCACACCAGACTTTTTTTGACGCGAGTATTTTTACCCTCACCGCAAACGGACCATGTTATTCTGATCGCTTATCGTTCGTGGAAAATATTACATCTTTAACATATCTGTTCTGCACTTAACCTCTCTAATTTTATTAGCATGATCTCACCTACCGTAGTACGATGGGGGTTATAATATATTTTCAACATCATTTCTAAAATATAGTATATCCTTCCAAATTGTTCATGACATTAAATCTGTAATAACCTTCGCTCCGTGAGTGATTCCCAGCCTAGCCTTCTTATATTTTGGATACGCTACTAAGTTTAGTAGAACATGCTGCAAGTACATGGGATCCTCACGAAGTTGGATTGATTGCCGAATTGGATCGCGTGCATCCGATCCAACTTCTTGAAGATCCCATATTTTTGCAGCATATTCTACATGAAGCCTAACCAGCAAAAGATAGCATTTTTCATCGATCTTTTCATCACATTTACAAAGTACTCATCCAATAAATTGTAATTATATGTCAGCTTGTCCACATATTCCCCGTATATATTTCACCCAAGAGATCGTGAGTGAGGGTAACGCCAAAATGTTTAATCGAGCATTGGATTGCTGAGAGAGATCATAAGGAGGCAGGAAAAATAGATGCAAAGCGTATTGATTGACGATTGGATTTTGAATACTGTGATAGAGGGGAGGAAATTAAGTGCAAGATATGAAAGAGCAGAAATAGGATAGGGATGTTGGACGAAATGAAGGGAGGAAGGAAGTATGTGGAGATGAAGAGGGGCTCATTGTAAAGTAGGATGGTGGGTTGTGCTTTGTTAGGAGAAGCGAGGAAAAGTATCGGTGGGCCATTCATACTTTTTATCCATCCAAACTTAAATGGCAGAATACCAATAGTAGTAATATACAATTTACACTAATGTTTTGAAAAGTCAAAAGAGGCGTCAAAAACCGTTTGCTCTCCCTTCAGTTTAATGAGTGCTTAATGAATGGCCCTGCTGATCTCCAGCCCTCAGCCTCTGAAAAGCCGTCGTGATAGACATGTCCGCCTCTCAAAGTGAGTTCATAGTCCCCCTCCCCCTTGGGAACTGAAAAGTTACGTCCTATCTCTGCCCACGGGCAATCCGCCCTTCCTTTACCGCCGTGGGGCCTTTTTCTTCCCCTCGAACTTCAACCCCTGCCCTCTCTCCCTGCCACGCCGGGCCCTTGGACGGCTGCCTCCGATGCGAAAGCGACGCGAGGAACTGGGGCAGTGCGCCTCTTTCGTTCTTTGGTTTCGACTTATCGATCGGGGAAAGTGCAGCGACCAATCAAAAATGTGGCGCGCAGGGCATCTAGGAGGGTCTCCATGGTTTATAGCAAACGCCAAAATTCTTAAAGAACTCCATATTCATTCCGTAAATGATTTCATATTAGATGCCTTACATAGCTACCTAAAGTAGATCACTCCTTGATTCCAAAAATCCCCTAATTTCCTCCCTTCCAATGGGGAAAAGCAAATATCCCCAACAACTCCTAAAATCAACCCCTATAATGCCTACCGAACGAAAAGTTCCTGAATATCGTCAATCTACTTCCCTTCACCCTAAAATAAATAAACCAAATATGCCCTTTCCGCAAAAATTAAAATGCAATAAAAGCAAAACATCTTCAAGAAAGAAGCAAGCCGGTCCTGGCTCATCTGAACTCCCTAACCACATACCACCAAACCCTACCTGACTTACTGACCCAATTACCGTCAACCCAAACACACCCACCGTCCATCAACCACCTTCCTAGTTATCCCAACTTGTAAAAATTGTAAAAAATAATAAATAAATAAAAATAAATTAGAAACATAATTATAGAGAGAGAGAGATACTAAGAAAAAATCCATTTTACAAATACCACCTAAAAACAACAATAAATAATAACAATAATTAATTATACATATGCAATTAAAAAAACACTCCTAATAATCATGTTCCTTTAACAATAACTATGTGTTCTCATGTTGTGTATTGTTGTCTAATTTTTTTATTTAATACTGCCGTGTTACTTCGAAGAAATCATCTATTATATATACATTCAAACACGAAATCAAGCCATACGGCGAACAAATATTCATTCACATAGACATAGAGATAAGGAAAGGGGATAGGAACACACACAAAGGACGAACACAGTAGAGGTGGGGAAGGCGGATTCAGGCAGACCACTAATGTACTAATATTTTCCTCGACCGGGACTTGAACACCGGATCTCTCCACTTGCTAGGGGGATGCTCTAACCACTTGAGCTATCGAGAAAATGTACTTTACACTGAGATCTGCGATCTTATAAAGCGCCAAAGTGCTCCGATTCATTGCCCAGGTGATGGCGTTAGGGAGCTGTTACACCCACCAAAGGAGAAATAGATATAAATATATCCTGTGTTTGTCTTTTATGTGTTTTCCTATCCCCTTTCCTTATATGTCTATTTCTATGTGCGAAAAATAATATATATATATATACATTTATATACATAATATATATATACTATATATAGTAAAAACTCTAAGTCATAATAAAAATAGTAGAAAATTGCTCATATTAAAATAGTTTAAAAAAATCACAGTCATAGTAAAATAGTCAAAGTCCTAGTAAAATAATTTTAAAAATCGAATCACTAGAGAGGATAAGATTAAAGCGATCCCTATGCATACGTATAGTAATTGTGTAGGGACACGTTCCTGTGTGTGTGTGTGTGTGTTAGTTGCTTGTATGTGCCTTCGCATGCCTGTTAGAAAAAAGAGATGCAGTGGATATAAAATGGCCGCGGACAATGAAGACTGTGATAGAGAGGGGCGGGGTTTAACGGGGGGGGGGGTGTAATAAAATGGAGTATAACTTTGTTGGGTGGGCGAGTTGGAGACATGAAAACAATAGTTGTGTTGGACGGAACGAACGCAGACCGAAAATAATGCGGAGTTGAAGAACACATCAATGTAAAGTACATTTTTCAAAATGTTTATTTAGTTTTGTATCATTTCATTTGTATCATTTGGCGTCTAAAAATTAAGCAGTGTTTAATTAATGATGTATTAAGTAATCTAGCGGTGTCCGAGAACCTGCTATCAACGAGACCAAAGACTAGAACATTGTCTTTTAGCTTAACGAAATGAATACCCTTTTCTTTCGAATCCAGCAATGATACGCAGTTAATTCATTCTAGATATCTTAACTATTTAATTGTAGATTTTTTAAATTCCAAAACTATTATTGCCTTATTCGTATCGCTACAAATTTCTTCCTTTAATTCGTCACAATGTTTCTGCCTTCGTATTTCGTGCCAAGTGTTCTTCAGGAGGATGTATTTTCGCATCTTAATTGCAGTAGGGGGACATTTTTGCTTATCGGCCGTTTTCTGTTCAGCACCATACAGCTATTCTTCGACGCCTCTAAAGACAATTCAGGGATTCACCTCCCTGAATTCAACTCGAAATAAAATAATAATAGTGATTACTATTACTACGGAGGTGTCGACGTGTACGGCCGAACCAACTTTTCTTAAATGACGTGCATCCATAACTGTTCATTTTATTCGCGAGGTCACATTTGTTTTTGTTGACATTTGGTCCTTTCCGCTGCATTCCCCCCCCCGGGATTACGTGATACGCTCACCCCAATCCCACCCTCCCTCCCACCCACTCACTCTCCCCCACCCCATCCCCGCTTCATCCCCCATGTTTGAGGGGTGGGGAAGGGAGAGAGAGCCGTCTCCCCAGTGCAAAGCGGGGTGCAAGGCGCCCCCAGGGGGATTGTTGGGAAGAGGGGGTTGGACGCCGAGAGTCGAGGCCCCTTCATCGCATTCTTTCGACCCCTTTGAACAACCCCCATCTCGCCCCCTCCCCCCGGGCCTCCTTCGGGGGAGTTAAAGTGTCCCCACAGCGAACCGACAGCAGACTAATGCCGACGCTGGGTTTCTCTCCACCCTTCTATTGTTATTTTTTTACATAGTACCCTGCAAGCCAACTCTATGGCATGTGGCAGTGGGTGACTCCACACCAAATTAATTTTGACCCGAATATTTTACCCCTTAGCGCGGTCGGACAACGTTATTCTGATCTCTTATCGTTCGTGGGAAAAATGACATCTCTAAATCCATCCGATCTACGCTTAATCCCTTCAGTTTTATTGATATGACATCACCCCTGCCTTAACGCGATTGGGATAATCACGATTTTCAACACCAATGCCAATGAGACGTCCTTCCAATTTATGCAAGAGATTCCTACGGAAGCTGTTAGGCTTTAGGGAGCAGCATTCCATGGTCCATCAGCCGCTGAGGAATGCGGATTTTACCACGGACGCCTTGAACAGGAGGATGGCAGTTTCCGGAACATCCTTCGACGTCATCAAGGCGTTCGATCGAGTCCAGAATCCTGCCCTCTGGTTCAAGATGAGACGACTCCATTTTCCGACTTAAGTGACCAAGTTGGTCCACTCCTACTTACGGGACAGGACCTTCACCGTGCGATGGCCCGAAACGGACTCTGGGGTTCGACAAATATTCGTTGGCGAGCTCCGGGAGTCCATATTAGGGCCATCGATCTTCATGATCTATTCCCACGACGGTCCTACACGGCATGGGAATCACGGTATCCTGTTCCTGTAATCTGACGACGCGGCGCTCCCGTGCAGATCGATGAGGAAGTTGAGAGACTGCATGGCGCCGTCGACGATCCGCTGCAATGGTATCGTCGATGGCGCTTAGCCGCGAATGCCGAGCAGTCGAAGGCGATCGTCTTCCACACGGGGCACGGAGTACGCCGGGAGTGGACCTGACGGGGAATGGAGTCGTCTTACCGTGGGAATCCGTGGTTCTCTACCTCGGAGAGCTGATGAAATTTCCTAGCGCTTCGCGTTCGTGCGTAGGCATGGGCGGTGGCGCTGTGTTGAGCATGGACACGAAGCGTGGACTGCACCGTGCGTGCGTGTTGCCAGTCATCACTTTGGCAGCGCCGGTATGGTCAGTAGTATCGCGATCGATTCTCGCTCGAATCCAAGTGGTGGAGATCTCTACTCTCCGGTGCATTTTGGGGCGTGATCGCTACAGTCACGCATCCAAGATGCACGAAGACGGGAAGCTGGAACCTCATGACGTTCTCATGTCGAATATCTGCAAGGATTTCTTCGGCAAAGCGTGGGAATCCGAATTGCCTCTCATTAGGAGAAACGCTTACATCCGAGTCCGGCCGCGTGACAGTTACAAACACCCCATTACCTCCATGGACATAAAAGAAGACATATAAGCGTGTAGGCGGAGACGGCTGATGTAAGCGTGAGGACAATTGACGAAACCCGAGAACACGGAAGAATTCTGCACGCCTTAGCTGCCTGGAAGGCTGGAAAGGCGACCGAAAAATGGTCTTTAAAAGATACTTGTACTTATTACTTATGTATTTTCACCTGAGGATGCCATGCACAGGCGAAGCAATGATTGTTAATGAATATTAATTGCGGAATCGCTTTGTCTTTCTTATGTCTTTGCAATGGAGAAATTACACCAGTTGACGGCTAAAACAGGTGTCATCTCTCGAACGCCTTTTCGTCATTTATGAATCCAAAAATACTTTCTCTTTGTACATTCTTCAAAAAAGACCAAGATCAGCAACATCTTCTGAGATTGATAAAACAAAATTTATGAGCTGTAAAAATAATTATTGAAAAAAAGGCTGATTAATAGGCACTCTTAATCAACGATAAATCAAAATTTACCTTTTCCGTGTATTTTATGTTCCTCTATAATGGCAACCATGTTATTCCTATGGTATCACTCGTGCCTCCCCCCTTCCTAAACCCAAACTGCTCATACCCTAAGTTATCATTTTCCTATTGTCCTCGCCTACAATTTCCCTTCCCTTTTTGGTACAGGAACTAAGACATCAGACGCACTCCTCTACACAAATTCTTCCCAATAAATGTTACGAATAAGCAACTGTTTCCACCAATTTTTCCTAAATCTTAAGTAGTTGCGCGGGAGTGTTTTCTAACCCCACGGGCCGTATTTTATGTCTATTTCATTAATGGCCTCATCATGCGGATGCGATTGAACCGAAGTCATAACTACCAACGCCATATTGTCTTCTATGTCCAAATTTGCTGGCAATATCATTACTATATAACTACTCCAATGCCTTCCTTATTTTTCTTTAGTCTTTCCTGTCTGGATTATTAATTTAATATGTTGTTACTTTAAAAGTGCGCTCGCATCGTCCCTTCTTTATTTATCATAGTTCTTTAACCTTTCTGTACAAGGCAATCTTGTTCACATTCCTACTTAATATGTCCATATCCTCGCCCTGCTTCTTCCAACGAGCTTCTTTCAACCGAATGTTTTCCCGCCTCATTCGGTGATAAACCTTACGTCAAAGTCATACTTAGGGCTCGAGAATGTATAACTAGGTGTAACGTCCAACCTTTTTTTGATCCGTACGGAAACCTGTGTTAAATTATTGCAGGTTCATCCGTAAAAGCCTTTGACGTAAATTGGCAATAGTAATCCTTTTGATGTAAGATCTGGTGCTTTCCCGCCTAATTTGCTTCATGAAGGATTCTCGGGTCCCATGTTGGCCGACGTTTCGATACACGAGTCGGCCAACGAAACATGGAACCCCTGACCCGGTGGAAGACCCGAGAATCCTTCATAAATACTTTCGATATTCAAACACCAAGCCGCAATCTAGGTGGCTGATAATTAGATTGATACATGTATGCTGGAATAAAGTAGCAAGATTCAAAAGATCTCCTTGATATTTAATTCAATCATTATAAAATCAGCTTAATGTGATGTAAGAAAAAATATTGCAAAGAGCAGGACAGTTACTCATTTAAGAGCAATTTCCAGGACAATGGAGGGTTAAAAAAAACGAACAATTCAATTCCCAAACTAATTATTGGACCGTTAGTACGGCACAGAGAAAGTAACGATAAACATTTGAGATTTGCATTTAGAAATAAATTCTAAATGTAGAGAATCACGTACTAACGAGGTGATGCGAATTCTTATTACGGATATGTACGCAGATGAGAGAATTTGGGAATACTGGAAATTTTGAATTTGAATATTTTGGGGGCATCTCAAACAAATTACTCACATCCTTAGATTGGACGTTAAACCTCGTGATGAGGATGTCATCACTGAACCCTTTCAACGCATTACAACTCCCTCCTACACATGATTATTCCCCTACACTGCATCTCATCAACGAGATAAGTCAGTTTTTTCTTCCATATTAACCCTTAAGTTTTGATATAATAACTTTCCTTCTTCTTTCACCACTCGAACGCGTCGGTGGTGTAATGGTCAGCATAGTTGCCTTCCAAGCAGTTGATCCGGGTTCGATTCCCGGCCGACGCACAAAACTTTTTTTTCAGCGACATCGGGCACTCTTAGAGATTTTTTAGATTGACGCTATGAAAACATGTTTCCTTTAACCGTGAAGGGTAAAGCACTGTGCAAGGAATGGGAATTAAAAATTAAACTTGATGTGGTGGTTTACAGAAAATGCGAATCCCTCGACAGTGATCAAGCACGCATTCAAAATTGAATGCCAATCAATAGATTTTTATATTCCGGTCATCATTTACACGAGCATTTTTTTTGGTTCGCTGAGCGAAAATATTTGTTGAATCACAGAAAAGCACTTTGAAATATTTATAAATTCGGTTTGCTCTAATTAAAGAGTGCATAGAAGTTTCATACATATTTTTAGCATTTATGCCAGAGTAACTGAGATAAAATAAGCTAATTCAAATGAAAACCGATGTTAGTTGACCCAACTTACTACTACACATGTAGACAATGCCAGTAATGTTCTACTGATGGAAGTGTAGTCAGTTTAGCTAATGTCAAAGAATCAGTCAAAAAATTCTTTCAAGGTAAGGAAATAGGACCTTGAAGATGAGGGAAACCGATTGGACAATGCAATTTGTCCGCTACTAATTTTCTTAATCTCCATGTGCCCGCAAAAGGAAATCGCATTCATGAAAAAATCCAACACCAGTCATATGATTCGAAAATATAGTCTGAAGAACTGTAGAGAGCATAAACTGATCCCATCCTGGAAGAACATACAAGTATTTATTGGCTAACCTGAAGTGAAAAAGTTTAATAAGTAAATATTTTTAAATTTATTTTTGAACATAAACTCGAGAATGTCATGCTTGAAACACGCCCTCTTGTTCATTTAAAATTCTATATTTGTGTGTATAATTTCTACATTGATTTAACTGGGAGCGTTCATAAATCAATGAAAAAAAGTTTTCCTAATGGAAAAACAGCAATAATTCCATAAATAAAATAAAGAAACCGAATTTTTGGTAAGTTTTTATAATTTTGATATCCCATCCCCGGGTAATTTGAATATGATGAACTAGATGTTAGAAAATAGGGTTTCAAAAACACTCACAAAATGTGTGTTAAACCGTATGTAAGCGTTCAAAAGTTAAATTAACCTTTTCTTTGCTCTTTGAACCTTTTATAAGTATTAATATAATTTTTTATCCTTCTTGAATAATGACCTGGGGTGAGAAACAAATAGAGCGAAAGAAGCGAGATGGAACTCGCAGGGTTAGGATATGGGAATTTCACCGAAGAAGGGTGACATCAGTGCGCTAGATAGGAATGTGAAAGCACTGTTAGGCAGTGAGCAGGGAAAATCTGTGATGACAAACAAAGATACAATGCAGGGATAGTATCGGTTGAACGAAAGAACGTTGAATAGGGATGGAAAGAATAAAAAGAGGAAATGTATGGTAAAGAAATTATGCCAGCAAGTTTGGACAATGAAAGAGAACATGACGCAGAGGAAGATACCTTAGGTCCAGGCATACACGACGACGAGATAGAAAAGGCATTAAGGAAGATGAAACCAAATAGGGCCGTGGGGGTAGACAACATTCCTGTGGAACTATTGAAATTTTTTAAGAAAAAAGAGGGAAGAAGAATCTATATGGACTGATTCGTAGTATCTATGAAGAAGGAATCTGGCCAGAAGACTTTGTGAGGTCAGTGTTAGTTCCTATTCGGAAAACGGTAAAGGCTACATCATGTGAGGATTACAGAACAATAAGTTTGATATCCCACGCAGCTAAAGTTATTCTCAGGATCATCAACAAAAGGATAGAGAGTAAGGCAAATGATCACATAGGGGATGATCAGTTTGGGTTTAGGAAAGGAAAAGGTACGCGTGACGCTATAGCAGTATTGAGATCACTAATCGAGAGGAATATAGAATACAATAAGGATGTATTTGCTTGTTTCGTAGATTTCGAAAAAGCGCTTGATAGAGTGAATTAGGAAAAACTAATGCGTGTATTGCAGAAAATAGGATTAGATTGGAGGAACAGGAGACTAATCCGCAACCTGTACATGTCTCAGACTGCTCAGGTGCGAGTGGGGAACGGATAGTCCGGATGGGCAGTGTTAGGAAGAGGTGTAAGGCAGGGTTGCCCATTATAACCGGTGCGGTATCACCGGTACGGATATGTGGAGGCAATTGTAGTTTTGGAATTGGGGATAGAAATGATAATCGTTTGTGAATTTATTAAATTAGGTTAACTGATGATAAAGCTTTAGCAGTATCAGTCAGCCAAGGAGTTGCAATCATTGCTGAGCGTATTAAAAAGTCAGTGCGATAGGTCATCATCATCATTGGTCGTTCAATCTTAAGATTGGTTGACTGCAGCCCTTCATCCTACCCTATCTGTTGCTAATTGGCGTAGAAGCCGCGAAGATTTCAAATATTCTGTGGCCCAGTGATTTGTGATTTAACAATTTTCTCTAAAGAGTGATTTGTGAATACATGGAGTTCTTGGCAAGAGACTCTGTTTTTGGCAGATTTTCCTACGCAGTAGGTGTCCCATTCAATTGACGGTAGATTTGTATCACCAGATTGATCGATAGACCTACTGTTACTATGATTGCTACTAAGAGTGGATATTTGGTCGTCGAGCTTCTGTAAAATATCTGTATTAGATTCTGGAGATATGTAGAATGAGCACACGAAGATGCTTCTGTCGTTGTAGTCCGTTATATTGCACCAAACGCTTTCTATGCCATTTTTGTCGCATTCCTATCGTCGGCTATTAAGATGTAACTTTATAGCAATGTATACTCCCCCACTCAATCTATTAGGTATTGTATGTTGTGAAACCGCTCGGAAAAACTTCATAGTTTGCAATACGATAGTAATCCCAGAAGTACCCGACCCAACAAAAAACACAAAAACCCAACAAAAAACACAAAAATTTTAGAAAAAATGTATTTATTTTTCAACATAATCTCCTTTCAGCTCTATACACTTTTCCCCAGCGATGTTCAATAAGTTCAATACCCTTTGTACAATAAGAACTGTCTTGCTCCACAAAATAGCCATTAACTGCCGACATAACTTCTTCACGGTTGGAAAATCCTTGACCACTGAGCCATTTTTTCAAGTTTGTGAACACAAAATAATCCAAGGGGACTTAATCTGATGAACAGGGTGCAAATAGGGTGCCTGAGGTAGCAATTGTGGATTTTGTTCACCGTTTCTGGAGTCGTCACCTCATTTGGTCGACTAATGCGATGCTCGTCTTGACAGCCCGTACGGCCTCGTTTAAACTCTGCCACCCAATATTTTACGGTTGGGGTGTACTGAAAACGTTCGCTATCGACGGCTGCTAAACAAATACTAAACAACGTGGCGTCTTCAAACTTGAAACATATGCTTTATAGATTGCGTACTTTCTAATAGAGTGCCATTGTTCAAACAACTACCGTCATCTCTAGGGCAGGCCGGGCACTTATGGTACAACTCTCGTAATAGAGAGGAATACAACACACAATCAGGATGTAGCTCTTCTTTTAGGTTTCGAAGAGCCGTTCAATAGAGGGATTAGGTTAAAGTTCAAAGGGGAAGTGAAAAAGAGCGAAAACGGGGAAGCTATTGGAGGAGGGGGAATTGGCACTAAATCAATCTCAGGAAAGGAATACTAATGATGTTGATAAGAAGTTATGGAGTACGTTGTGCACAATTTATTGCAGTTACATATTCGCCCCTGCTTTTACATCACTGCAATGGATGGATGTGATCCCGCACGCCGCCTTAATTAAGTGATGGACTCCGCACAAACAACTTTCCCGGAAGGCAATTGCTTTTTCGGAAAAATTACCCCTCTCACAAGATATAATCAACAGGGAATGGAATGTAGATGTTCTACTTTTAACTAATTAAACTAATTAAAAATTAATTAAATTAAAAAAAAACTAATTAAATGTTTAACAAATCATACAATCTGCCTGAACCACATCGCGTCGGTGGTGTAATGGTGAGCATAGTTGCCTTCCAAGCAGTTGATCCGGGTTCGATTCCCGGCCGACGCATATTTTTTCGATTCTATTTTATTTTTTAAGCGTCACGAAATCCGTGAAACTCGACGACATATCTGTCCATGAACAGGTATGAACGGGAATAAGATTTAGACGGCATATTTGTATTTTTATTCATTTTCAAATATTTTTTTAACATTAAAACCTTACATGACTCTGAGAGCCTTCCTATTTTCACCAGATTGAGAGCCTCATGCCAATTAATCGTTATTTGAATCAATTTATTTAATAATTGGGTACGTGGGAAGATAAGTTTCAGAATCATACAATCTCCAAAAATTACACAGCGTCAGTGGTTTAATGGTAAGCATAGTTGCATTCAAAGCAGTTGAACTGGGTTCGATTCCCGGCCGACGCAATTGTTTTACATAATTAATTTAATTTTTGTCATTATGTGGTACTAGCAGGTATGTTCGCCTAATAGAAGGAAAGCATTGCCATAAATCGAATTGTAAGTCGTTAATAGGGGAAATGTGTACAATATCATGTTTGCTTAATATGTGACGACGTATTTGATTTCTTTCTATGTGACGACGGTAGTTCACAGAAAAATTCGCAAAAAGAACTGAATTAGAATGACTGCAGAAACATAATTTGTACATTGACAAGGACATTTTTAGCACTTAGGGCTGTTTGACAGCTCAACCTCTTTAAAAACTTCAGGCACTATAAATTTTGAGGTGTGAGACATCGACTCAAAGAAATGAAATTCATGCTTTTTGGCAACTTATTCGCCATGGAACTGGGAAATATTTCGAGTTCGAGGCTATTCAATTTTCATTTTGCATAAGAAAAAGTAAAATGGAACGTAATTCATGAATAAGTCTCCTTCGAAAAAGTACGTAGACGCCGTTTAAACTCAAGCAGACTATTTTTCGGTCTATGGAACTCATAAAAATGAACAAAAAAAGAAACTCATACCAATTTCATGTGGCGGCCGATACAATAAAACCGTATGTAACCTTTCGCGAGAGCGGCATTGTTGGGCGCGGAAAAAACAAAACACTCACGGAGGGCGGTAAAAGTTTTCTTGAGTAGAGAGCGGGGTTTAGATCTAGGTGTCGCCAAGTGACGGACGAGTCGTCGAGAGAGATCAGAAAAAGATGGTCTAATCTCACAAAAATACTCTGACCAAACAGAAAATGAAAATTCCGCCTCGACCGATTTGCCATTTCCAGAGTCTGACCTTGTGACGGACTGCGAGTCTCAATCCCACGACTGGATCACATTTTTTTCGAACATGACTTAATTCTCCCTCATTTTCCACGAAAGGGTGGAAAATCCTCCACTCCTCCTCCCCCCCACCCTCCCACATTCCTCGAAATTCCCTCTCTTCCCCTCCGTGCGCTATAGTGTTCCAGAAGTTGCGGGTCGCGATGTTGTTTTTTTCTCTCCTCTTCCCGTTTTCTTCTCCCCTCGTGAAATTTCGGAAAATCGTGCCCTCGTCGCACAGTGGAGTTTCAAGGTCGCTCTCTGATTTGCAGTATGGTCCATGTCGATCGGACGCAATTCTCCGCGAACGAGAAAGAGTTCCAGGAATTGTTTATGAGAAATAACACCCATTCAAGTCCAACAAAAGAGAGGAATCACCATTAATTTCAGATGGATGACACAGCAAAGAGTGTCGTGTTCGCAACCGAAAGGGACTGTGTGATATTTCTGGGATTACTATAACTGCCATCTTCGCTATTTTAAATAGATGTTCAAGGATATTGCTGTAAAAAAACATATCTTTCGATCCTTTTCCCTAAAAAAAATAATAGAGCAGAAATCAATGCCGAAATCAAGGCATTTAGGACTGTTCATGGTGTTTATACGTGAAACACTTTTTAACTCAACAAAAGAAAACCTAAAATGGGCGGTGTATGTTATTATATTTGCCCCTTCCAAGATTAAAATGCAGTTAATTACAACACAAAAGATACCACAAAGAACGCTTTAGGTCCGCGGTTCTCTGAATAAGTATTTTTAAATGAAAATAATAGTTCAATAATGCATAAATGGGGGTGTGGAGAAGAATGGAGAAGGTGAAATGGACCGAAAGGAAAACAAATGAGGAAGTACTGGAGATGGTGGGTGAGGAGAGGGATTTGTTGAGAGAAATCCTATGGAGGCAGGAAAAATGGATGAAAGGCGTATTAATCGGCAATAGTGGGATGTTGAAGAAGGTAATAGAGGGGAGATAGTTAGGCAAACGAGGAAAGGGCAGGAACAGGATAGGGATGTTGGACGAGATGAAGGGAGGAAAGAAGTACACCGAGGTGAAGAGGGACCTCAAAATTTTAGGGCATTTCGGAAGGTTAAGGCCCATCATTGCAAATTAACCCTTTCAGGAACCGTAAATTACCCTTTGTATACTATAATAAGGTAGGGTAAATCTGGCGTAAATTCACTGAGTAAAATTCGCCTGAATTTTGAGGTACTAATATATTGCGTTTCCACGTATTTCACCCCGAGTGTTTATTTAGAGAGATTACTGATAAACGACTTTGCTTAGGAGAATTTCAAATCTTTATGGCCTCGCAAATAGAAGGTGATGCCCAGTGCCGATAAAACTGTTGGTCATAAAAATTGCAAGTGCGCAATAAAACGATAAATCACAGATGTGCGGAAAAATTTAGGCGATTAATACTCGCGATTAGGTTGCCGAAGTATTCCGACGACCCCGAGGTCATTTCGCTCGTAAACTCCACTCGAAAATAAATCCATAATAGGACAACAGAGTATCCGAACTAGCAACCTTCGAAATAGCCAACAACGATGGTTTACTACTAAACTTCTCGAGGCTGAAAGTTACAAGAATTCACGTTACCATCTTCCGTTGTTTGAAATCCTAGCAACTGAACAAAAGGGAAAAAATCCTTGCAAAGTTTACCGTGAGCTCTTAAAAAAATTAAATAATACTCATAGACTCAATAAAATGTTTACATTCAGAAGACAATAGACGAGATTAAGGAAAAAATAAGTGGTTTATGGATGCAAGGAGAAATGAAAAGAAATCAGCTATTTTCTAAGGAAGTGTTGACAGAGATGGGAAACCAACTTACAAGAATACTTGTATATAGCTTGAGAAGGAAATGAAAAAGTATAATCACAAGAAAAATATGATCTATTTATTAAAATCCTTTGATGTCCATCTACATGTCACGATAACAGATTGGCGTTTGGAAATTTCTTTAAAGGGTATTTTTTTCTGATTGATTTTATTTATTATCTTTTGTGATATTGATTGTATTTCAGAAACCATGTTATTTTTCCAAGGCAAGTTTATTGTAACACTTGGGACTTGTGTGCCACCTGACATTTGTCTATTTGCACATGCACATTTTAATAATAATAATAATATTATATTAATAACTCGGGAACTGCGATAGCCACTGAGATGAGGTTTTCTTGAGGGGTTTCCAAATTTTGCTTAAATTTTTCCATTTTAATTCAATGGTCATAGAATAAACCATTTGCCCACCAAAAGTGGACAAAATACCCGGTTTCGACAGCGGAAGTAAGTATTTTGGCCATTTAAAATGTATTGAGAATGTTGAAAATGCAAAACGTCGTGAGCGCAGACAGGGAAACGGTTTGTTTTTATTTAACTGCTTTGATGTTATAACCCAAAGATTGATTTTGGTCTAACGCTCAAAAAACGTACTTGCGATTTTGGTTGGTCCCCCGTGAGAAATATTAGCGTTTAAAACGACTGGAAATCTTATGAGTTCACATTGAGAATCTGTGAGTGCGATATTTGTAATAGTCTGATATAAGTTCCGTGAAAACTTCTAGAGCGACATTGAACGAATTATTCTGGAATTTTGGAAGCATATCAATAAGGAAGCGATTCCTTAAAACCTGCACATGGAATCTACTTTCCAACGCCTGTGACACTTGAAGGATGGGAGCAGTAGAGGGAAAAATTTTGCTGTCAATGGAGAAGGGATTTAACGGAAAAATAAAATAAATAAGAGAAGGCGAATGAAGAAGTAATTCGATGGGTGCATGTAGAGAGAAGCCTATGGAAGACACTTGCAAGAAGAAGGGAATTGATTGGAAATATCCTGTAGCATGGTATTTTACTGAAGATCATAGCCGAAGGAAACATGGAGGGAGAGAATTTCAGGGTAAAGCCAAGGAGGAAATACGAAAAGCAAGCGATAGAAAAATTTGGTACAAGAAGATATGAAGAAATGAAGAGATTTGCAGATTGGAAAATAATGGCTTGTAGAGGTGCCATCACCCCATGCGCAGGTTCGGGCGGCGTACTCACTCAAAGTGCTCTCCATATACCAGAACCTCAGGAAGAGATCGGGGTACCACTGAAAAAGATCTAATGTCTCGAGGATTTGATTTCGCAAAGTGGATCTGGAGACGCTATAGGAAGCAAAATTCCTCGTTGGACCACAACACAACTATTTTACTTTATTTTCAAATGATCGTTTGCGAACAGGACTTAAATTATGAAATAAAAGGTTTAAGTCAGGTCGAGTTAAATATTTGGGGGCAGTTCTAACAAAACGCCTTTTATGGGGAACATAGTTGTAGCGAATAGCCAAATTCACAGCGTAAAAATCAAATATGCGTCACTCAAACGGTTTCGTTCACCTAACCTTGTGAGAAAACACATCAGGAGAATATGCTGATCACCCTTAAAGAAACCCGGCTTCATTAAACGGACGGTGGGGAAATGTAATGAGAAAGTAAAAGAAAGGCGCTATTTCACTCTAGTTGGGTGGCAATTGAAATACGCCGCAAGTATTTCGAATCCTTGGGTGAAAATTTGGTAAAAAGAATTAGATAAAGTCCAGAAAAAATCCTCCAGATTCGTTAAAAATTGTTACAAAAAGAAGACGAGTGGGACAGGACTTTTAGGGGATTTAGGCTGGGAGCCACTTGAGATACGAAGAGAACAAGCGAGACTTAGACTTTCAGAAAGATTCAGAAGCAATGAGTTTAACGATGACACTAAAGGAATTATTATACCCCTAAACTTCTTAGGTAGATCAGACCACAAAGATAAAATAACGGAGATGGATTCCAATACAGATAGATACAAATACTCATTCTTTGTAAGAAACCAAAGTTACAACAGAAATATTAAAGATATTTAATTTACAAGTCAGGAAAAGATTAAACGTGCATAAGGTAAATTTGTAGTTGCATGTGTATGTTAGTTGGTTTTACGTATATTGGCATGCTTATAAGTTATAAAGGTTTTCGCGAGAATATATGCGCCTCTGTGGGTGTCAAGTTTGTTGGTTTTGTATGTAGTTTTGTTCTCTTTAATGGGTGATGATCCAAAATCCCCGCCAAACGCTCTTGCGGGGCATTTTGTAGATGTACGAGACTCGTAGACTGGTTTGGGAGGAATGATTAGATCGATACATTTACTATAGTCGAAGGAACTACGGAGACATGGAATATTAAAAGTATCAGGAAAAGAAAAGCGTGTATCAAATAAAGGATGTGACTGAAAGGAAATGAGAAAGCAAGGAGAGAGTGGCATGAAATATTTGAGTAAGAGAGGGAAAGAGAGAGTTTTTCCACGAATGGTCAAAGTTTTTCCTGTTTTGTCAGCACAGTGCTGAAATATCGCAATGTGCATGGTGTCCTTTTGTTTGAATATTGGACTCGTTCAAAATCTAATACTCATATATGTCTTTTAGGATAACAGAGTTGTCGATCCAAAGGTTGGTTTGATAGGTAATGGTAGGGCTCCCCCAGTACAATCATAAGTTCTACACGGTGTGTGAAATTCACACATTTGCAGGGTAGGGGACACTGTGCCGGTTATAGTTTCGCAGAGTGATCTGGTACCCGAAACACAACACAGCTGGTGTGAACCTGAGGGTGCATTATTCGATTCAAATTCGGTGTCTCAATTCAATGCGATCCCCAGGAAACATCGCAATTTTTCGAGGCTTTCCACTGATACACAAGTATTTCTGTTTTTAAAAAAGGAATATAATTAGATCCCAATGTTATAATATAAAATCCTAATATTATTCTAATTGCAAGTACCATTTCAGGGTACTCCCGGTTGGCCGACGCAAACGAAGGGCCAATCGGCGCCGGAAGAGGCGACAGCGATGTTGGGAGCGCTCCGTAGTTAGGGGAAACAAAGCACATCGTATTGCACCGCTATAAATTTATATAACCCATGCTAAAGGCTTTTTCCAGCAGTAATTTCATTTGCTAATGATGAAATATGAGCGAAAAATAACACTTATGGCGGGAAAGGGTGAAGTTTGCTTGATTCATCCAACGAATGAAAAAAAGCGAAGAAACGCACTTCGGCATCAGGATGTCCCGTCGAAAAGATAATGTTTGGAGAGTTTGCGAGAAACATTTACAATCTAATTTAGTCACACCACATCGATCACTTAGTTTTTTCTAGGAAAAACCGACAAAACATTTTGTAAGTTTCAATTTTTTTTCTTATTTTCCGGGTTTGTTTGACAAAATCATCATAAGGGAGTGCGATTATTCCTTATTTTCCCTAACGACGGCTATTTATTGCTCAAAAATCTTCCGTAAATGAAAGAATTTCACTGAATTTTTTCATCCATAGGATCGCGAATACAGAATTAGATAGACGGATTCGTAAACCACGTGTGGGGGGCGATCGTTAACCGTTCACCTAAATTTTTTGCACTTATCAGCCAAAAAAGTAAAGTATTCCGCGGAAAATGTTCACATTAATATTCAAATTCCTTCACACATCAAGTCCCTTTGTAATTATGGACCATCGGCTGTCTTGTTTTCATCAAAATAGGACGAATGGACCGAAAACTAAATGAAAATGCATCTATAAGCGGAGACTCTACGGGAGATGAGTCTTATTTTTCTTACGTAATTTGTTAACTCGTAACTGCGTTGATTCCTCAAGATTCGAATCGCGACGTCGTCATCACTCTCCGCTGCATGCTGGGACGGTCTTACACGGACGTGTCTCCGGAGACCGCGAGGGGTGAGAAAGAGAGAGAGACGGTGTGCGTGTCTTTTAATCCAACCCCTTCGCGAGGCCCTCACGTGTGCTCGCGGCAACCGCAGACTCACGCGAGAGAGTTGAAGATTGGGGAGAGAGGGATACAAGGAAGGGGGAAAGGGATGTCAGGGGTTTGAGGATACTCCATAGAGGGTGGGGGGGGGGGAGAGCGGAACACTCGTGGAGTTCCACACCAAGGGATGTGCAAGGAGAACACCCTCGAGACGAGAAAGGTAAGGAAAGAATAACGAGGGCTGGAAAAAAACACAATCGGGGCGAGGGGGAGGGAGGGCGAGGAGGGTGGAGAGAGAGAGAGAGAGAGAAGGGGTCACGAGTGTGTCCTGGGCCAAGGCACACTGCCAGAGCAGGTGCAGGCGATGCGCAGTTTCCATGGCGATGACCGCGTTGCAATTAAGGCGCAGCAGCGTCTCGCGAGAGAGAGGACGGAGGCTTCTTTAATGAAACCGTCGGAACACACTCACACAACGGCGCCCCTGATAACGCCAAGGCAATTATCTGCGAGGGGCATCTGCACGTGTGCTATGGAGGTGCATGGTGGATGTGGTGCGAGGAACGGCGCATAGGGCCGGGAATGCGGGGGCCGCTTCAGGGATCTCTTCAGGACGGGGTTAGAAGGTTTAAGGTGTTCACTATATTGTTCAGTTCGAAAAGAAAAAAAATAAATAAATAAAAAATTTGCGAAGATGTTTTCCTGAGAGAAAATGTTAAAAACTTCACTCTTTTGAGAGGTACGTATCTAATTTAGAGAAAAAAATCGCCAGGGTTCATGTGTATACACGCTATGGTTTGGTCATCTAACTCTATACATACTCGTGGCCTATTGGAAAATGTAACCAATAGCTATATCCGGCTTAGGAAGTTTTTAGGACGGAAATGAGTAAGTAGGGGGGAATTGGAAGAAGAATTCCGTCAGGTGATGAAGTTTTAACGAATGAGAAATTAGAGCAACGCACAGAAATACTCCTTACGCTGCAAAGGATATCACATTTTATCGGTTAAGAAAAATAATTCAGAACACAGAAAAGGAATTTTCTGTGTTTTTTTGCCCTTAGTAAATGGTCTAAATACTCATTGCAAATTTACGTCCACGAGGCGTGAGATGATTAGTCTTCGACCCAAAACGTAATCCAAAGTTTAGTGTAAACTATGATGGAGAGAATAACGCGGTGTTGCTTGGCTCCCAGGGCTCAATCCTTGATGCGAAGGGATTGGCGTCGAATGGATGATTGGTGATCGATGATGATTGATCAAATGATGGTTGGTGGGTGTGAACAAAAAAATAAAATGGATCCAACGGAATACAAGCGAGCATGTGATATAAGGTGAGGAGCAGAAAAGAGAAAATAAGATGGACGTAGGAGAAAAACGAAGGCCTCCAAGGAAGGGAATGGGAAGAGTTAGGACGCTATGCTTTATCTCTATTGGGCAGGACACGAGTAATTTGTGAGTGGACTTGGTATGCTTCTATTTGAAAGAGTTTTGTGTAGAGAAAATAGGAAATATATTCAGCCTGGTATTATTATTTGCTTGGCTATTTGGAGAAGGTCATATTAACGTTTATTAAGGGATTTAATTAGCATCCTAGAGCCAAGGCACTCCTATTAGATTCTTCACCTCTCTGTTCCGTTTATACGCGCCATTGCTCTCCAACTGCATTTCCCTCCTCAAAGGTTCTTTCTCTGTCATGCACTAAAAACTCAACTGTTACTAATCAACATAATGAAAACAATTTTTAAACGAAATTGTGAAGCATTTCATTTTGAAAAGAAGCGCCGTTTTTACATGGTATAATTATCCCCAAGAAAATACGTACCATGTAATGAAACAAAGAGCAAATATATTCCAATATAATACTGAACACCTATTAACAAGCGTCGGTGGTGTAATGGTCAGCATAGTTGCCTTCCAAGCAGTTGATCCGGGTTCGATTCCCGGCCGACGCATGTTTTTTCCGGGATTTTCTAAATTTAATTTTCAGGGAATGTCTCACGAGATCTGTACACGATTGATTAAGTAATAATAATAATAAGTAATAATAAAACAAATACCGGAATTCTGCTGCTTGTAACATTTTTTTCATAAATATTAATCAATAATACGGTTTTGAATTCAAGTTTAAAAATGAAAAAAATTATAAAGATCTATCACCCGGCTCTATTCTGCAAGGTCCCCTTAAGAATGACGAAAAAATGGGAAAGAATGAGAGAGGAGGCACATTTCGTGTTGCTCGCGCATTACTTGTTCCAAAGTCGGCTAACATACAGAGTGTGTTCCATAAGTAATGCAATTATTGGACTCTGGCAACTGGAAGGCGTCTTCGGGCACCTCTCGCAAGGTCTTCATCACGGATATGGACAAAAAACGGGTTTCTTTCAAAGGCTGTCTTAATCCGAGGGAACAAAAAGATGTCTTCCGAGGCGACATCAGGACTATAGGGGGGGGGGGGCAGCGTTCACACCAGGTATTTGGCCAGGAACTCACGGACTCGTAGCGCGTTGGGGCCAGACGCGCTGTCGTGATGGAGCTGTCGTGATGGAGTTGTCAGGTAGCGGAGATGTTCTTTCTCGTCCTGATGACCCTTTTTCGGAATCTTTCCAGCACATCCACGTATTAGGTAGCGTTAACTGTCTGTCCTTGAGGAGCAAACTCCTTATGGACCACTCCTTTCCTGTCGAAAAAGGCAATGAGCATTGTTTTATCTTTTGATTTGCTCATTCTTGCCTTTTTTCCATAGAGAAGATTAGGAATATTCAATTAAATGAAAAATTATTAGGGATAATAATCTCCGGAACGCTAAGAAACCAACATATAAAGAGATAACTTTGCAAGTCATCGGAGTACTATGAGTGTTATAACATCATTAAAAAAATGTGTTGCACAGTAAAAGTCACCATTTGTGGCATGTAAGCTCTTCCATTATTTTCTCAGAGGGTAATTATCAAGCGCCATTTTGTGTAACCGAGAATTAAATGTTTTAGAGCTGGATATATTTCAATAATACTCGACTATGTGCATTTTCTCGTGTGTTGCAAAGAATTCTAAGATAGAGTCGAGTGTTTATTATTTTCCATGTTCCATAACTTCGATGCCGTAGGAGGATGGGAGATATCTCGGGAATATTCAGAGGCATGAGGATTTCAAGCAGTGCATGACATATCATTTGTTGCCGTCGACATCATCGCCATTAGAACTACTATATTCAATTGAGATAACTACTTTGATGGTTGGAGCAGATACCAAAACTGACTTTATTAAAGACTGAATTACAAACAGAATCATCTTCCTGGTACGCCATTGCTTTCTCCAAAAAAAATTCATTTTTCAAAAGATCTGGTCGGAACATAAGATTTAATTTGTCTCACCAAATTTAACGAATGATACCTCAAAAGCACATTTCAAGGCGTCGGTGGGGTATTGGCCAAAGAAAAGGACAGGTTGTGATCTTATTGGCTGCGCTTCCATTCCTTGGTATTTGGAATGCCTCCTTCTCAATTCAGGTTTGGGTAATACGAATAATTTGCCGGTGCCAACCGCGAGGAGTCTTGACCGGTACTGACGTTTCGTCTCGTCAGGCACTTTAAGAGAGCATTATTACTATGAGCAGTGGTGTACGGGGATATGGTAGGGTTTCGATTGACCCTCACAATGCACATTACTGCCCTTCTTTAAGCTCTGATTCTCACGGCGCAAATTACCCTTTGACCCAGAGGCGGATGGAAAGGATGGGGAACATTATATCCACCTTAAGGGGAACATTTAAGGTCCGAACAAAATTTAAAATAAATACATTTTTCGTGGCTTAGGCACTTGGCTCTAATTTGTGTTCACTCGCTCTCCTCCGCGCATACACATATCTGTCGTAGCGTCATTCCTAAATTATTGATTTCTAATTCAACAAGAATTTCAATTTTCTCCGCAGGAGAAATAATAAAAAAGTTATATGTTCATAACTTAAAATGCTAGAAGCGCTTGGACTGGACTACAATGACAGAAAAATTATCCATAACTTCTACAAGAATCAGGGTACAACAATGCAAACGAAAAATGGAAGAGAAATTGAAGCCAAAATAAACAAAGGAGTAAGCCAAGGATGAAACCTATCGCCAGCAATATTCAACGTATACCTGGAAGTGGCTATAAAAGAAACACAAGAATTGAGTATCAAAAGGTGTCAAGGTAAATGGAGAAGAAATGAGCATGCTCCGGTTTGCAGACGACACTGCAGTAGTGGCGGAAACGCGTGAGGACCTGCAAGCAACTCTAAGTGCCCTGGATCAAGTGCTGGGGGAATATAATATGAACATCAACAGGAAGAAAACTAAAATCCTTGTGTGTGCAAGAGAGAAGCTGAATGCAGATATCACAATTCGAAGGGTGAAACTAGAACAGGTGGAATCATTCATCTACCTGGGCAGCAGCATAGTATGGGATGGAAGAAGTTCGACCGACATCAAGGGAAGAATAGCCCAAACTAAGAACGCATTCATGAAGAAGGGGTAATAACTATGTTCAAAGAACCTAAGGCTGGAAGCAAGGAAACAATTCGTCAAGACTTTCGTGTGGAGCATGGCGCTCTATGGTTCCGAGACTTGGAACATTAGAAAAGTGGACCAGTGAAGAATAGAAGCCTTTGAAACATGGTGCTGGAGGAGAATGCTGAAGATTAAAAGGACAGACAAACTGAGGACCGAGGAAGTATATAGAAGAGCAGAAGAGGATGGGACCATATGGAGAACTCTACGGCAAAGAAGAAATAGATGGATTAGACACACATTGAGGCACAATGTATTGATTAGGAATACTATATAATAGAAGGAAAAAATAGAAGGAAAGATCACACGAGGAAGACCAAGAGACATGTACATAGGAGAAATTAAGAAAGACGCACACATTAAAAAAGTATCAGGGATTGAGAGAATTGCAATTAAATAGAGGCGAATGGAGGGCTGCAATAAACCAATCCTAGGATTGAAATACTGATGATGATGAAATGGAAATGGCACCACCCTTCCTAGGTTATCTAGATCCACTATTGATGAGACCCCACACACTAAATTTCCCAACGACTAGTTCTTTAGCCCGACACATTTATCCCTCCTTTTATTTCATTCAATCTGTCTCTACTTCTGCAAATATTTAGGAAAGGGTCGAAAACCTTTTGCTGATAAATTTTTACGATGGAAAAAACAAAAAAACAAAAGTTATTCGGTCCTCAATTCGTGCAAAAATTAAATTGAAGTGTTGCGAATATAAGGATGCCACGCACGATAGGGCATCGAGGCTAAAGTAGGTAATGCTGCTTTGATCCAGAGGGGAATTGAAGGACTAATCCACAGTGAATCGCCATTTACTTAAAAAACAACACGGAGGTAATTTATACACAACGCATTCGTGATGCCTCCAGGCCATATTATTATAAAATTAAAAATAACATTTTTCCGACGGCGTAATCTTTCTCTCTCTCTTGACTGCGGTTTGAAAGGGGAAAGAAAGAGAACATTGCCAGCAGTCTCATTATTGATAGCTCGACCGCCCTTAAAGCTATGATTCGACGATTTCTTGGACGAAAAATGCACGTTCATCGCAGGAAGACGTATCCGCTGTGTAAAGTGATAGCCGGTAATTCCACCGAGCGAATGATTACAGCTCAGCAAATACGAATCCGAAGCATCTGTCGCTTGAGGTACCATCGAAGGTGTCAAAGCGTTGATGAGGCTGCGTAGGGAGAGAGAGGGGCACTTATCCCGCCAATCGAAGAGGGGTCGGAAAGGTGCTCGACAGCCACTCTCATGCCACCGCGACGCTCGAAATGATCTCGACAGATTTCGTTTCGATTTTACTCGAGCGCGGTCAGGTCAGCGTGCCAATTTTTAGACACCGCCTCATGTACAAGGTCAATAGTGCACAGTTGCATTGCATTTTAAGTGACCCTAGGTTAATAACATTGATTTATTGATACAATTAATAAATAAATATTGAAAGAAGACACTTTGCTTTACCACATACAGTATATTTTGTTACGACCTTGGTCTCGTTACAGTGTTAACAGCCTAGACCGTAATAAGCGTAAGAGTAACAGCGTCGTAAATAGTAAATAAAAATAATCCATATGGAAAAGTAAAGAGTCTTCTTTCATCATGAATGATTTCCACCATCTTACACCTGAAACTGTTTCATTTGAAATTCTCAAACATAATTTTATTTTACGAGATAAACATAACTCTAGTGTCTTGTGCATAAAGTCAATAAAAATAATTAAATGGCATTAATTCACATTATAGGTGATTTATTTGCTGAAATGAAATGATAAAAAATGTTGCTTTTAAGATTGAATAAAACTGTCTGAATTTTAACTGAAAGTTAACTTTTATACCCACTTACCCAATTATTAAATAAATTGATTCGAATACACGATTAATTAGCATGAGGCCCTCAATCTGGTGAAAATAAACGCTTATACAGGGTTCGTCCGGAAGATAAGTGTACTGATTTTTTCCGGATTTTTGACAAAAGGGGAGTCGTCCACTACGAATTTGTACCTGAACGACAAACTGTAAATGCTGCATTTTACGTCCAAGTCCTCGACAGGCTTCGAAAACGAGTCGCCCGCGTCTGGCCAGCGATCAAAAGCATCTGGCGGTTGCATCACGGCAATGCGCCGTCTCACACCGCGCTTGTCGTGCCGGACTTCTTGGCCAAGCACGGCGTGGCAACGCTGCCGCACCCGCCCTACAGCCCGGACTTGGCACCACCGGACTTCTTTCTGTTCCCGAAGATAAAGAGGAGTTTGAAAGGAACGCGATACGGGACTTTGGACGCCGTCAAAGAGGCCGTGACGACGTGTCTTCGATAGGTTCCCGATGATGCCTTCGCGGGAGCGTTTCAGGAATGGGAACGCCGCTGGAACAAGTGTATCGACTCACAGGGGTCCTATTTTGAGGAATATTAGCTTAAGATATGTAAAAGTGTAATAAATTTTTTTCCTGAGCTCAGTACACTTATTTTCCGGACGAACCCTGTAGAAAACGGCTTCATATCGATGACTGATGCCCGCTTTGGCCAATGAACACTCGTAGTTACTGTTAGTGATTCGATAAAAAGATAGATATCTTGAACATTTCTTCCAAATTGTAATTAAAATAACCTCTGGAAAAAACCTGCATTTTTAAAAGAAGGCTCTCAGAGTCATGTAAGGTTTTAACATTAAAAAATATTTGAAAATGAATAAAAATACAAATTTGCCGTCTAAATCTTATTCCCGGTTATACCTGCTCATGAACATTTATGTTTTCGAGTTTCACGGATTTCGTGAGGCTTAAAAAATAAAAAAGAATAAAAAAAAGTGCGTCGGCCGGGAATCGAACCTGGATCAACTGCTTGGAAGGCAACTATGCTGACCATTACACCACCGACGCATAATAGCTAATTTCGTTACTCTTCCATAATTTTCACTAGTAGCGCGCATAGTCGTGTTGCATGAGGAGAAAAAACGTGATTATTTTCTGATTTCAGAAAATCTTAACCCTTTAAGAAAGTCCTCCAGTCATTGAGGCTATCCGAAAGTACGAGTAAAGAATGAATATTCACTGCTCAAATTTCTTAAGCACGAAGGGGTGCCACACACTGCGTGAATATTACCATGCACTCCCTCCCTTCATGTTTCGCGCCATATTTAATTAAAGATTGACACTTATCTATAGTTTGGTTGATAAAAATATCATTTGAGTAATTCTTCAGCAAAGTAATTAAAAGTGCATAGACAATCCAAATAAACTCAAAGTCAATTTACAAATGATTGCAGAGTATTTTTATCCAATAGCCCAGAGCAAATGAAAGAAAAAATATTTGTTTCCAATCCGTAGTTTCTTCCAACTTTTCTTTTCCCTGATAGCATTCGAGCTCTTCCTTCGTTAGAAAAATTCTTTAATGATTTGGTTACAGATTTTCACGAACGCAACCATGGAAACACCAACGGACTTTCGTAGCCAACATCGACATTTTTGTTAGCGTTCAAGATTCAAGTGGCTAGAGCCCTCCATATTTTTAATATCTCGCATCGATTGAGGATGCATTAGTATAGGTTAGAGAAAGACGCTTGTCGTACCTTAAAGGACAATGCATATGCCAACTAAAATGATAGCAGTGCTTACTATGCTGTATTATTTATGGAGTATACTTTCCAGAATTCCCAATGTCTTAGGAAACCTAACGAAGGTGATGAAGCAGTTTTAAAAACAGCCAACTTTGGTAACTTACAATCTCGAGTGTGATATGGAATTATCTTTCAGGGTGGTCATCAGGCAAGAAAGAGTAATTATACACATGCATGGCCAAAATTCCGAAAAAATTAATCATTTTTGTAAATATTGAAACGTTACCTGCAACACGTTTGTACATATATCGTTTGAGTGTATGTTTGAGAATACGTATCTATTAAAAAAAATCTGAGTATCTATTGTTATGTCACAAGACAAAGAAAGGAATTGCATGTAATACCATATTCCAACTCTTTGTTTCAAAGAAAACCCATTTATGCTGCCATTACACTTTATATTCATTTATCAGCAGGCATAAAATAAACCAACTCATATCATCTGTTTACATCTAGGTTAAAATCATTTTCAATCAATAATTGTTTGTAAGACCCGAATGAATATTTTTCGTCGAGGTATGACAAACGGTAATTTTATCATAACCATTTCTCAAACTTTATGAAAAAAATTTTCGTTTATTTGTGACATATCTTACATTATACCAATGTAAAATAACGAGATGAAATTTAAAAAAAAATAAAACGTTTCTCGTAAAGAACATGCGTTGGCAGGGAATAGCTCCAGGGACCAATTCTTGTGAGGCAATTACGGGGATCCTAGCCTACACCGACGATATAATATTGTGTAATATTAACCGTGAGGGTAATATTGTAAAAAAATTAAATATGTCGTTTCAGTGGTCGTATCGTTTTGTGTAAAACCGGAATCGACTTTGATAGGAAAAAATGCAAATATAATTACAAATAGAAAATGACAAACCGCCTCAATTCAAAATTGTTGCTATTTCAATAAGCGGAAGAAACACAATGAGAGTATTATATGACACAGATTTTTTAATATAATTCCATCACTTTCTATGATTCCTTTATAGGTTGATGGCAAGAATGCATTTTTAGAAGAAGGTTCGCAGAGTCATGTAAGGTTTTAATTTTAAAAAATATTTGAAAATGAATACAAACATAAATTTGCCGTCTAAATCTTATTCCCGTTCATACCTGTTCATGGACAGATACGTCTTCGAGTTTCACGGATTTTGTGACCCTTAAAAAATAAAATAGAATCGAAAAAACATGCGTCGGCCGGGAATCGAACCCGGATCAACTGCTTGGAAGGCAACTATGCTGACCATTACACCACCGACGCTTCGCATCTTGACGAACTCTTCAAAGTAATTAATCTGTGTTCCGTTGTTTATAGTTTCGTTATGTATTGTCTGTGGTACACTGTACTATATCACATCGTATTATATCGCATTGAGTGAAAACAGCATTTCACTGGCAGAAGTTGAGCGTTTTCGATTTCGCCATAACTTTTATTCTCCTGATTAATGCAAAAAAGAGGTTGCATGCTAGAGAAAGAGTATTTGAGAGGGAAACCCCGCTCGAGAGACAATGAAAGGAATCAGACGGACTGGGTGGAACGAAAAACAAATCCGAATGAATGAGTGCTTTGGTTTTTATGCAGGGGGTGTACATTACTAAACACCCGGTGAAGAAAACCATTAATAATCGATCCATCCCATAGTACACATCTTAGAATATTAAACTGTAACCACAATTAACGATTACATTTCTTAATAAGTTAGAATATATATCCATGAACTCCTTCCATAATTTTGTATGGACTCCTAATGGAGTATTCAATTGAAAGATGGACAGTTCAAACATTGAAAATATCGTAATTTCCATAATTTGAGAGAACACATTGGTATTAAGATTTAAAATGTAAAAAAACTAGCCTGATATAATTTATGAAGTGCAAAGAAATAAAGGAAAATCTTTGAAACATTATGCTTAGCTTAGTGGGGCTGCCATCTCCAAAAGAACTGTCACCCTTGTTGCATATTGCGTCACTTATTGAACAGACCCGCTTCCCGCGACTCAAATTTATTTTTATATTATTGGGATACGATTAAAAAATGAATGAAATTATGCGTAGATAAATATACGACTAAAGAAAATTAAAACAGTCAAAAAAAGGAGATAGACCTTCAAGATATGGCACAAAGAGCAGCGTATAGAATTAACCACGTCAGTAGGACATCATTAAGCGACAGTAATCCATTCGGGCTTAAAATGTTGCCGTGTTTTACCGGAATGTTTCTACAGTGAATATCTTAAAATAAGGACAAGTGTACTAGTAGACCATACTGTAATTAATTATCTAGAAATAAAATAACTCTGAAACATGAACTGGTCCCATGGTGTAACGGTTAGCACTCTGGACTCTGAATCCAGCGATCCGAGTTCAAATCTCGGTGGGACCTTATATTTTTATTTTTGCCGACTCCGGTGGAGGCGGGATGAGACCTTCCATTGTAGGGACCGCGGGTTCGATTCCCGCCTAAGTGGTTATATCATGGCAATGGGTTTAAGGATCAGATGGAAGAAGGAAATCTAGTCTCAATCTAGCCCCGATAAAGTTTTTAAATAAATGTAATGTGGCCTGAAATGATGACCTGGATGTGTGAAAACTGTGGTCTTTTTTCCTCTTAAAACTTGGATTTTCAATATCCTTCTTAATTTTCGATAGACGATGGTGTGGCATTCCATAGTACTGTGCTCCTGAAAACTAAGTTTTTTATTTCAAACCTGACTCGGGTCTTCAAATGAAATCGCTCTTCCCCTACGTTCCCGTGATGCAATGAGAATATTTCCATGGAGTGCAATGCAGTGTAATCTTACTCAACGCAGAACATCCTATTTCATCACCAAACGTGAAGGTTTGGAAAAAAGTATGAGATATTTCCTCGGGAAGAAAGTTACATATGACTTTCATAAATATTTGATATTTTTTTAATGTGATGAACGTCTTTGGGGAACTCACTTGTCCCAAATTTACCTACTAGATTGTCTTCAAATAAATCTTTGTTTTTTGAGGGGATCCCACCCCAAACCTTTTGACTATTTGGTCACACTGTCGTCTGTGTCAATTGGCCCATCTCGCTGCCCTAGACTGCACGCGATCTAATTCTTCTATTAAACCTGCTTCGTGAGGAACCCATATACTGGCTGCATTTTTTAGATGTGGTCTAACCAGCGAGAATTAACATCGCCCATTCACTTTCTCATCAATGTTTCCTCTTTCTCGAATCCCGTCTCTTCCTGAGAAAAGTATTCCAGATATACGTATTATCCAAACAGAATATAATTGCCGAAACTAAAATGGACGGTGGGGGCGGCCAAGTACATGGTTTTTTATAAAAAAGTATTTTGAAACGTTTCGGAAAAAATGAATTATTTCAGATATTGCTACAAAACTTCAACATTCTTCAAATTACATCCCTTGAGCATCGGCTTCACACTTTTGCCCTTGCGGCTTTTCCACTACTCGAAGGCTACCTGGTTGGCGGATTCCGGAAGGTCCTTAAGGGTACGCGTGAAAGATTCTTTGACAGCACTTAGGGTCCCATGGTGGTGTCCTTTGAGGGAGGATTTCACTTTTATAGGGAATAGGAAATAGTCTGCTAGTGCCAAGTTGAGACTGTTAAGGGGGTTGGGGGGTCGTCGCGATGTCGTTGCAGAAGGTCTTCGCAAGCAGACCCTCGACTCTGCTCTCTTGGTCGCCCGTCCAAAGACCTTCGGGAGGGCGAGTTAAGCACAGTTCTTTCGCATCGCGAAATTTTCATTGATAATGATGGATGCACTGTCACCTGGTATCAATGCCGATACGATCTGTATTCATGCGCACACTCAACAACCGATAGTCTGTATTAAGAACTTGACACACACGTCAGGAAAAAACTGTCACCGATACTTTTTATACAAACCTTGTTTTGCCTTCTATTCTGAAATTTGCGGGATCAAATCGCACCCAAGATGTTTTCAATAGCATATTTTTAATATTGGATTTCTCCAGACACAAACGGTTTCACTTTTCATGCCGGAGTCTAGGAATACAAGGCTACTCACGCTGCAATATTACTCTGAGCCAAACCAAAATCAAACATAACTAGATATCCTGCCTTCCCATTTCACTAGAACAGCCGAGGTGATATTTGAACAAGGTCAGATCAACCCAATCAGAAATAATGCCCAAACAAGAATGGAGTGAAATAAAGATACGGAAATGAAATTACCCACGTCACCGAGGAAGTCTGTTAACTTTTCATTAGGTTTCCCCGATTTCGCCATGCAGCCTTAAGTGAAAAGGCGGCGAGTGAATTTCCCACCGAGACGACTTCTTCCGGGCGCAATGACGGAACAAGGATTTTTTTCGGAAACGTGGGAGATTGTCATTGACATCCTCGTCATAATGTGACGCATCGATTTCTCGGCACTCAAATAATTCAATTTGGGCACCGCGCTTCTTTTCGAATTCGGCGAACAATGACGCACCGTCCTCGGCTCACTGGGAAAGGGCGGAAGGGGAAGGGGGCGAGGGATGCTTCCTCTCTGCCTGCCGTCCAGATGGGAGCGAAGAGAGTTAATTGAAGGACCGAATGAATGATACCACAGCCCCTAATCCTCGAAGGCGCTGCTGGTTAAAGTCCCGCACGTCACAAGATTGACCGAAGGGAGAATATGCGGAAATGCAGGAAGAAATAAACAACAGGGCTTATATCCCTGCAAAGCGGAAACCATTTTTTAAAGTTTTATTTATATATGCCCTACAAGCCACCGTTAGGGTGGGTGGCAGGTGGTGAATGACAGCAGTGAATGAAAGGTGAATGGTGGCAGTGGTGGTGAATACACGCCAGACTAATTTTGACCCAAATATTTTTAACTCTACGCCGGCCGAAAAATGTTATTCTGATCCCATATCGTTCCTCAAAAAAATGACATCTTAAATCTATCTGTTCCGCAATTAATCTCTCTAATTTTATTGGCATGATCTCTCCTACCGTAGAATGCTGGGGGTTATAACGCATTTACAACATCACTGCTAAGGAGACGTCCTTCCAATTTATGCAAGAGCTTCATTCTGTAATCCTTCGCTCCATTTAGTGATTCTCAGCCTACCTGCTCTTAATATTTTGGATACCCTACGCTAAGTTTGCCATAGCAACGTTCTCTCCTCTACGCTGCTCGCGATCCAATTCGGCAATCAATGCAACTTCGTGAGGACCCCATAATATACTATTAGCATATTATAAATGAGGCCTAACCAGCGACAGATAACATTCCTCTTTGACCTTTTCATCACATTTACCCATTACTCTTCTAAAAAATCCTAATTTCTGTAAGCTTTTCCACATATTCCCCTTATGTGTTTCACCCAAGAGAGATCATGAGTGAGGGTAACTCCCATTCCAGCGAGTCGAGCGATCCAGAGCGATGGGACACACCCTGAAGAGGCGCCTATTATTTCAAAGAAATTGCGGTAGATCTCACGAGAGTAACTTTTAACGGTGTCATCCGCGAATGTAATTATAATGCAACAATTTCAAGGTGTATAAAATCATTCGCGGTCAATGCAAATGGTTTTTAAATTTTGAAATTGTTGCTAAGTTTATTACTGGTCCATACTATTTTTCGGGAAAGTACAAAGATGAAGGGAAAACAATATAATCTATTGGAGGAGAGAAAAGTAAGTTCCAGGGACACTTGATAAAATGAGAACGAGAGACAATTTCATGCTTAAGTCAGGGTTACCAGGCGTGCCATATTTAATGGATATAATTCTCTGCTCACTGAATAAAATTTATAAACTAGGGTTCGGAGTAATTTGACGTCCAATAGAATGAAAGAAATCTCACCAAAGTGTTGATAGAATTTACAACTGACAAGTTTACTAAATAATGACACCGTGGAGAGCCATTAAATGCTAGTTTGGATTATTTTACACACAAAATTGTGGCCAAGAAATTAAGAAAAACTTAATTCACTTGAAGGCCTGGTGTTGGATGCCTGCCAAACACCTTAAGTGTACACAATGCCATGCAAACACCATAACGGTGGTTTGCATGGTATTATGTACATAATGGTAGAAAAGTATAGTAAAACACACTTTTTTTAAATATGTAAAATTGTGTATGATAACAATTCTTTCCTGTGATAGGGATATAAAATTATTCCTTCGGTGTTCTGCACAAATTTAATATTTATATATTGATTATTGCCTGGAATGTTCGGGTGTGGTGGTCTTGTGCGTAGAGCTGGGGTACCAAATGGGTACTGGGGTGGGCCTGCGTTCGATTCCAGCTGATATCTATGGGCACCCTTAGCTCTTCCTCAATTTTTTTTTATCTGGGGTACAAGATCTTTAACGGGAAAAAGCTCACATAAAAACGAACTAGTCCTCCTTGTTACCCTGTTGGTTAGTCAAATTCAAACGCCGTACAGAGCTCACTTATTATGTGAGCTCTGCCCTCTCCTCTTAAGGCAGCCTTAGATTCGATTACTATTACACGAGATATGTCCAATAAATACGCGAACTGAGGCCATAAATACTTTTTTTGCAAAATTTAGTCTACATAGATTTTGTCCCCTTCAAAGTACTCTCTTATCATTCGTTGCTATACACTTATTCCATCTTCTTTTCCACTGTTAAAAGCACCTTTGGAAGTCCTCGCCAGTTAGGCTTTTCAGTTTTCTCGTCGTTTCTTGCTTTATTAGGTCCAAATCTTCTCAGTGATGTTCCCTCGTCACATTTTTGCATTTTGGGAATAGGAAAAGGTTGCATGGGGTGAGATCTGGCGAATGAGGAGAGTGATCAAGGACGGTGATTGACTTTTTTGCCAGAAACTGACGAACAATCAATACAGCTTGGGCACGATTTTTGCACACATTTCTTTTTCCCAAATGTTCGGTGAAGATAGTGTGTACTGCTGATTTTCCTAAATTCAGTCCATCATCCACCATTCGGTCAGTTTTTCGACGATCGGCAAGGAAAAGGGACCGCACACGATCAATGTTGTCGTCGGCACAGGTGGTTGAAGGTCATCCCGGCCTTGTATCATCGGTGGCGTCTTGTCGGCCATCTTTAAAAGGCGTACGTAATTCACTTGAAAATTAATGTTTTCTTCAGAGCATTATCACCGTAAACAGCTGTCGGCATTTCAGTAATTCCTTCATGATTTTTACTGTACTTCATCAAAAACTTTATGTTGATTCGTTGCTCCGTGATTTCGTCAAATTCCATTTTCGACAAACAGTAAAAACAAGGACAAAAGAAACTAACATAATTGGCACTATACGCACAGCTCGACGATCCGCCAAGCACGGACGGTTCATTGGGTCTCAGGCGGCTAGCGCCGCTGTTGGGCGGGGCTATGGTCACCGTCGTGGCCGCCAGATTGCACCAGTTTGCGTATTTATTTCGTAGACCACGTAGCAATACTTTTTTTGCAATTAGGTTGTGCAGACGTTAGCAGTAGGAATTGGTTTAAACGAATGCTTTTCCAGGCAATTGGTTTTAATTTTTATATAAAGTAAATCTTCGGGGTAATCGTATTTCACTTTTGTACGTGGTATAATTTCATTGTTATGCATTGCGGTGGTTTGATGATAACAGTTACGAAACAATTCCAGACGCAAGAAACAATTGATGTAATTCCATACCACGTCGTTATTCTTCCTGTCACGCAATACAGACACACTTCCACTTCCGTTATAACTCTTGGGAAAAGTCTTTCGGCAATGGCGTTGCGTGCAAGTCGGTGTTTGTGCTACGAATGCATACACACATATCGGTTTCCGTTCCAGGTTGATGGAACTTTCAACTTAAGGCAAAATTCATGACTATTTTCCCGCGTCACAGTCCGTGTGAAATTTAAAAAAAATCACCCACTGCGCAGACAATTTCCGCCTTGCCGCGTTGCATCGAAAAAGTAAACAAGCATGAGAGAGAATTGGCAAATTGTCTCCGTTTTACGAAATAGAATAGTTTTCTAACCTAATGAGAAATTTTAAGGGTAAGAAACAAAGTGCTGATTTATATCAGCAGTTCTACCTACCTACGCCACATATCTCCATGCGTTAAGTCTTATCAGGTAGCACAGCCCCCGAATAACAACGATTTTTCCTCCCAATGTCGAGGACATTCCTTGATTTCAGGGAAATAAATGCACGCATACATTGATTCGACATCTGTGTACATGTGCTATATGTCACAATAACCTTTTCTGCACAGATATTTCTGATATAATTGTTTAATTGTTTTGAGCATTTGAAGAAGATTCCATTCCCTCAATTTGTTATCACTGAAAATAATGGATTTGACTACATTTTTATCGCCCATTACAAATTTAAAACCAGATTGACGTCCTTGTTCGACTGATTGGATTTTACAGCAGCATATATACTTCGCAAAAAAATCATACACTGCGTCACTTTGTGAAATCGTTCGTCATCTTTGTTGTGGATAGGACATTAGAACGTCTTGAAGAGTTCTCAGCACCAGTTGCAATCACTCGCCATCCGACGAGTGCCGTGCGATTCTTGCCCACGGATCAGCAGTCGAGGAGAAGAGTGTTGAGTGTCATTATCCTGTTTGAGGGATTGATTCGCCCTCTTGTGGGAACTGTCGCACTTCTAGACCGCCCTCAAGTCTCCCCTTCAAACTCCATTGGGTTTGCAGTGACTTCTACCCTCGTTTTTCTGGAAACTCCATCACTCTCACTCTCTTTTCTTAACAATCCTCCCTTTTCTCTTGTTGAATTCGACTAACTATTCTGTCCAAAGGGTAACTATTCCTATAGTGTGGAATATTTCTCAGAATCCTAAATTTATTGTGCCTTTCTAAATGTTTTTCAGTATGACCTCTTCATGACTGAAATGGATCCTATCCTGCATCTTAAACAATAATTCTAAAGGACGTATTTGGAGAAAGTGAGAGTTTTGTGGGAATAAATCCAAAGGAGGCAAGAAAGGTGGCTGAAAGGGTCTTTTTGATTGACGACGGGATGTTAAATATTGTGATATATGTAGTTAGCTGGACGTTAGGTAGTTAGTTAGTTCACGGAGCCCTATAGGCCACCACTAGGGTGTGTTATTTATAGTTATCGGGACGTTAGGTGGTTAGTTCATGGTACCCTACAGGACACCGCTCGGGTATGTGGCAGGGGATGATTACAAACCAGGCAAATTTTGATACAAAATACTTTCCTCCCCTAGCGCAGTTGGACAACGTTATTCTGATCCCTTATGGTTCGGGTGAAAAATGACATGTTAAATCTATCTGCTCCATAATTAATCATTCCAATTTTATTTACATGATCTCTTTTAGCGTGCGGCAAGCAAGAAAGGTGTAGGAATAAGATAGCCGCATGTAGGACGGAATTAAGGGAGGAAGGAAGCATGCGGGGTTGAAGAGGGGGTTAATGTGATGTGGCTTATCAGGCTGTGCCATTTTAGGCGACGCTAGAGTAGACTAAAGTAGAGACATTCGACCCCCGTCAATTCAAAACCCAACTAAAAGGGTAGATCACCAAATAAAAACAAAGCCGACAGCTAATTTAGAAACTATTTTTGATAAATCTTGGGAATCATCTTCGAATTTTATTTATTTCCTCGCCCTAACTTATCTATGATAGATTCCAGATAGCTGTCGAGTATTAGCAAGAGATTTTACATTTTATCACAACACTAGAGTTTTTTCTAAACACAATTTTGTACAGTGTCGTCTGATATCACGTTGAATATTTTTGTTGCCTGTTAAATTTAGAAACATATTGAGGGGAACTTCGCAAGGACGGCGAGAGAAACTAGAAATTATCAGATGGAGAGATAGAAAATTAAAAAGATTATCGTCCTTGGAGAGACGTTTCGACGGACGCATCCCTGTTTTCTAGGTCGGGAGAACGAGAGAGAGCATTCACACACGTTCGTTGACGAAGGCCGGGTGCCCCACTAAATGCCCTTCCGTGTTCCATTTCTCCCCATCTGCAATGCTTCGAGTTTCCTTTTGATGAACGCACTTAGAACGCGATTAGTTACATAGTTATTTTCTTTGCGACAGAGCCAGTTCGTTTGCTAAGTATCCATTCACGCAAAGGTAACATGCGTACCGACGATTTTAATCCATCTTGCTAAAAATCAAAAATTCCTGTCAAGTAAGACTCGTTATTGCTGCGCGTACCATTGAGAATACAAAGTCTACATATTTGAAACCCATTTCTCAGCCATTTTTCCATTTTCTATAATAATACCAACAGTTTTTGCTCGCGGTCGCCGAGAACTTTCGAAAATTGAGAGGGTAGCTTTAGATATAAAAGGTTTCTCTATTTTAGATCATAGATAAAAGATACATTACAACACGCATTTTTATCAAAGAAAGGAAGAAGGTAATTTGAAGATTGCCCGGCGAAAGAAATCTCACAACACGACAAAGCAATCATCCGGTAATGATGAAAATCTGTGTTGATTTTTAACCTGCTTGACATTTGTGAAAAAGAAAACCTTTCTCTTCCTTAAACGTCGGCGTCTTCGGGTCAATAGCAATTTCTTCGTGGATTGAGACCCATCCGCGAGAGCCATCGGGTGAAACAGACTATTGAAGTTCCCTTCACTCGAGAGAATCACTTCGTGGCAAAGCCATATTGGTGAAAGGAATGCAGCGTATAGGTAGATCAATTTGCAAGGGAAAATATGTTTTTCCCGGTGGAAAATGCGTACATGGGACAGGAACGAATATCCAAAATATGCAACTCATAAATAAGTTCACGAAAAAATATTTAAAAGGAAGTGTAAATTGTAAGTGAAGTAGGAATAAAAAAGCACCAAGGCAACTTTAATACAAGATGGATGCGTCTCACCAAATTCTTAAAAGAGCTTCCTCCGTCTTTCAAAATGTAAATTGGCATATGTGAAAACTGAATATGTTGGATGAGTAAACACCTCAAGTCCACCGAAAGACCACATCTGAAGTTGCTCAATTAGGCCTCGACAATAGACATAAATTTTACGACGTCCATATTTCGTAATTATTGTCCATAAACTTAGAGGCAAATTCATGGATTCGAAGTTGGAATTTCGTAAACGTTGAGGCGAAAGACTGCGGCGATCTAATATATATATATATATATCTTCGAAATGGAACGCTCATCGGCGACGCACAAATATATAAAAAATACAGTTATAGATTTTTAAAACAGAAACACAAAGAAAGGATTCTTACACACGTAGTTTTGACGTTTCGGCGGCACGAGTTTTGTCATCAGAATGACGTTCTCGGGGAATAGACAGTCATCAGAAGAGTCTGATGACGACGGTCTTCCCATCGAAACGTCAAAACTGTGCCTGTGTCCTTTCTTTGAATTTCTATGTTTTAAAAATTAATATGCTTTTAAATTTATACATATATATTCACTTTCTTGGAAAAGCCACGAACGGGCACAATAAAATTCACTAAATAGTCATAGCAAACACAGAAACTAAAACATATTAAAGAGGGACTCACTAGTTCTCGAATTTTCGGTGGTGCAACCACCTTTCTCAAGAGGAATTAGGAACAGAAAAGTTCTGTTCCTAATTCCTCTTGAGAAAGGTGGTTGCACCACCCGAAAATTCGAGAACTAGTGAGTCCCTCTTTAATATGTTTTAGTTTCTGTGTTTGCTATGACTATTTAGTGAATTTTATATACATATGTATATATATATATATATATATATATATATATATATATATATATATATGTATATATATATATAAACACAGTATTCAACCCGAAGGTCGGTTTGGTAGGTGATGGTAGAGCTCACCCATGTACCAAGCCCGACGGCGTGTGAATATTCACACATCAGGGTAGGGGGGCCAGTTCCTTTCCCTGTGCCGGTTATGGTTTCCCAGGAAGATCTGGTATCCGAAAAATCAACTAGCTTGGGTGGAACTGCAGGTGCCCAGGAATTGAACCCAGGACCATCCGGTCAGTAGTCCAAAGCTCTACTCCCTGGACTACCGCGACCCTTATATACGAGGGTCATCCGGAAAGTAGTACCCGTTCGTGCCGCATGAAGTGCTGACGACGCGAGTAGCCGCTGGACGAGGTCAGATAGCTTCAGTGGCTTGTCTGCCTTCTCTGAGCCAAGTTGCGTGACGCTAGTATTGCCTGTGTTGTTTCTGTGATTGTTTACAATGTTTAAAAAAATTGAGAACGCCGCCAGTTGTGAAGTGAGGGCAGTGATTAAATTCCTCAATGCAAGAAACGTTCGCCCATGTGATATTCATCGCCAATTAAAGGAGGTGTATGGAGACAATGTAATGGACGAGTCGTCTGTTCGGCGGTGGTGTCGCAACTTCAACATGGGGAGGGGGAACACACACGACGATGAGCGTTCGGGGAGACCGTCTGTCATTACAGACCAACTGGTGAGCTCAGTTGACGAATTCGTGAGGAACGATCGGCGCGTCACAATTGATGACATCTGTGAGCATTTTCCCAATGTTTCTCGAACAATTGTTCATGAAATTGTTAAACACCATCTGCATTATGCAAAAATTTGTGCAAGATGGGTCCCTCGCATGCTTACAGATGAGCACAAAACCAAGCGTATGGCTGCAGCACTGACGTTTTTGGGACGTTATTCTGATGAAGGAGACTCTTTCTTGACTCGCATAATTACTGGTGACGAAACATGGGTTTGTTATGCATCACCTGAGAGTAAACGACAGTCAATGGAGTGGCATCATGCTCATTCACCAAACAAACCCAAAAAATTCAAGACAGTTCTGTCCATCAGGAAACTCATGGCAACCATTTTCTGGGATCGACGAGGTGTATTGCTTATTGATTTTATGGCCCGTGGAGACACTATTAATGCCAATGCGTATTGTGAAACATTAAAGAAATTACGGCGGGCAATACAAAATCGGCGGCGAGGTCTATTGTCTACTGGTGTCATTCTCGTTCATGACAATGCCAGGCCTCATGCAGCTGGGATAACACAAAAACTTTTGCAGCAATTCAAATGGGAAACTTTCGACCATCCACCGTATAGCCCGGACTTGGCCCCTTCAGATTTTCATCTCTTTACAAATCTTAAAGACTTTTTGGCAGGAAAAAGATTTGACAGCGATGAAGAACTTAAAGAAGGAGTGACCCTGTATCTCAATGAGCTGGCGGCGAAGGACTATGCAGCAGGAATACAGAAACTTGTCACACGTTATGACAAATGCCTTAATTTGCTTGGAGATTATGTTGAGAAGTAGTTTAAAGTATCCTCTTTCAAATAAAATTTTTTATGTTTGTTAATATTTACTTTTGTGTCTTTATTTCACGAACGGGTACTACTTTCCGGATGACCCTCGTACAATATATATATATATATATATATATACAAATATGTATACATATGTTATATATATATATATATATATAACTGTATGAAATACACAGCAAATGTAAAATGAGATCACATCATATAATAAATATTTAGTTGACAAATTCTTTCACAAAATATAAAATATTCTTTTTCAGGATAAAGTTTGGCATAATTTAGTTGAGATGAGCTTCTCATAACTTAAAATTTTGAATGATAGTTTATTATAAAATTTGAAACGCACTATTTATAACCTTGACTACAATTCTGTAGCTTTCCGGGTTCAAAATGTGGTTCACCACTTCCTTCTGTATTTCAACCATTAGGAGTTCCTCATAAACACACAAAGGTAATAAGAAATTCTAAATCCTCAATTATGAGGCTGACAAACACTATTAGGACCATTAATGTTGCATTTCCAACACTTAAAAATTTTCCAAAAAGAACCTCACAGCGGTATGACATGAATGGAAATGCAATGGTATGAGGGTGGTCCCAGAAGTACCCCCCGGCATGACCTAGATGGTGGCAGCTGTTTGAAAAATATCACTGTATTCGAAAATATGCAATCTATAAAGCATATGTTTCAAGTTTGAAGATGCTAAATTGTTCAGTATTTGCTTGGCAGCCATCAATACAGAGCATTTTCAGTGAATTTGTGAAAATGGAGAAATTTGGTCATCGTTATGTGATACAATACTTTTATTTGCAAGACCTCAGCCCAACCAATATAAAAGCCGAACTGGAATCTACTCTGGGTGAGAATCTACTCATATATATATATATATATATATATATATATATATATATATCGAAGGCCGATAGAAAAAGTCATTATTGTCAAAAGAAGCAATATTATCGAAATACCTGCACATGTAATGATGTGGACGAAGTAGTCGTCTTAACCTTTTAGACGATATCATTGACATGAGGGTATGGACAAAACAGCCAATTTTTAAAAAGAAGGCTACACTCGTAACGACCTACTAGACCATCTATTTGGTGGACGAACTGTTAAAACATTTCTCGAAATATCGGAAAATGATAGTCATATTGATGATCATTGAAATCTCGATTTTTTATTTCGCATCGAAGGTTGTAAATGTCGTAAAACTAAATGCAAATCAATCCTTCATCCATCGATGAAGTTGAAAGAGAAAAATACCATACGATTCAATCCAGAAGACACGTATTCTTACGACCCACTGGAATTCGGTCGGGACTTCCCCTGTCCGCCAGAGAGACAAAAACCACCTCTTCGAGTGCACCACGCGTGACAACGCGACGATTCGTCAGGGGTGACGTGGCCGTCGCTGAAATCGAGCGGCACGTGCTCGTTCGGCCAACGTGGCCAAGGAAACCGAATCGTTCAAGCGAGGGGTGGAAGGCGCACGCTTAAAAGAAGAAACAAGATCGGAATCGGGTGGGGAAAAAATCCGAACATCAATAGTGACTCGGAGGAGGAGTCGCGGGGGTGGGGAACAGGAAGGCGAACGGAGTCTGGCAGGTGCTGTGGGTGCTCGAGCGGAGAGAGGGAAAGAGAGAGAGAGAGAGAGAGAGAGAGAGAGACAGTGGATCGACGAAGCGAAGGAGGCAGTAACTACTGCTACACCAGCGGATTGCAAGCTCAATTTACCCCAAGACACTTCACCTTTCATTCTATATAACACAGGGAATCGTTCCATGAAACTGCAAGAGATGCCGCAACAGTAACTTTTAACGGAGTCATCCGCTAATATGCATTTCAATGCAACAATTTCAGAGCGTAAAAATCATTCGCCTTGACCGGCCTAGGTGTTTAAAGTTGGTTATGACCTCGTGGACTGTGGGGCGTCGCGCCGACTAAGACTGCCTGTGACATTGTGCTCGTACGACGGTAGGCTGAAAACTAATGTACACTTTGCTTGTAGACCACAAAAAGACCTTCAGAAGCACTCCTGGTGGCATGTGGAAGTAACATTCCCCCTCAACACGCATGCGCAGGTTTGAGGTCGTTATATTCTTTCAGTGTATTTTGAGAAGCGGAAGTATGGAGACGTGTCCTAGTGCTACGTCAACGCGAGTTAAACAGCGTGCTGGTATCGAATTTCTAACTGCTGAAAAAGTGATTCTTATTGAGATTCATCGTCGGCTAGGCTCTGGGCTAGTATCAGCACATAAAAACAGTGCTACCTAGATTACTGGCCATATCCCGAGTGCTTTGGAAGTCAATTGTAGCACCTTGGAGAACTGGAAGGTTCGCATCTGTGAAGGTTTAATCTCCGTTGCCCTGAGTGCGTGAAACCAAGTTGCGGTTGTTTGTAGAGTCCAGGCGTTGGTCACTGAAAAATGTTTAGGATTCAACTGTTGACTAATGCGTAAGGAGATCGCCTTGATTGCCCCGTAGTTATAGGGAGTCCAGGGGATTAAAGGAATGGGCAGCATCTCAAACCTTCCATATATACCCGCGATGGTGCCAAAGCTGCCAATATACAAAGCATTTAAAAAAAATAACAGAAAACGTAAGCGTAAGGTAAAGTTTACTTATCATAAATACAGCGCTCTTCTTATACTAGTCGAGTTTCAGCAATGTTTTTTGAAAAACTGTTTATGAGATCAATAAGTAATTGTTTTAGCTACGATTCAGTTGGCCAATAACTGTAATTACGGCGTTTAAATCACTTTTGTACAGAGTTCGTCCGTAAAATAAGTGTACTGAGCTCAGGAAAAAAAATTATTACACTTTATTTATTTTCCGGACGAACCCTGTATACTTTGTAGGTCATGAGTTGTATTTAGGTGGCATGTTTCTAAACTTTGATTCCATTATTCTGAATGATAATTCCAATTCTTAGGTGGTCTTTGAACTTGTAACCTTCGTCCAGTATTTTGGGCACCAATTTCCCAAATATATACACACATACTGAAATATATATGTGTACCTGTACGTATTCAATTTTGGAGCCACCACGCAAGGTACGCCAATATTACTTGATCGTTTCAGCCGCTGCCAATGTCACGTGGCTGTTCGTTCCTCCGTGAAATTTCCGGCGGTGAAAGAAAGGACTCCGATTTAAGGGGTTGATTTCGGACGGGCCTCTACGGCTATTTATTTCTAAGTGTAGTGGGGATTCGCTATTACGAGTCATCTGGGGCTATATTCCTCGTATTTCGTAACTCGTATTTCCTCGTTATGTCTGCCTGTCTTCCTAATCTCTATAAACCCTGCCCTCTCCCTTCCTTCGCCCTACATAACCAGCAAAATCTCCCTGCTATCGCGGCGTTCAACACCGTACAACTACCCCTCAATATTTCCTCCATCCACTGCGTCCGTCTTTTTCAGATTTCCACAAGAGCAACTTCCTCTCTTCGCCCAACCGCAAACCTCGGCGTTCGTCTTCCTCTCTCTCCAATTCATTTCTTAACTCTTCTCCGCCACACCCACATTTCAAAAGACTCGAATCTACGCTTATCCTCCTGCCGCACAAGTTCTTCTCAATCACTGCTACACTCCATACTAGAATCTTCACTGATCTTATCTTCGCGTCTTAACTCAGTGCACTCGTCATCAATTCTCTCCATCTTGTTAAAACCTCCTTTGATATGCCGATTACTCCTCTAATGTCCCAGTTACCATTCCCCTATTCCTCTGAAATACTGCCCCAATGAATGATTGCCGCAGAGATTTTGAGGTCTGATAAATTATTTAACATTTTCAAAATAACTATTGAAAGACGGACAAAAATGTCCCCTTCTCATTTACGCCACAGTGCAAGCGGACCTCCAATTAAACTAGACTATTAATATAGTCTTCGAAGACTGAGGTGAAATATAAATTGGGAAACATGTTTGAACAACAAGCACGTCGAACAACAAACAAAAACGTCGAACACATACAATATTTTGACGGGAGGTATTTGTCAGTACATCCATCTAAAGATGGAAAGACTCATCCAACAACGACCTGTGCGCCTCAGTGTAAAAGGCGCGAGGTAGAGAGATAAGGCCAGAGTGTTC